>VDFB02379711.1:133257542-133857542 GCA_007258455.2 Sequoia sempervirens
ATTAACATATCCCCTACTAGAATCAAGGGATTCCATCTCCACCTCATATGAGGAATCATACTCAATTGTGGACTACCCAACTTTGTTCTCCTCATTTTGGTTCCTCATTTGTACCATATCATTGAGAACAAGTGTTTTCCCTTCATTGACTGGTGCATGTTGGATGCTAGCTAAACCAACTTTGTGAAGTTTCCCCTTGCTCTTCTCATTTTTGCTCACAGTTGATGAAATCCCAAGGAAGGTAATTAGGCACCTCCTCCTTAATTTCATATTCTGTCTCTACATCCTCATCATTACTACATGCATCTACTTCTATGTTGCTAGTGAAGTGGCAACACTCAATAGTCAATTTCTCTAACTCTGATGCTTCTCTTTGATCTAAAAACCTTAACCCTTGGCCTCCTTCAAGATGGCAACTATTTCCCATACTTTGAGAAATAGACAAGGAAATATGACCCTATTCCATGTTTTCTACAATATATATCCAATCTACTACTTGACCTAGATTGTGAGGTTTATGGTCCTTAGATGATTGGATTGATCCTGATATGTATGCTTCATAAAAAAATTGATACAGGCCAAGTCATTAGGCCTGAAGTTCTTGGGTATCTCCATCAAAAGATCCAAGAATCTTGAATATAAATCATATGGAGACTCATTTGCATGTCTCCTTATCTCACGTAGCTTCTTGATATAAAAGGTTATATTAGACCTTCCCATCCATGGCTGGTGTGAAGTTGATTCTTGCTCACATTATTCATTTCTTGGGAATAAAGTGGATATGACATCTATGAGATCTCCTCCTTGACAAACCCTTTTACCTTCTAATCTACTTGGTTTATAATTTTGAACATTGCTAGAATTACTTCTAGCAATTGCAGGCCCTCTCATCATCGATTATCTCAAATTATTCTCAATGTCAATTGTAATATGATTTTACAACTGCAGGGTTGTGGGGTCCTTGTCTCTCAATAAGAAACTCATTTTCTTGTCAAATGCTCCTAGGTATACAACCAAACATTCTGCATCACTTGGCCTTATTTCTTCTGGAATTTCTCTAATTTCTTTTGAAAATAAAAGATTGAAAATAGGAACTAACTCCCCTTCACTTATATGAATTTCCATAAAATTCTTGCTTACCACGCTTGGATTCACCCTTTCACCAAATTGTTCAACAAAGATTCATATGAAATAATTCCATGAGGCTATGGAACCCACTGGAAAATACAAATACCAATCCTTGGAATCATTCTTCAAGGATTGAACAAAGAGCTTCATGAAAACATCCTTATGATTCACCTCATAATCTCCCATCACGTCCATGAATATTTGCAGATGTTTAGAGGCTGATTCTGAACTTTTCCCTGTGAATTTGGGAAAATATTTCCTAAGCTTCCAAGGAATTAGGTTTGGGAAACCTCCAATGCCACTAAAAACCAATGGTATATACCTTTCAATAATAAAATCCCTTTGAGGAAATGATATAGCTTCTTCACCCTGCATACTTTTTCTTGATTCTTTAGAGGGAAATCCTCTAAAAGGTAGTACTCAAAAGAATGACATACTTCTCAGATAATTACAAACTTTGCACATACAAAGTATGAAAATAACTACTATTATTCCCTATCTTAATTCAAATTCATCTAATAGGGAACCATCTATGATCTCAAGTGTCAAATATTTCTCATAAATGTCTTTCAAATAGAGTAATACACTTTCTAGATTTATGAGAATACCTAGAAATTTGTAGCAGATGTTACCATTTCTTCCTAACTACAAAGTCTACATATCTAGAAATATTCTTCACAATTGGACTGGTTCTTCGGACAAAGTTTCCACCTCCTTTCATAGAGGAATAAAATTCAGAAGTATGAAGTTCTTTCAAGAGTAAATCATGTTCTAGGTCTTCTCCATTAGTGGAGTCGCAATCATATCCTTTGATCTTTGCTGAAAAAAAATATTTTCTAGCCTTAAGAACTTCTCAATTATCAAAACAAAGGTGCTCAAACATACTAAGTTCAGAATGGAAAATAATATGACTCTATGTAATTACTCTTAAGGCTTAATTCATCAAGATTTTAATGACTCTATGACAATGCAACTTGCAACCAAACATCTGAGTGCATCCCCAATAGAGTCACCATTCTATTGGCTCTTTTTCCAGTGCACTCAAAAATTTCTAAGGGGTAGCCAACTCCTATGTATAGACACCTAAAATGACTAGCCAACTAACAAGATATAGTCAATGACTGAGATCTTCTATGCTTTAGGCTTTGTGGGGCCAAGGAGGGTGTTCCTACTATGTTCATTTGAAGATATGCTTTATAGAACACATCACATTTGCATATCAATTTGAATGAAGGATAATTTTACAACAATTATTGTGAAATTGGATTGTTTCTAAGTAACTTGCTACCCATTCATCAAAAGGTATTCCTCATGGTAATTAACAAAAACTTGTATAAAGATTAATGAAATTTTGAAAATGCATTTAAATCTTGACTCTAGGTCAGTCATCTGACAATTATTTGATCAACCCTTTAGGTGAATCATTAAGGAATAGTCTAGTGCCTAATTATATTGGGCAATAGAGTCACATATACAAGAACCTATAACGTAGAAATGACTTTAAAATTTTGTCAGATGGGCTTCTCTCATAACAACTCTTCATTATGGGGTTCACTCTCTCTGATACATAACTACTTATCAAACCCCTTGCAAATAATTGTAAATCTATGATTCCAATTAAGAATTTAATTGCTTACTTGAATCAAAGCAGAAATAGAGACATACATTTGGACATATGTTCAAAGAAGAATGAAAATATCATTAACATTCTATTCAAAATTCAAACAAAATTCACATAAGGAGAGAAAATATATCATAATTATACATTCATTCATTTTTATCAGTCATATCTGCATAAAAATTTAGGGTTATTTGCACATGTTCTTCCAAAAGCTCAAAACAAACTATCTATTCTATTCCTATCATTCTACCCATGTATATCTGACTCAAAACCTAACTAGAATTTTTTCATTTCTCTACAAGTTAGCCTTAGATTCCCTTTTATAGAATAAGGGAGCAAAACAAGCTTTAGGCTCAAATGCAATTTCAAATATGACATTTTCATTTTGTCTTACATTTGCTTCGCATTTCAAAATTTTCCATGTGTTGAATCTACGAGAACTCGGTGCAAGTGGGGAAAACCAAAATTCTAACTACCATTAGAAAAGGGAAACAAAAAGTGCCACCCAAAATCCCTTCTGTCACAATCCACACCCCAATGAACCAAGCATCTACATCACCACGAGGGAACATAGTCGATATCCAACACCAAAATGTGCCATGCATGCAAAAATAAAGCCACCACCACAACAACCATTAACAACACCAAAAATTTCATCACCTTTCATAGGATAGAAGGCCTTTTTTCATTCACACACCGGCGCCGATACACGTGGCCACTCCGAGTAGGGGTGAGAGTTGGGGATGAAACCTCGACCCCTTCCTTGACCTTTTCATCCTCATCACAACATCTCTTCTACTTGGAGTCCTTGTAGCCAAAGGTGGGAAAAATAATACTCCCTCACCAAGGGCCAGAATTTGACTGAAGGTTGCGAGGTACCAACTGTAGTTGAAGTCGGTCTCTGTCTCACTATCTGATGAGTTTCTTGTGAGGTCAATGGGTGAACTCTAGCATCAGAAGGAGCCACACCCATAACTTATTTTTCTTCTTGCTCCAATAGTGGACTAAACTAGAGTCTTTCCTTTGTCACCAGTCTTCTCTGTAACTAAACTATTAAATTACAAGCTCTAGCTACACCTTTTGGGTGTAAGTATAGGATTTCTAGTAGGAACATTGACTTACATAGTTGAGGTAGCTTCTGGTATACTAACACTAGGCTTTTGAGAGCTTAGGCGAACATACCTCCTCACTGGTTCACTCATCTTCCTTGTCTGACAATTGCTCAAACTCACCTTGTCCTAATCAAGAAACTTCTAATAGCTAAGTGTGAATGACACAAATAGAATCTATTCATTCTATATTTATCATGTGAAATGATGGTGCCCACAATCAATGTTTAGAAAAACACATGTGTAATCTAGGTAGCTCATTGGCATTTGTACTATCACCGTTAAATTCCTAATTACATGGAAATTTGTAGATCATACTTCATGATTACCAGCATTTGTGTTTCCACACAAATTGAGATCAACTCGATTGCTCCTACAAAAAATTGGCCATTAATGTGCAATGGTTACAAAGTAAAACAACTATCACATGTCATTTTCTAAATTTGAACAACACCCATTGATCTCCTGAAGAGCTAGCAAATAGAATGGTTCTCCATAGGCTGATTGGGTTTGAAATATAGTGAAGCATCACTGACTTGTCTTTGATCACTAACATTAATCCATCTCAAACAATAGCTTCCTTGTTAGTGGGTCCCATGCATCTTGCGAACTGAAAGGTTCAAGACACATGTCACAATATTGTTGACCCCGTAGCTTTTAACTAGGCTCCATCTTCCTCCCGTGAGCCAGTCGAGAATTGTGGAGATTCACCCTTACTTTTGATCTCAGCAATTAGTCTAGAACCACAGGCCATGAGCTCAGTAGTGGAGTCTGGGCCCCACATCCATATAGGACATGTATCCAACTTTTTCCAGCCTCGCTGCTTTTAATCTATCGACACTTCCCACCTGTGAGCTAGTGGGGTACAACTAAGATCTCATCTTGGATTTTTGAATCTCTAAACTTGCACTCTAGATAGTGTCAGCACTTAATTGAAAATACTTGGCTTAGCCAATTGTGATGACCCTTGAAAGTTGGTGACGTAAGCTTAAATCACTAGGGAAAAATTAAAAACTGACTTAGGGGACAAGCTAAAGTTCATAGAATAATTGATGACTGGTTCCTTAAGCTCGAGGGGCCTGTAAACCAATGTGAAACTATGGCTCAACATATAACTTAAGAGATTGGAGACCAATGGATTAGGTCAACTAGAAATTATAACATTTGCATGAATTTGCAAATAAAACCCTACTCATTTGTGGGGACAAGGATTTAAAAGGAGACTAAGCCTTATGGAGAAATGACAGAACTCCTCAGAATTTCAGAAGCTCCATCAAGACCTTACATGAACAAAGAAAAAATCATTTGAACATTCCTTACACTATTTTTGTATTTATAACATCTGTTATATGGCCACCTTGCATAACACACTTTTCTTGCATGTGGAGCTATCTTGTTTGTTCATGCGTTTAAAGCATATGAAGCTTTTCTTATCTCATGGAGCTTAAATTTTTATTTTTTTTGGCACCTTATCAAAGTTATCGGGAGGTATAGATTTGGTATGGTTGTACATATGGGAGACAAACTTACACATGAATTTCCCATAGCCACTTCTTTGCCTCTGTGAGATCATACCGACCACATGTGTATGTGTCACATTGGGGCCTCACCTAGTGGATTACCTGAGGTTCAACTAGCCCTTGGGAATCTACATTTTTTTTTCATAGCGGACATCATGTTCCACTAGTAAAATTTCTTGGATAAATAGCCTAGATCTGATCCACAATGTGTAGGACAAATGATTGAAGATTGATACACTCCATTTGTTTATGTTTATGTTTTTCTTTCTCTTTGTTTTTAATAGTGTATTCTTGTGTCTTGTCTTTGATCCTTACATTATTTAAATGTGTGTTCTTTTGTGTCTATATTGGTCTACCATAGGATCTTGATCTTGGGGGCTTGTGCAACACTTGAACACCTCTTGATGCGAGTTTCTCTAATTTAGTGTGAGTTTGAAGCAAGTTCCTCATCTAACTAAAGTGTGGGCTAAATATAGTGTAGAAAAATGTATTCATTTACATTTTCAAACTCATTTGGGCCGTCCCTATTAAAATTGGGCTTCTTTATTTCTTATTTGGTCCTATTTTACATCCACAAGCCTTAATAGATGCATCTTTCTAAGGATGATCTTGACATATATCAATTGACCAATAATAATTTAATGATTTTGGATTGTATGGCCCAAATTTAGTGATCTAGGACTCATACACCACCTTGGGCCCATGGGTCCCACCTATGTTTTGGGGCCCAGATATAAATTTGGCATTAAACTAAACATTTCTTGAAAGTTGTATACTGAGCTTAGTCCACTAGGACTCATACGACCAAACAAGTGTATGAGTCTTTCTTATATTGGACCTAATTTTGAATTCAATTCTTGGTAATATTTTTATTCTCCTACATCTAATGTCATCTTGTAGTGTTGTAATTTCTAGAAATTTGGCATAAGAAAGTATCAATATAAGGTGATTTCACATATTTTCTCCTAGCTCTTTTTTAGATTAAGCATAATAGCAAGTTTATGATTACAACAGAATTCAAGTGTGATTATCAACCATTTTGGATCACTATTCAAGAATCAAGCATCATTTCAAACTCATCATGCATCATGTTTTTTTTTTCTAGCTAACATTTGTTATCTACGATTTTATCATTCAAGAAAGCGTTCAAATCAATATCCTTATCGTTCACGTAAGAGTCAATATCCACATTCATGCTAGGTATTACATACAAGATTGTAAAAAAAAATTCAAGGGTTTGATGAGTTAAAAAAATTCATATTTGTTCATTCATCATTCCTCCATTCTATTTGATTTCATTTCAAGTTTTGATTATGTAATGCCCCGCCAAGCAAACCCAAAGGATACATACATCTAGTATTTATGGCACCAATTTTTGTTTAAAGTACTTGCATACATCATAATAATCATATATCACATAATATGAAACTAAACAAGAACCACATATAACAAATCCTTCGGGTTAACAAGACTGCATTACTTTTCACAATAACATTATTACATCACATGAATGGTAAGTTTACACCAGTACCATAAAATTACATGAACATGTTCAACACATTAATCAAGGGTTACAATATTACAATGTCGATTCCCAACATGAATAGAGGAGATACAATAAAATGGAAAGTTACATTTGATATGAAGGAGTACAAAGCTGCAATGCTGGATCGAACTCTGATACAACTCAGGAGACACTGCAAGGTACAATTTCACACTTCTCGATCGACAACTGGGGACCCAATGGGGTGCATAGCACGTTCCACCCAACCACATGGACCTGAAGGCCCACCCCCCGTGCTAAGAGATGACAAGAAGGATCCCCAACAATAACCATCATACAGAACTAAGATACAAGACTTCACAACAAGATCCACAATAACATAAAGCAACCTCAGCACAAATATATAACCAACACAAGTTGTTTTCAACATAAGGAATAACCAAATAAACATCAACATACAAATGCCAACAAGTGCTTCCAGAGACCCAAGAATAACATAGAGGAAATCAAAACCAAATATAGTTGTTTAGGGAAGAGTGTCATCGCAATGATGCATGGGTTACCCTGGCGAATCTTCCTAGGCCCCGGCCCCCAACTTGGGTTACCCTGGTGACCTCTTACGAAACCCGGCCCCACATGCAATCCAATGCGGCATCGATTATCTTTCATAAGGACAAGATAATGACTTCGCCATTCTAGGCCTTCTCAACTCCTCTCAAGCCCATACAAGCACTTGAGTCATGAGTGAGGCATTCACTTATATCTTGTTAAAGTGTGATTATACCCAAAACCCCTCATTAATTATTAATGTTTTCACTTGATTAATAAACCTCCAATGAGTTTCCTTGGGACCTCTTCTGGGTCCCGGCCCTCATTAGAAGCCACTCTCCCTACACAACCAAAATTCTACTATCTCAATGGGGTAAGCCACTAGCACAAAATAATAAGACCATCTCAGTAAAACAACAAATGAGATATGTACCATCCCATGCAAAGAATTCATAATAACACAACATCCACGTGCAAGGCTAATATCCACCAAGTAAATCCAAACATAAAGACCATAGTCCACAAGAGTCAACACGGGAACCAATTATGAAAACACATTACTCATACTCCACACGATTTCAATGAACCAGTTTCAAGAACTCAACAGAGCACACATGGGAATAAAGCCACATGATAAATTGCATTAAGCAATGCATATACCATTCTGTACAAAATCCTTATAACGAATCTATTTTCAAGTGCAAGGCTAAACCCAATCATCAAATAGATCACACGAGCAAAAGTTCACAAAGAACCAAAAGTAAAAGTCAATATTAAAGCAACTCCCTTCTTTCCCTTTCTCTGGAAGACTGATAAATCACTAAAACAAGGGTTTTCCAACAAGGTAGCAACAAAACTTGTTCTAAAAAAAAAATAGCATCAAACTCCAAGCTAAAAACAATCTCCATAAATAAAATCCATCATAAACTCCAAAATTGCACACGAATGTCAAGAACAAAATAAAAGTGACAATAGTACAAAAAGACCTATAAACTTAACTAGAGCTAACATACACAATTTTGCCACAAAATTAGTCAGGTATCCAAGGGAGACCTTTATTTCTTCCTCACAAGATACCCATCCACGATTTAACCAACAAACTTATAGTTTGATTGACAACATCATACAAAATCCATGTCAAAACAATACCAAAATCCTATCAACATCCAACAACTGCAAAAGCAAGTCACAACTTGATCCTAATGATCCACCCAATGAGCTATCAATCAAGAAACCATGAAACATTACTTAGAGAACAACTCACAATTAAAAATAATCATGGATAACTTCATAAATAACAATATCATCCACCCTTTTTTTTTATTTATTAAACTCACTACAAGGATAATCTAGTTACTAATTATATACACATAATTAACAAATGATTTCCCAATATAGTATCCATATAACAATATTAATTGTCATAGATAAACTTATCTATTAATTCCAACTACAAAATAATCTTAAGAAAACAAAATCAAAACCCTCATTTTTCCCTTAGAAAACTTCAATTACTCCATCGCCAATTCTTTTCTACTACCATGATTTTCCTACTACCTTTCCATTTCATTTATCAAAATTTCTAATTAACCAAATGTTATTAAATCCATAGATTGACAAGGAAACAGAAAGACTATTTAATTTACTACATTTTTTTTTTAAGTCTAAAAGTTGCAGCTGTGGTAGGTTGCCTATAGTTTCAAGGAGGCTATTTAATTTTATACCATGCCTCAATGCTAATTGTTATAACTATGACAGGTTGCCAAGTATATTAGAAAGTGAATATTGGAATTTGAAAGTATCACCTTCTACTTACATTTTTAATATTATTATCAAGTGCTGCAAGTGTGATAGATTATCAGCAGAATCAAGCAAGTTATTTAAACATTTAAATTTATTTTTTTTGTGTTCAAGTGTTACGGCAGAGTCTGGTTAAATTGAAAACAGAGAGATTATTTAAAACCTCTACATCATTCTATTTTTTTGAATACTGCAATATGTGACAGTTTGCAATGAAATCAGAGAGGTTATTTAAACGTCTACTCCTTCTATGTTCAAGTGTAGTTGTGTTAGATTGTCAGCAGAGTCAAAGAGGTTATGTAAACCTTAACTTCCTATTATGTTCAAGTGCTGCAACTGGGACTGGTTATGTGACAGTTTACCAACACGCCTGTATAATCTATCATAACATTTAGGTATAAAGCCAGTGTTCAGTGGCACGCATCAGGGAACGCCAGACTTGTAAAAAGGGAGCCAATAAAACTGAGATTCTTAACACCATGCAACATTTAAAATTTGTTGTATGCATCAACTACCATGATACAACAATTTCGTGAAAACTAGCTTCACTGTATGAGATTAAATCTTGTGACTTTCCATCGACCTAAGTCAGGGTACACATACTATTACATTTGACTTGGAGTTTATTGCTTCAATCTGGAATTTAAACCAAGTCACACACCAACCATTGGGCTGACGCACTCTACAGAAAAGACCACTCATCAAGAGATAAATATGCAGGCTTAATTTCTTAGGATTTCGTAACTAATCGATATAAATTGATACACGTCTTAATGCCAATTTCACAATTTATCAAGATCAACAATTAAGAGGGTGCCAAAATCTTGGCTGGAGGTTACAATACCGACCTCAGCCTAACTGGTTGTTAAGTATAGGCGACAGTGGAAGCTTAGATAACAACAGCCAAACAGGGACTTATTCAACATTTTAGCAGATTGGAGGCGTATGGTTTAACAATCATCCTGGAAATTTGATTAAAAAAAAAAATGCCTGGACAGAGTACTTCCAGATACAGTCTTCTTCCAATTATAATACGACTTAGGGATTTAAAAGTATCTATCTGCTACTGTAGGGAAAGGATTTACAGAACAAAAACCGTCTTTTCTGAGATAATATGAAGAATACAAGGATCACGGGTTATACTAACCTTGAGCTTGTCCTTCTGTTGGTGGAGCAATTTCGCAGCTCCAAGAAGCATTGTGACATGGGCATCATGCCCACATGCATGCATTTTTCCAGAAATTTTGCTCTTGTGCTCCCATTCCACTTGCTCTTGCAAAGGTAGGGCATCCATGTCAGCCCTGAGAGAAATGACAGGAGGCAATCCAGAACCAATCTGGGCAACCACACCAGTCTTTGCATATGGCCATTCATATGATACCCCAATTCTATCTAGCTCACTTCTGATGAGGGTACTTGTGTTATATTCCTTAAACATTAGTTCTGGGTACTTGTGAATTCTTCTCCTTATCGACTTCAACCATTCAATATTATTTTTGGCAGCAACCATGAGCTTGCTAGCATAGACATCTATGGGTGTGACACTATCCTCATATGCGGAAACTAGGAAAACGAATGCAAATCTTGCAATTACGATGATGTACGAGCGTGAGACCGCCATAGGTAGTTAGTAAGCCGTCTTCTTTTGAATGGAGACATCATTTTTTTTTTTTGTGGAGAATTCTGGTGATGCTAAATTAAGCAAAACTCCAAAAAAAAAGGCGTTTTTCCAAGCTTCAGATGGGCGTAGCCTCCAGGAAGACCGATCTCCTTTTTCCTTGCATGGCGGTTGTTTTTTTAAATGTGCATGGTTGAACTGCCTATCCACGCACTGTGTGAGGTGTCCCACTACCCGATAAAAAGCAATAGTGGGTGCTATTGCATGGCGCTAGTCGAGAAAATCCGATATGCATGCAACAACTATTACTAATTATCTACTATTTATTTGTTTGTTTACTTATTTACATATAAATTATATATATAATTTATACCGTAAAAGTAATTTATCTTAAAAGTAATTCAAAAGAATTTTTAAGCATGAAGGAATTATATACCATTATTTATACTATTCCTACCCGCATACAATATTATTTATTTATTTATTTATTTTTTAATACATTAAGACTAAGGGGCTTCCCAAAGCATAGTCAAATTTCATTGTATTAAGATTTAGAAATTCCCAAGTACTAACTAAATGTTAAGCGCCATTCTACATGCATATGCGGCATAGTCATGAGTTATGGAAATGGCTCATATTGCCAGTGAAACATACATAACGTGCTATCAAATACAACTCATATCACACCATTCGAATAAGGTAAAAGATTAATATGCAACACAGAGTGCTTAAAGAATCCAGCCGACACAAGGGAGGGTACTGAGATCTTAAGATCGATCAGATTAGATTACACCCAGCCGATACACAAGAAGAGTATCGACAACATACAGTTTAAGATTAAGTAGTCTTCAGACTGTTATAAGGTTAGGATTCAATCATTATCAAATAGATTATTGACGCTAACGATCAATGTGAAAGTAACTGTGAATGACAATAAAAATAGAATCCAAGAAAGATGATGCCAAAATAATCATGCTATCAAACAATTATCTCTAAAGAAGAGACCAAATCACATACGGCTTCATGGCCAAGACGAAGTGGAGAGGGGGTATTACAGATTACCAAAACAATGTTTGACAAAGGAAAACCTCTATCCATTAAGAAAACAACATTTTTTCCTCTCTTTGGTGTGTTATTTGTAGATCAAGATGATTTAGGTTGAATATCCATTGAAGAGAAAGTTTGGAGAAAGTTGTCAAATTGTCAAAGTTGTCATCCGCATTGCAATATCACAAAAATTCACTGATAGGTTGTATTTTAGTGATTTAGACTCTAAGATTTGGCAAGAGACAAGCTACAGGAGAACCTAAGAGGATATTAGAACTTTAGATCAACCCTGATAATAGGAATAAATTACCACTTGTGGTGTATGTGTCCTAGTATACTTGATTTCAGACATTTCAAGTAGATGTCTAGTTATTAGTTCTCGATTCTAGTTATTTTTAGAAACCCTAATCTGTGATTAAATTTCCCATCCTAGTATATGACTCATAGTGTGCATCAAAACTCAATATTTCTAGGATTTCAGACCTCAATTAAAGCCTCTTTAGTTTCTAGGTGCACCTTTTTATTTTCTCAATTTACTGTCTTGATTTGAGTTCATTTCTAGGTCATTTACTTAAGTCTTGCATATCATTTACATTTCTTCTCTTTCCAAGACCTAGCTTGGTGGTGAATCCACTCTCAGTCTTTAATCACACCCTAGGACACCTTACTGTATATATATATTTCCCTCATTCTATCCTTTTATTGCAATATCTAAGGTTTTCTTGAGTGAAACTTTTAGGAAATTGGTTGTTCTATCTCCTAAAACATAGAACGGCAATTTTCTAGGTCTCACTCAATTATTTTATTTATTTTGAGGCACATAGTGTTATGATATGTACCATGATTTATATTTTGTTATTCAATAAAAGCACATTTACAAGGCCTACAAGAAATCCCATGGAGGTTCCATTGGCATATCCATGAGTTTTAAGTCATGCCATTAGGAGGTCTTTATAGTAGAGAGATCTACACTACTAGGGAGTCACCTTCAACTAGTTAGACGATGATGACATTGTCTGGAGGCCATTGAAGACTCTACAATATTGAGAAAGGCTACCACATTAACTGTATAGAATGTATCAGGCTTGGTTATTAATTGAGCACTATGATTAAATTGGCATGTCTTCCTATTATGATTGGGTTATGAGATAGTTTGGTCATCCCCATGTAGCACGCATTGTTCAAACGACATACTTGATATCCTCATGTAATAAAACAAGGATATAGGACATACCTCATCCTACAATAAGAAACTCACTTTGAGTGACTTGAAAGATGATGAGTGATATGGGAATATTGCATATAACAAGGAAAATTTTTGCTTTACAATTGCATATTAGAGGTGGTGGAAGACTACATGTCTAGATCATGTGTTCCTTGCCAACCATTATACTCATTATCCCAAGCCTTATTCTTGATATCAAGAGGATCATGAGTAGGAGGATGAGAATGAAAATGGACATGTGGGTTGATATTATGATGATGAGGAGGAGGAGGATCAATAACAAGTAATGAGAGGACTTTGGGAGTGTGTGTAGGCTAGAGATTCCCATCGGGAGAGACCTAGATCTTGTCCTCATATATGAAAAGAACATCCTAGAGAGACCATCAATATACACGCATGGGGAGAGTAACCATGTCACTCCCACCATGCCCTAAGCCTCTTAGGAGAGTCTATGAATGAACATTGTAGTTGCATAATGGGATATTGATTAGTGAGCTATTGATCTAGGTGATATGATATGAAATTTCTTGTATTTTCTGGTATGAGTTAGTTTTTTATGGTTTTATAATTATATATAATTCTTGTATCTAATGTATTTTATGTTTTCTTTATTAAAGTTTGTACACCTGACTAGCTTTACTTTCTTGGTCAATTCATAGAAGATATAATTTCTAATATGTCCCCACATTAGCCTATTTTATCTAAGCATAGGCCACCACCATTTGTGGGGAACCATGCAAAAAATTCTAAGCCCATGTATCAAGGGATAAAAATGTATGAGGATATGAGAGGTTCCCTCGAGGAGCTAAAAGTTGCTCAAGTTCCTTCAAAAATTTAAGTGCATGTTGTCCTACAAGAGGATCTCACCAAGGTATGGGCAGAGAGACATATTCCCGTAGAGGAGTACATTACAACACACATATCCAAGGCTATGGCCAAAGGTGAGTTGCAACATGTACTAACATGAAGTAGCTCTATGAGCTATTCTTGATCTATGGTATTATGCTAACCATCATCATGACGTCCCAAGCAATCTTGTATCCATATGCCTCCTAGATGATGATGAATTTATTACGAGACACCACATGCTGTCAGCATGGTTATTATGGTATATATAAAAATGATGATCATATATATATGAGAGTATGTTTAATTTTCATTTGTTATGTGTTTTATGTGTTTTCATATATGTCAAATATCAATGTGGTATATTAAATACTTTGGATGATACTATTTAATAAACGCTAATATGACCTAATTGATTTATGTAAATAATGTGATCTAATTAGCAAATCATGTCTATATAGATGCTACATATTTTTACAAGTACTGTCATTTAAAACTATATGTTATTATGATTTAATTTAAGTAAAATAAAAATTTTGTAATGATCTAATTTAACGCACCACAAATATTATTCAATAGTATGTACAAATATTAATAATGACATAATTAAGAATTACCGTTAAACATTAAAGACACACAATTTTTTTTTTGGGAATGAAGTAATGCAAGATAATATAGAATGGATATCTACTTACTCTAACAACATGCTTTAATATGCGACAAACTATTAGGAATAGTTTCTAATTATAATATCTACACAAATGTGCAACATCGATAGGTTCTTTCAGAGGTGTATAATTTGTTAACTTAATCTTGTATGCTCTAGATCAATAATATTTACCAATGAGATAATATCCCAAAGAGTTCAAAATAAACTTTCCTTTTCCCCTTGTAGTATTGTTTACACTATGTTGATTTTGGTATGACACCAAGCCTCCCTTATTAAATAAATGATGGATAAAATCAGCATTGAATTTGTGTTGCATGATTTTAGAATGAGCTTGAAGATGTTCAAGAAAATTTATACTTTTTTCATCAAGAATTTTAAGTTGTTGAGATCGTTGTTCTCTACAAGTGTTATTATTAATAATGCCACTAAGAAAGATTCTCAAAGAAGGAATTTCTATCTCTAACGGTGTTGTAACATCAACACCATAAACAAGGTTTTATGGCATGTTTCATGTAGCCCTATGAACAATTGAATGAAAAGCTTACAAAGAATTGGAGAGTTGATTATGCCAAGATTTCTTATGTTTTCTAACAATTTTACACAAGATTTGTTCAAGTTTTTGTTTTCACTTTCATTTGATCATTTTATTGAGGATAATATGGTGTAGAGAAATGATATTGAATGTGGAAATTTTTAAAAAACTTCTCAACTTCCTTATTTTTAAATGGTGTGCCATTATCTATAATTAAACTTGAACGAATACGAAATCATGAGACAATATTTTCCATGAGAAAGTGACAAATTACACCATTATTCATGGAGTTAAGAGGAACTACCTTTATTCATTTCATGAATAGATACATAGTTGTGATTATAAACATGTGTCCTATAGATGAAAAAGTATAAATATTTCCAATGAGATCCAAACCCTACACCAAAAATGGCCAAATAGAAACTTGCGCATGAAGTTTGTAAGAAATAGTGTGAATCAAATTGTTGTATTATTAACATTTAAGACACTTTTTAACATAGGAAAAATATTCTTGTTCCATATTTTTCCAATAATACACAATATGAACTAATTTCTCCGCCAAAGATCGACCACCAAAATTCCCTCCATAGGTACCTCCATGAGCCTCCTCAAGGGGCATGTGGATTTCATATTTATTAAGATAGTGAAGAATAAGACCATTATATGATAAATGATATAACACATCTACTAGGATTATATAATAGGCTACAAGGTTTTAAATATGAACTCGAGTGTTCTTAGTATTTGGTTCAAGAAAATAGTTCTCTTGAGTATTGTAAAATTGGTGAGTACCATTTTTCTGATGGATCGATGTTGCATAATAATGTTTCTTTTATGTTTTTAGCAATGGGTAGTGATGTATGAGTATGATTGGTAAACATAAAATTTCAGGAATAATCATCAAGAGATACAAGTTAAGCAACACTCAACATTGCATCTGAATGTCAATTAACCTCTTCTATTACATTATCAATAGTGTATTAGGTAAAGCATTCTAATAATTTTAGTGTTAGATCCTGATATTGAGATAATTTATCTCATTTTTCTTGGTAGTACCCATTGATTTGTTTAATTATTAATTGAAAATCTCTAAATATATGAATATGTTGAATGTTTAAGGACAAGGATGTATGTAATCTAGTAAAAATGGCATCATACTCTATCCTATTATTTGTACATAGAAAATTCAAGCACTAAAAAAATGGAATTGACGTCCTTGAGGTAGTTATTAATATAGATCTAGCACTGAAGGTAGTTCAATATTTAGATTTCCTTATTATATATCTTTAAAAAAAATTCATCAAAAAATGAGTCTTGATTTGATAATTCTAATGGTGAAGGAGCTTCATCTAAATGGTTGGTCAACTCTTGGCCCTTAAATTTTTGTTGAGAAATAAATTTAAGGTCAAACTTTGTTAACAACATACCCCATTCAGCTAACCATCTTGAAAAATAAGTTCTTGTGAAATGTTTTAAAGGATCAAAATTTATGATGACATGTAGTTTGGTGTTTAATAAATAATGTATCAACTTGTTTTTAGGAAAAACAAGAGTCAAACATTTTTTTCTCTATATTCATATAATGAGACTCATTATCAATTAATGTACAAGCACTATAGTAAACAATATGTTCTTTACGACTCTCATCTTATTGTGCTAATAATGTAGCAAGGGCATGGAATGAATCCAAAATATAAAGCATAAATGGTTGTCACAATGTGGCTTGTTGTAATATTGAAGGATTAGCTAAATATTTATTTAAGTTCTTAGAGGCCTTTTGACAATATTCCTTCCATTTGAATTGCAATTCTTTCTTAAGGAGTCGAGTGATGGGAAGAGTCTGATATTCCAATGATGCAACAAAATGAAAAATAGCTTGAATCTTTCCCTGTAAGCTATGTACTTGAGAAATATTCTTAGGAGGCAACATGTTTACTATAGGATCAATACTTTTTTTCCTCCTAAATACCTCAATTTCATAAGTTATAAAACCCAACATTTTTCCACTATCCACATTGGAGACAAATTTATTTAGGTTCAACCTCATTTTGTGCTTATGAATTTTCTCAAATACTTGACAAATAATTTTAACATGATTTTTATACATGTGTTATGCACTTATCCAATATATTGTTGACATAGTCCTCAATTTTTTTTGTATAAAATCATGAAATATTGATGTAATAGCTCTTTGATATGTTTTTTTAGTGTTTTTCAATCCAAAGGGCATCACCACCCAACAAAATATTCCCTTAGGTATGATGAATGTCATTTTATATTGATCTTGATGATTGATAGAAAAAAAAGATTATATCCCAAAAAACCATCCATAAATAATAATAGGGAATGTCATGTAGTTGAGCCCACAATCATATTGATGTTCAAAATGGTAAAATAATTCTTCAAAAATGCTTTATTAATATCATGGAAATTTGTACACATTTGAATTTGGTTATTTATCTTTTCTACAACAATAATGTTAGATATCCAATGCGAATAATGAATAGGGAAAATCAATTCTACTTGTAAAATATTATAAATATCAACCTTATTTAATAAAGCCACCATAGGATTCATCTTATAATTTTTTTTTCATGGTTTTATCATCCTCTTCTAAAATAATGTTGTGTGTGACTATACTACCTGATCTATACTAGGCATATCCAAATACATCAGAGAAAAGATTTCAGGAAAATCATGTAAAAATGTTGTGATATTCTTGTTCATCATCATCAATCCATTTTCTAATTAGTAGTACCTTTTCATTATTAGATGGATCCATTGGCACATCTATGTTATCTCACATAAGTAATGTACTGCATGGTCTAGAGTGAGGAATTTTTTGGGATGCTTCTTGTTGATTATTGGATAAGTTTGCTTCTTCGCCAAAATATGCATTTACATTTAGACAATAGGGAAATAAAAAATAATAATGGAAGTATTCAAGGTATCATACATCCCCAAAATTTTTGTAAAAGATTCATCATTTAGAAAAGTATCTAATGATAGATCACTACATGTGTTATCTATCATTTCAAGATGAACTAAATCTATAGTTGTTGTGGAAAGATATTGTGTTATGGTGTTCGCATTGAGTGAAGGCCCTCTTGATGCTTTTGTAAGTTTTGAAGGACAATAACAAATACCTCTTATTGTTTCTTGTGTGTTTAGTTGTATAGGGACATGAATACCTTTTAATTTTATACCACATCCCTTACCATTATATCCAAATTGTGAAAAGAGTGTATATACTCTTCCATAAATGGCTTCCAATTTTTTTGAGGAAGGTTGTTTTTCATAATCACTTTGTATTATATGCAGACATGTAATTAGTGTTCTTTTCATTGTTCGAAATTGCAAAATTATATTTTTTTGATGTTTTCCTAGTAGGTTGTCTGGATACCACAATAGATTCTTTCTCTTCCTCTAATTTTGATGGTAAAATCTAATATTAGCCAATGAATGTAGGTGTGAAATCTAATGATTCATAATCATCATCTAATATATTTTGTTATAGGTGAAACACACTCATCTTTATTTTAAAAATGTACAAGTTCCACTTTTGAAGTTAGGTTCAATGTGATGAAGGCTCACTTAATTCCAAATTATATTTAAGAAAAAATATTTAGGATCAACTTTCACCATGCAAACCTTTTTTTCTTGCAAAAGGCGAAAAATCCAAACTATTTATAATGATATAAAGGTAGAATACATATGAGCATGAGAATTATATCTAAGATTACATATTATAGATTTCAATGGGGACAAAAACTAGACAAATTATCCCTAGAGATCATGCAAAAATCCAAGAATCCAAAATAGAACTTGACCCTTAACAATAAAATTAATATGAGAACACTAAAATAATAGATTGAATAGGGGTTTTGGAAGACTAAACAATCACACAACACTAGGGGAGGCATCAAAATCCAAAATCCATTCGAAGTCACCCATTTTCTCAAAGTTGTTGACTTGCTTAGGAAGACATAACACATATGTGTTGAATCCCTATGTTGCACAAATGTAACTATGTGGAAGTTTCCAATGAAAGGGGTCCATTCAATACTAATAGAGGCCACATTCCCATGCTTGGTAGACTATGGTTGTGGGATTCCAATACCAAACCTTACTCAAGCAAGGATTTCATTTAGACCTTGGAGATTACATTTCTTAAGCAATAAGGAAATCAAATCCTTTACCATTTCCTATAACTTTCCAAGGTCGAGCAAGGAGGAAGAAAAATTTCAAATGATGTCCATATTCATCCTATAACACTCAGACGCTTTGATAAAATTAGAACCTAGGACCATCTTTATGGATTTTAGATGCTTGCTATATGAATATTTTATTACTATTTTCCAACGGTGGTCTAATATGGTTCCATCAATTGTCATTTGGTGTTGTGATAACTTGATGTGGATAGGCGTGTCCATAGTCAATGTGCTCATTGGACATTACTTGTAAAAATGATGAGAAAATAAGGAGGAATTATAACTTTAAATAGGTTTAGATTATACAAACATCATTGTGTAAACATTATTCTTATATATATACTTCATTAAATGAAGAAGTGTTGAAGTGACTCCTTTCATCTCATGAATTCATGGTCTATGCAAGATAAGATTATATAAAATATTGTCTGGCATGAAATAGATAAGAGTGGTTAACATAACAAGACCTACCTTAACTATTAATGTTATCACTCTTAGTGGTTGTCTTCCCACATTATCCAAACCACAAATATACCAAGCATCTAGTTGAATTAATGTATTATCTTCACCAATTTTGTCTAAAGTTTGAATGTGTAGTGTAGAAAACTGTACTCCTTTACATTTTCACACTTTGTTTGGGCTTTCTTAATTAAAATTGACTTAATTATGTGTCAATAAGCCCTATTTTACATCTACAAGCCTAATAAATTATATTTCCAAAATTAGAAACCAAATAATAATTAAAGCCAACACATAACACTTTTCCTTGAGAAATGTGTGTTCCATGAATAGGGACCTAGGACCCATTCGCCCATGGGAGAATGGATCCACCCTAGGGATTTGAACTTAAATTTAAATTATGTTTTTGGTAGTATTTTAATGTCTCTAAATTCAAACTTCAATGTTGGACTGTAATGTTTAATTTCTAATAAATTAAGCATACATAACTATAAATAAAATGTATTTTTATCAAATCAAGTTTAATAGTTATTATCTAGAAAGTGAACTTTACAATAGAAAATAACATTGAAAAATGTGTTCAAGAGCAAATTTATTAGTGATTTATTGCAACAATCAAGATCTTAAGAATCATGTTAAAGTATTAAGCATCATGCATGTTTTTGGAGATAACATTGAGATGTAGGTTTCAAAGATCAAGTCAAGCACTCAAGTCATATTTCAAGCATCAAGATCCACATCCATTGAAGCCATTTCATGCAAGATAAAGATCAAGATTTTAGATTTCTAATGGTTCATTCAAGGGTTTGGTTAGTTGCAATGTAGAATTTCTCATTCATCATTCCTTCTATGTTTCATTATTTCAATTCAAGGTTTAATTACCCAAATGGGGCTTGAGCAAGGAAAAACCCCATTCACCAAAAAAAAAAAAATTCCATCTTGTTTGTTTTGTAGATTTTAGGTTGAAGGAAAATGGAAGATTAGAGATCTCTAAAGTGAAAATTTTCAAAAGTTTTAAAAGTTTTCAAAGTTGCAAGAAATGTTTTCAAGGTCAAGGAAACTCACATCATAGATTTACTTTGTTTCATTTTTGAGTGAAACCAATGGGAAATCACATCTTAGATCTATCTTCAAAGGCACCTAAAAGTTTAGTTCAAAAAGTTGTCAGAGGACCCATTCACCATGTCTAAACACTAAGCAACTTGTTTTTTAGGTAAGTTTTAAGTGTCTTCCAGTCATCCAATTTACACAAAAATGAATTTTGTTGTTAGAGCTAAGCTTCATCTACATGAATAAGGTCTTAGATTATAGATTTGAGGTCATTTTCTATTTTATTTTCATCTCCCAAAAGTGTTGATGGAACTTTACTCCCTATCCACACACATAAAGTAAATTAGTACATTACTTCATTGACTTGACTCACCTAATGGTTGCAAGTCAATTCTTTGTGTGGATCTCATTTCCTAATGAAATAGTGAGAAACAATGTAGTGTAGAAAAATGTATCCCTTTATTTTTTCACACTTACTTAGGTCTTCTCTACTAACATCAGACTTCTTTATGCCTTATTTTGTCCTATGTTACATCCAAAAGCCTTATTTAATGCATCTTTCGAAGGATAATCACAATAAATATCTAAATACCAGTCATAATTTAATGATTTTGGATTGTATGGACCAAATTTAGTGATTTTGGACTCATACACAACCTTGGGTGTATGGGTCTCACCTAAGTCTTAGGGCCTAAAACTTGAATTTGACATTAAACATAATATTTCTTGAAATTTGTTTCCCAAGCCTATGTTACTCAGACTCACATGCCACAAATGGAATATGAGTCTCACTTATCTTGGCCCTATTTTTAATTCAATTCTTGGCAAGATTTTATTCTCCTAGATCTGATGTCAGTTTGTAGTGTTGTAATTTCAGGAAATTTGGCATAAAAAAGTATAAATACAAGGTTATTTCACATATTTTCTCCTAGCAAGTTTACAAGTCATGTAAGCATTCAATCATTCTAGCAATTCAAGTTTACAAGAGCATTGTAGAGTTGATTATCAAGCATTTTGGAGCATTATTCAAGATTGAAGCATCATGTCAAAGTCATCATGCATCATGTGTGTTCTTTGAGCTAAAATTTGTGATGTAGGTTCTTATGATTCAAACAAGCATTCAAGTCAAGATCTACAACATACAATCAAGAGTTAAGATCATCATTCATGCTAGCCATTAGATACAAGATTGCACCCTTTATTTCAAGGGTTTGGTGAGTTAAAACATAGCTTATTTGTTCATTCATCATTCCTCAATTCTATTTCATTTCATTGCAAGGTTTGATTACAAAAAAATAATTTTCATCTCAGATTTGTCTTTAGAGTCTCCAAAAAATTCAATTCAAAAAGTTGTCTCAACACCCATTTACCATTTTTGGACACTTATCAACTAGTTTTTGAGGTAAGTTTTAAGTGTCTTCAACTCATCCAATTTGTACAAAAAATAATTTTTCTATTAGAGCTATGCTTCATATACATGAATCATGTATTTGGTTATATATTTGAAGTCATTTGCTATTTTATTTTTATGTCCTAAAAGTGTTGTTTCTACTTAACCTCCCTATCCACACACATAAAGAAAATTGCTAGATCTTCCAAAGAATTGACTCACCTAAGGGTTGAAAGTTAAGTCTATCTTAGAGGATCTCATTTATTGAATGAAATAGAAGGTAGGTTCATCACACCCCACTTTTCCCCTTTCTATGTTTAGAAAATTGGTAATAAACCCCTATTTTTCTATGTTTGGTGAACCTTTGTTATTTTTCCATGTTTCAGAATGCTACAAACATTAATCCCTAAACCATTATCAATAAGGGTACATCTAATAATAATATTGTTAATAACCACAATCATCAAGGAATCATTTTTCTTTTGTATCTCTAAACAAGGTAAATATGAAAATCAGAGTCTAGCTTTGTAGAAAAGCAACAAGTATTTATCTATATATAAAATCTTGGGAAATTTTAGTTGGTCTAATGTGCAAGGATGCCCTAGACTAGCTTGAATTTTGTCAGAATTTTCAAGTTCTTAAATACTAGGGATAGGTAAATGATGTTTTAGATTCTTTTGGTTTAGATCTAAAACTAGATTTGCTACAATTTTGATAGATTTTTAAAATGCAATCTAGTAGGGTTTTCAAATTTTCCAAAAAGGAAATATTTTTTAATCCAATTATATAATATTTAAAAAAAATTATTCTCCTACTAATCTGACACTTTTTAGGACTTAAATGAAACATATTTCCAAATTTTGCACAAAATTAAATAAAATGGAACTTTTCTTTAAAATGGAAAGGAAATATTTTGTAATCAAAAGCATATGATTTATGAAATTTTCTCAATATTTTATCCCTATTCATATCTGAAAAGTGTTGAATACAAATTTGCAGATATAACTAATGTTCAAAATTTTAGGTTCACTAAAAAGTTTTGTTGAAAAAGTGATCCTAGGTCTAATGCTTAGATCAATAAAATCAATTTCTTTCAAAGAAAATTAGAATGAAAATCAACAAGGAAATGAGATAAAATTTCAACTTGCAAGGTAAGTCAATTAGCCTTAGATCTAATTATTTAATGCCTAACAAATTGATTGTGATTAATTTGAATTTAATGAATTGATTTAACTATGAAATATGATCTAAAAATGTAGCTTATCTCTAATGAAATAACTCTAAAACCAAATTTTGAGAGTAGATTCGGAGAGGGTAGAATATTGTGCACCTAGTATATAAATTTGAGCTTGATTTCCCTAGTTAATTGTACCAAGGGTTCATTTGTCTCACTTGATTTTTTTGATATTTTAACTTACATACTTTTAGCTCCCTATCTTCCTTTTGTTTCCTCACTTTGTAATCTCCATCTTCGGATCTAAACCTACACAGATATAAAAAAGAGAGAGGAGGAGATGGATATATAATATTTTTCCTCAACCAAACCCCTATTTTGGTATTTCTATCTCCAAAAATATATAATGGAGTGATTGATAACTATGTGTTCTCCTAACCTTAAGTTTTTCTATGGTTGTTATGACCTAAACACAAGGAAATAGAGTTTGAACTTTTCGGGAGATGCAACTAGGGTTAGGTCCTATTTCACTCTTAGTTCAATAGGAAACCCTAGAGATCCCTCAACCAAGTGACTCAATTGAGGGAAGGGACTACTACAATACAAGTTTCTCTAGGTGTGATTAAAAATGGGGTTCACCACTAAAATGAAGCTTCAAAGAAGAAATGTAAATCCTAATGCACTAAACCTTATAAACTTAAAACATGAAATTGAATTACTAAACAAAGAAAAATAAAAAAGTACCAAGATGATATAGGAGATGTCTAAACAAGATCTAAAAACCCAAAAATTTATTATTTCTAAAATTCACTAGGACTCATATGCTAGGCTAGGTGATTTAATCTTGCTACTAGAATTTGGGTAGAATATGGAATCTTCTGCTAACAAATAAGGATCTATAGAAAATTGGTGAAAAGAGTTATAATTGGACTCATACGCCTTGAGAGGAAATTTAGTCCTAATACTCCCTTTTGAAAAAGTAGGGTTTTAAGTTGTTCTCATATCTCTGTACTCCCTTCCTTTGTTTTCTAGACTTTTCTTTTAGATCCGAACCTATTAAAATCTAAAAAATAAAATATTTTGTTGATTTATTTATGGGGGGTTTTCCCCTAGTCAAACCCCTATTTGGTAATTAAACCTTAATAGAAAGAATAGATCTAAAATGGAAATGTGTATGAAGGTCCCAATCTTTAGTGTGCCTAAGATTAATAGATCTTAAATGCAATGAAACCCTAATCTAATGTGCTATAAAAGGATGCATATATGAAACATGAAAATGATGATGACTCACCTTAGGAGACCTTCAATGACCCAAATAAGCCATAAAAATGCATGTATTTTCCTTTAGGTAGAAAGTAGAATGATAATGGAAGATGGAATCACTTAGGAAATAATTCATTAGGCTTGGTTCAATGGCTATTTGCATCTCCCCAACTTAGAATCCATCATGATCCTCCATAGGAAACCATGATCAATCATTAGCAATGCTAGATCTTGAAATGAAAGTGAGCTTGGAGACCCAAAAAAACATGATAATACTACTCCAAGGCTTCAAATTTTCTTGCTCCATGCTCTTGAATAAAAATTCTTGAATTTCTTGTTTACTTGATCACTTGTCTTGTTCTCTCTAGTTCCTTAATTGTCCAAAATGAGTGTGAGACTTAGATTTTATAGGCATCTTGTCTAATTTACCATTTCTTAGAAAAATTTAATTTCCTGCTCAAACCCAACAAATGCCCCAAATAGGACTCATATGCCCAAGGTAGCATATGGGTCCCACCTAGGGGTCTTATAGACCCAAGGTTGTATATGGGTCCCACTATAGATTTTCAAGGTGAGACTATCAAGAGGTTAGAAAATTAAGTGTATTTATTGTATTTGTGAGGATTCTAGTTGAAATAAGCCTTGGGCTATATAATAAAGGGTCTTAGGGGCATATTAATGTTGATTTCAAGGACAAGAATACAAGGGTACTAAAATAGGCCCAAACTAAGTGTGAAATTATACTATGTGCATATGGAAGATAAAGGAATTCGAACATTAAACTTTGTAAAAGGGGCGTCATATGGATTCATTCACAAACATGGGAGAATGAAGCCCCCATTGTAGTTTTTGGTACAACCACAATGTTAGGAACCACATCCTGCAAAACCAATTCATTAGTCACTCAAAATTTCTCTTAGCTAACTTCATCAAGAAATCAAATTTGAGGGTAGATGTACGGCCCCCCTTGATTCCACTTGCTATATGGAGGTGGAATCAAGGTAGCAGTCTAACCATATCAAATTGTATAAGTCATATCATTAGGTATTTCCAAGTACCATACCATGTAGTGATAGACATTTGATGAGACTGGGAGTGTAATTATAAATCTGACACAACAAATGGAGCAAAAAATAGAGTTCTCTACCCCCTAATATGCTAATTTGAAATTAAAAAGTACATTTACTTTAACATGCAAATAACCTAATTAAGAGTATATAAGAGTAAAAAGTTAGGTATTTTGTGATCATTTTGTATTTCACCTCTTTATAGCTTGAGATCATTGGAGAGTGATTGATGATGTTAGGAATATGACCTTACATGCCTTTGAGACTTGAGAGCCTACAAGATGAGGTGGCGCATGGTGATCAATCTGCATTATATAGTGAATGGATTCTTTTCTACCTATGCTGATTTTTTTATGTTTTTACCTTATGTTTTTATGTATTTCTAGATATACTTAAGACCCTTGAAGAAAAATTCACAAAAGTGTCCCACTTTTTTGCAAAGTGTATCACTTTTTTCGCAAAGTGTCCCACTTTTTTGCAAATTGTCCCACATTTTTCGTAAAGTATCCCAAATAAGGAATAAAGTGTCTAGGACTCCCAAAAAGGTACCTAGAGCAGCATTAGAACATTTTTTGATTGTTGATGTATATAGTTTAGATTTTTAGGATACTTATAAATGATATTTTTTCTTTTCTACTAGATTCCTCCTTGATCACAATAAGGTGTAGCTGGTAGGCTGTCTTATCACCTACGAGAGCCTGTATCAGTGATTTCAAAGGAGGATACAAATACATTATAGAAAATTTGTATATATTGAGCATATCTTATGCCACCCATGAGATACCCTGATTCCATGCTTATGTAATTAGTTGAGAGATGGGATGTGAATACTTACACCTTTCATCTTCCCACCAGGGAGATGACCATTATGTTAGAGGATGTGCATCACATTCTTCGGCTTCCTCTCTAAGGCAAGACTGTAATTTTAATGGAGGATCGATCTTACTGTGAGATGAGAGTAGACATCTAGTATAGTCTTGGAGGTCTGATTTGGGAGAGGATTGTAGGGTCTTTTGTTGAACTAATATGGCTTCTTTATGTGTGATCACCACTCCTTAGGTGGATTATGATATTTAATAAAACATTAGTACTAGTGCTAGATGGTCAAGGAGCACACCTAGATGGAGGACTAGTACACATGATCAAGAAGATGGATCGGCATAATACTATCTATGCCTAGGATCACAGTATGCTATCACCTTTTTACTATGACTTGGGATGGTTCACCTATCAATAGGTCAATAGTATGGTTCATTATACACTACTATAGGTTTTGCAACTAGAGAATATCACATGTACTAGATATAAATGATTTCCTACTCTTGGCACTATGGGCTACCCACACTTCTTTAGATATTTAGTTAGACAAGTATGGTAGTATGGGGATTTATTATACTCGAGAGCTAGATTCAACCATCTCAATTAGAATTAGGTGCTATGGAGACCTTACCAGTTGAGACCTTAATGGCTAGATAAGACACACTAGTTGACTAGGATGTAGAGGGACTAACTTTTATTTGGGAGGCATGATTATGTAGTGTTACTTTTCTACTACGATCATGTCATCAGGTAGTTTGGATACATACAAGTACCACCAACACCAAGACCTTTCTATAGACGATTAGTGTAGAGTGCCCATAGGATTGGGGATATGGGACAAGTCATAGTTAATGTATTATATCTAGTGATTCAGACAATGAGGATCTCAACATGCCCCCAGTCTCTGACATTGATGATATTGGTTCTATAGATGCTTATGAGGAGTGGTTGGCCATAGCATGACTAGATCTATTATTTCTTATGCATCATCTTATAGTATTTGTAAGACCTCTTATAGATCATAGGGATGATTAGGAAGAGACAGGAAAGGAGATAAGGGTTGCATATTTGTTTGCAGATGAGGTAGATGAGGATTAGGACAAGGAGGAGGACTTAGACTATGAGGAGGAGGACAATGATGAGGAGGATGAGGATGAGGATAATGAAAATGAGAGCTAGCTAATGAGTGATGCTAGTGATATAGTAGGTGATGGTTTAGCTTCCCCTGAATGGAGAGATCTATTTTGTACCTAGGTTACTTGATCACAATCAGTATCCATAGCATGTGCTAGTGCTTATGAGAATTGAGAGGGTATTGAATCTTTTATGCTTCCTACCCAATAGATAGGAGATATGGGCGAGGATTTATTATTTATGTTTATGATTATGATTTTATAATTATTCTCATGTTCATGCTTTTGATTTATATATATGTCATGATGTGTACTGATTGTCTTTATGATTTCCATCATCTAGGATCTGTGAGAGAGTTATAGGATTTGTACGGATGGGCTACCATAGAGATTGTTCCTCCTCTATCCACAAATGAGGCTATCACCAAAGATGACATGCCCCCACCAATTATGAAGTAGAATCTAGATATGTTTGAGTCTTTCGTGATGTTAAAAGGAGAATACAAGAGCTCTACTAGATGTTTCGATCAAGCCATCAGTGATATATTAGCATTGTAGGTTACCTATGATGAGCTTCAATCATCTTGAGATTTTGAAGATTTTGAGAGACTACATGGAGAGGTTGTCAAGCTGCAAGCAAGGAGAGACTGCATTGATTAAGAGTATGTGGAGGTTATCGTATGTGAAGCTAGATTTGTTGGATGAGCATAGGGCCTATAAGATACACTAGGATTGATAGGTAGATAACGATCACATACTATTGTCTCTTGATGAAGTTGATCACCATGTCTTGATTGTGATCTAGTAGTCACAAGCCACAATAGTATTATATATTTGAGTATATGTATTTAAAAATTTCTTATATATATATGATAAATTAAGTTTGGTTGCTTGTGTTTCTATGTGTGAGTTAGATGACAATATGATTTATCAAATATTCTTTTTTAGAATATTTAATATATATATATCCATTTTTAATGTCATAAAATTGCACCCCTTGCAATTTCACATATATTCTTGCAACTTCTTTAATATTCACTCCCTTAACATTTGTGTACACTCATTGTAGCCCTTACATCAACCCTCTTACCATATCAAGATTCCTTAGATCCCTTTCAGTAGCTACCTATGTGTGTGAAATTTGCATCAAACATTGTTCTTTTCTCATTCTTGTCATTTTGCAGTGTGATGTGTCTAGACACTAGCTTGTTGTGTGTATGCTCCTATGCTACACTAGCATCCTCTAACATTTCAACCTTCAAATGACCATTTCTGAGCATGTTTTCCACTTGTCAAATAATTTTTTCAGTGGTAATATCTTAGGCCACCTTGTAACCACTCAAGAAGCTTATTTTCTCTCTCAAAAATCTATCTTTTCTATCCATTTGGTCCTCTTCTAATTCTTGGCTTCTATCTTGGATATTCTTCCATCTTTCTCTTGTTGTATTGTTTGCACAAATTTATCACTTGTTACAATAGCCTCAAGCACTCTCACATCCTTATAGTGCTCTTTACATCTCTCTTGGATCTCGTAGCTATTGCTCCCTTTGTCTTCCTTAAGCCTTGTAGTTGATATCTCTCTTGCCTTATGCTTGCGAGCATCTTCGAATTTCACACATCCTTTATCTATTGATCTACACTTTGTGATACGGGTTCTCCTCCTCAACTTAGGATTGATTTTATCACCTATAGTTTGTGATATTTGTTCTCCTCCTTGAGTGGGGATTAATTTTATCACTCTTGTACTCATCTCATTTCTATCTATCTAGTTGCTCGTGTAGGTGGGAACACCAAAATGAGGGTTTGATTGAGGCAAGCCCCTATATAGACCCAAAATTTTCTCCAAATCTTATGCATGTAGGTATTGAATATATTCATGCATTGGAGGATTCATTACCTTGGTTTCTATGAGAATTTTATATCTTTTCTCTTTATCTCAATGATTTACTTTATTTTAGTTCTACTACTTTTTGGTTATTTTTTTGTACTCCATAAGTTCTTAGCAATTTGATTGTTAGTAGTCACTAAGTTGTTTTCTAGAATATTCTTAATTTTTTGTTCATATGAGATGCCATTGTGCCTCTAGGACTCTAGTGCACTGCATTGTCATCCTTATTCCATGCTAGCATCCTTTGGCTAAGAGCTTGTCATTTTTTCTAAAAAACATTTGTGATTTTGTCTTTCGGATTCTAGAACTCTTGTTCTCTTCATTGAGGTAGTTTAGGGTAGTTCACCCCTTGGGAATCTTTTGAGAATAAAGAGACTCGTGCGTAGTGAATCCCCCTTCCCTACATTTTGGTGAACCTGACATGAACCACAATTTTTTTTCAAAAGGATTAGGAATTTATTTACCCCAACTTGGTGGGGTCATAACTTTTAACTCAGTGCTTGGAATTTAGAACCGTTTACATTTTTGGAAAGGTCTCTAAGAAGACTAATTAAACCCCCAAATTAACATTCCTTAGACAACCAAATTTTAGGGACCAACACAAGTTTCAACACCAAATTCTACTTTGGAGACCTCTAAAAATGTAAATGACTAGATGCTATAAAATACCAAAGAAATCTAGAAAATTGGATTTTTAATTTTTTTCTTAGTTCTGTTACCAAAATTAGTGTAATATCCTCTTTTCCGAGTTCAATATCAATTATATTTAAAATTTTAATGATGTTTCATTTCATGCATGTGATAGTGACTTGGATTTTCCCATGTCACTTGGTATCTTTGATCCTTCTCATGATATTCCTCTTGCTTTGAAGGATATCTTGTTGCAAGAAGATGAAATCATTGATACCTTTCTTAAAATTACTCTACCTTCTCTTAATTCCAATGCACTCTTCTAGAGATGATGTAGTAGTGAATGATGAATATATTCTCTATTCTAATGTAATCTCTTCTAGAGATCATGCATTAGCCAATGATGAATCTCCTTCCACATTTGATCCTCCGTAGGTCAATGTTGAGAATATTTATTCAAATACTTATTATACTAGTTGTGATTATTTTGTAAATGTAATCTATGTCTCCACTTCCCTTCAAAGGCCTAAGAGATCAGTCATTTATCTCACTCCATCTATTTCTTCTCATAAAAGGACTTGTTCTATTAATGGTGCTCCATTTGATAATGGTTCTCTTGATCTTTCTAAGGCCCCCTCTTATAGAGAGGTAGCCCATACTTATCAAAATATAATGAATAAACAACCAATATTTCTTCAAGAGCCTGAACCTACAACTAAAGTGCCTAGTGATTACAATATTGTTGAGTAACTTCATGTTACTCTAGCTAATATCTTATTGTGGGACTTGGTTCATTCTACTTTCGTTTACCAAGGTATGCTTTAGGAAGCCTTGCAAAAGATCCTCTTGCCTTCTTTTGCTAGGGAAACAAATTTTGATGCATTGATAGCTCATATTCATGCAAATTCATTGAATATTTCATTCAAATTGCAAGAACTCTCACTTCCAAAAGTACATAAGAAAGAAAATCCTTTAATGATTAAAGTCAACATTAATAATATCAACATTAGATGTACTCTTGTTGATGTTGGTTCGATTCTCATTGTATGTAGCATTGATCTATTTCCTAAGATTAGTATTAATTCATCTTATCTTAATGCTTCTTCTATTATTATTCATGGGTTTAATAATGTTGGTAGGCATGCTTTACGCATGGTAATATTTCCTTTAAGGTTCAGACCCATTACCGTACCCACTCTCATATATGTTATGTCAAAAAAATTACCAGATAATCTTCTCCTTGATAGACCATAGATTCACTCTATGGCTATAGTCCCATCTACCTTGCATAAATCTACTAAATTCATTTGTAACAATAAAGTATTCATAGTCAAGGTTGACCCTAAGACTATGCACTTTTGTGAGATGGAAGCCGCTGGTCAGGTTTTAGTTGTACCTACTCTTATCCCTTCGGTGTCTTCCAATGTGTTGATTTTTACTCTAGTAGTACCTACTACAAAGGATACTCTTGAGATAGATGTCCCTCACAAAGATCCTTCTAAAGAAATAAATCTTAAGTATGCTCCTTCTACCTCTTCTCAAAAGAATGCATGTCTTGGTGATGATTGGGGTTCGTTAGACATGAGGGAAACCTTTAGTGGAGAATGTAAAGTCACTTTGATCCATGCAGACCTTTTGATAATGTCATATGAACCCGCTATCAAAGATGGTTACTCTTTTGCATCATGAGGTAATGTGATCAATAGTTGCAATGCCCTTGATGCTAATCCCCCCCCTTTTTAGGAAGATGATCACACTTCTATTAAAGAGGCTAATATTGGCAGTCCTATCAAGAAGGTTGATGGTAATCCCATAGAAGAGTATAATCCCCATTATTGGAATAATGTTCTCTATGAGAATCCTCCTCCTCAATATTTGCAAACATGTTATGGCACAAACTTTAAGGTCATCTCTAAACATGGCTATCAGCATAAAGGTTGTGCACATAATGCACAAGGCATTTAGGTCCCTATAGAATGTGCACCTCATGAGTGTAATTTGGGGCTTGGTTGCTTGAATGAAAAATATAAATGGGAACCATGGTTTAGTGTTGATATGATTTCTTCTCAATCTCATCCACCATTATCCACTATCTTCATGTCTTATTCTTGTGAATAGTCAAAATTTTCTGCACAAGAGAAAGGATTGCTTCCTACTCCTCATTCTTTATCTAAAAAAGAGTTTATTTTGTTGAGGCTTCTAAAAGCCCACTAGGTTACTCTTCCTTCTCCTACGCATAAGAAATTTCATAAGCATGATGAATAAAAATATTCTTTCCATGCATACCATTGACTGCTTGGCCATTCCACTAGTGAATGTAAGTCCTTGAAGGATATAATACAACTTCATGATTCAGGTTCCATCAATCACTTATTTTTTTATGCACCTACCTCTTCCTCAAATGAAAATTGATATAAAAGTCTACTTCTATCCTATATTTTCTAAGTATCTTGCATGTTTCTCCTCCCTTGTATGTTGGGGGTAGTGATAAATTGTTCTAGAGATGTGTGTCCCCCTTAAGGGACCCCATATTTTCCTTATGTCTTTCAATTGAAGCATCCATTAAGTAGACACCTCTTGCTTTTGAAGGGTTTATGAGAGACTCCCTTTGAAATATTTTCTCTTAAATGAATTCATTGGCATCTAGCTCAGGGGAAACATGACTAGACCTATGTTTTCTATGACTCTCTTGAAATGCAATTTACAATAGCCACAAGTTCATCTAATTAGTCTTGCTCTGCAAAACTGAGAACCTTTAGAGATTCTTTACATCAACCTTGCCTAACATGTCTTATCTACAGATTGACATGTTGTTTTGCAAGTGTTCTTGTGAAGCCACTTTCCAATTAGACTCTGGAAAGTATTCTTTCGGGTGTCCTAATGAGAGAGTACATGGGGCACCTCCTCTACATCTTGTGGGATCTTTTCAGGCTTCCTCCTGAGAGAGTACATGTGGTAGAATCCTCTTTTTTGAATTCTATTAGAGAGAGTTCCTTCAGAGCTCCCGTCTGCATCATTGCTCTGTAGAACTTCAATGTCCTTCATTTTGAACCTCCTTAGGAGAGAGTACATGTGGATCCATCTCTCTAGGAATTTTCATTCCTTTAACTCTCTTAAATTCTTTTATCTCTTTCTTCCCAATTGCGTATACTGAATCAAAGATCTACATATTCTTCATCCTGAGTATATTACTTTTCTCTCTTCGATATTGGTTGAATCCCTGAATTTTGGGTGCATTCTTCTCTTGAGGAAATCAATCCTTACCTTATTCTCTTCATTTTATAATTTATCTATGTGTTATTATTTTTAATTTGGGAACAATGCATAGTATTGAGACAACCTTCTAAGTCAAGGTATCTTTCACTTTTCTAACTCAATTCCTTTATTTTGTTATTTTCCTTTGTGTTTTTGTTATTATATGTCCTAATCTCATGATCTAGTGGCTTTTTATGTTCTAACATTGTTGTCTTGTTTAGGTCTTTCTTGTCTAATGTATTTGTTTTGTAGATCTTCAACTTAGGGGCATGCTTCCTTGGTTCAAAGAGTTGTTTTCTTCCTCTATGGTATCCTTTTGGAATCATGATGTTATTTATGTTTAGTATATTTTATTTAGCGTGCATATTAGTGTAGATTCATATGCCCACTAGACTAGGGGAAAAATGTAACATCGTAAAATTGTACCCCTTGCAATTTCACATACATTCTTGCATCTACTTTAGTGTCCACTCCCTTAGCATTTTTGTAGGATCATTCTAGCCTTTGCATCCACCTTTTTCCCCTCTGAAAATGCTCAGGGCCCCTTTTTAGCAGCTACCTTTGCACATCAACTTTACATCAAACATTGTGCTTTTCTCATTATATTCATTTTGTAGTATGATGTGTTTGGAAAATAGCACACCACATGGACGTCCGCGTGCCCTACTATTTTCTTGTGACATTTCAACTTTTAAACGACCATTTTTGAGAATTTTTTCCACTTGTCAGCTAATTTTATTGGTTGGAATAGATAGGGATGTCTTGTAACCACTCAAGAAACTGAGTTTCCCTCTTAAAAATCTATATTTTCCATCCATTTAGTCCTCTTCTACCTCTTGGCTTCTATCTTGGATATTCTCCCATCTTTCTCTTGCTATCTTTCTTGCACAAATCTCACTTTTTACAACAACCTCAAGCACTCTCATGTCCTTATATTGCACTTTTAAGCTCTCTTATATCTCATAGCTATCCCCCCCTTTGGCTTCCTAAAGCTTTGTAGCTAATATCTCTCACCTTATCCTTGGCATAATCTTGGGATTTCATTCATCCTCTATCTATTGCATCTACACTTTGTGATATGGGTTCTCCTCCTCGAGCGGGGATTGCTTTTATCACCTATAGTTTATGATATAGGTTCTCCTCCTCAAGTGAGGATTTATTTTATAACTCTTGCACTCATCTCATTTATATCTATCTGGTTTTCTGTGGAGGTGGGAACACCAAAATGGGGGTTTTACTGAGGAAAACCCTTATATAGCCCCAACATTTTCTCCAAATCTTATGCATGTAGGTATTGAAGATATTCACTTGTTGGAGCCTTCATTACTTGGGTTTTTGTGAGAAATTTCTATCTCTTCTTCTCTTTGTCTCATTCATTTACTTACTTTATTTTAGTTCTACTACTTTCTATTATTTTTATACTTTGTAAGTCTTAGCAATTTGATTGTTAATAGTCACTAAGTTGTTTTATGGTATATTCTCACTTTTTGGTCCATATGGAATGCCATCATGCCTCTATAAATCCATTGTGTTGCATTGTCATACTTATTCTACACTAGCATCATTTGGTTTAGATCTCATTAGTTTTTATACAACACCTTTGTGATTTTCTCTTTTAGATTCTAGAACTCTTGTTCTCTTTGTTGAGGTAGTTTAGGGTAGTTCGCCCCTTGGGAATCTCTTCAGAATAAAGAGACACATGAGTAGAAAATACCACTTCTCCACACCATGATCTAACATATGTTATGTGATCTAAACAAAATTATTTTAATTTTATTTAGATGTAACATTATTATTGAGTATGTTTTGTTAAATTAAATGAACCTATGATCTAAATATAGAACATTAAATGCATACAAGGATTTAATCTAAAATAACATACAAGATTAACTTGAATACTATGAAAACTAAAGTAACAACCCAAATTAAATTTGAATAATTACTTTAATATTTAAGATACACAAATAATTTTTTTCAAGAACGAAGCAATGCTAGAGAGAAATAGCATACTATCTACTAACTCTAACATCACTACTGTAAGATTAAAACTATTCAAGAATGAAGGTTAGATATAGTACCAACATAAATGTGTGCCATTAATAGGCTCCTTAAGAGTTTCACTTGTCCATTTCTTTTAATGTGTATGCTTCATACCCATAACCTTCATCAATTATGTAAGGTCCTAACCAATTAGGGCTGAATTTTCCTTTTTTTAGTTCAAGCGGCGTTGACATTATGTTGATTCTCAAATAACATTAAATCACATTTATTAAATGAACAAGGGATCAAACGATCATTGTAACTATGTTGTATTAATCTAGAGCAAGCTTGGGGATGCTCAACATTTTTTATGTGTTATTCATCAAGAATTTAAATCTAATGTAATTATTTCTCTTTATAATTTTTACCATCAATAAATTCCTTGAAGAGCGATTCTTAATGACAGAATATCTAACTCCAAGGTCATTATAACCTCAGTACCATAGACAAGGTCACAAGGAGTATTTTTGGTTGTTGTTCTAATACTAGTATGATAAGCCCATAGTGCATATTTAAGTGTGTGTGTCAATCCTTATTATGTTTTATTACTATTTTCTTTAAGATTTTCTCTAGATTTTTATTAGTTGATTCAACTTGAGCATTAGATTATGGCTAATAGGGTGTTGAAAAATGATGTTTAATGTTAAACATCTCTATGATTTTCTTTACATAATTATTCTTAAACGGTGTTCCATTTTCTTAAAATAATGCAAAAGGATGTCCAAAATGACCAATGATGTGTTCCAATATGAAATGAAATATTACATTAGAAATTGTTGAATGAAGGGGAAAAAATTCTATCCATTTTGTGAAATAATTTGTTGTGGTAACTATAAATATATGTCCAACGAAAGAGGGTGGTGATATTTTTCTAATAAGATCCACACCCCATACCAAGAATAGCTAAATAGGAACCAGGCCATGAAGCTCAGAAGTAGGAGCATGAATCAAATTGGTATGTTCTTGATATTTGTGACATTTCTTAAGATACTCAGAGCAGTCTTGTTCCATATATCTCTGATAGTATCCTATGTGGATTCTCTTTTGAACTAATGATCTTCCTTCAAAATGGCCTCAAGAAGCACCCACATGAGCTTTTGCAAGTGCTATAGGGATTTCGAGTTGTTTAAGGAATCTTAACAAAAGACCTTTAAATGACCTTCTATAGAACATGTTAGAAAGGATTGTATATATAGAAACAAGTTTTCAAAGGTAGGCTCAAATATCCTTAGTTGTTGGCTCAGAAAAGGTAACTTATTTCAAATAATTAAATATTGGTGAGTACCATTCACTAGAGCTTTATGTGGTGGTTGATAACACTTCTTTGACCTTATCTTCTACTAATGGTTGCTTAATTTTATGGATGATGAATATGAAGTATGTTGAAGGATCTTGAGGAGATACAAGGGAAGCTACACTTACAATTGCTTCTAGATGTCAATTTTTTTTTTTGGGATATTATCAATGGTATATGAATCAAAGCTATCTAAGAGAGTCATTGTGATATCCTTATATTTTTATCATTTTTCATGCTTTTCTTGATATGATCCATTTATTTTCTTAATGAATAATTGTGAATCACTAAATATCTTAATGCTTTAGGCTCCTAGAGTGAAAGTGGCACATATTCCAATAATTAAAGCTTCATAATCTATTGTGTTATATGTGCATAGGAATTTTAAGTGGTAAGACAAGCGAATAGGATTTCTTATAGGTGAGATTACTATAATCCCTACGTTAGAGCCAATTCTACACTTAGAGACATGAAAGTACAATTACATTATTTCTTCATCTTTTTGAATAGTCAACAAATTGTGATCAAGGAATAAGTCTATATTAGCTAATGCTAGGGGAGAGGCAACATTATCTAACTAGTTAGTCAATGCTTTCCCTTTGATTGACTTTTTAGAGACAAATTTAAGATCAAACTTAGTTAATAGCATAACCCACTTAGCTAAGAATCTTGATAAATTTGTTTTAGTGAAAAGGATCTTTAAAGTATCAAATTTTATCATCACATGGATTTTAGCATTAAGTAATTTCTAAATTTACTAGTAGCATATACAAGATCCAAAAATTATTTTTCTATCATTTTATATTGTGTATCATAATCAATCAGAGTTTGGATAATGTAATAAACATGTTGTTCTTTACCACTTTCATCTTGCTGAGCCAACAATACTACAAGAGCATGGGTTGATGCTATTGTATAAAGGATAAATAGTTTTTCTTGCATATCAGGCTGTAAAATAGGCAGAGTAGTAAGATAATCTTTCAAACTCTCGAAAGCCTATTCACAATCCTCATTATAACTAAATTGAACCTCTTTACTAAGTATTTTGCTAAAGATTAATGTTAGGTCCACTAAGGATGCCACAAAATGATGAATAGCCTAAATTCTTCCTTGTAAAGTGTGCAATTGAGAATAGTTTCTAGGAGGTGCCATGTTAATGATAGGATCAATTTTCTTTATGCCCACCTCAATGCCTCTATGAGATACAATAAAACCTAAAATTCTTCCACTATCTACATGAAAGACACTTTTTCAAGTTCAATCTCATGTTATATTTTTGCATTCTTTCAAATATTTTTTGAAGAATTTTCACTTTCTTTTGTCTAGTTAAAGTTTTGGCTAGAATATCATCGACATAATCTTTCAAAATAGTATGCATATAATTATTAAATATCAATGTCATAGCTCTTTGATATTTTGCACCTGCATTCTTTAATCCAAAATGAATGACTACCCAACAAAATTGTCCCCAAGTTGTAGCAAATTTTGTTTTGTATTGATCTTGAGGGTTAATGAAAAATAGATTATATCAAGAAAATCTATCCATTTATGACAACAAAGAATATCCCATAGTCAAATCCACTATCATGTCAATATTAGGAAGGGGAAAATCATCTTTTAAAGATGATTTATTCAAATCAAAAAATTCCATACACACATCCTAATATGATTATTAGGTTTCATGAATATAACGATGTTTGAGATCCAAGGAGAATAGTCAATAGGTCATATAAAACTAGCCTCAAGGATTTTATTAATCATCAATTCCAAACATTTTTCTATAAGGACTATGTTGTGTGTCACTATCTTAGCATCGATTCTTGACATATTTGAATGAGTCTAAGCAAAAATTTTAGGAAAATCATAAAGTAAAGTTGCATGGTCCTCTTGTTCATCTTCATCAAGGAATTTTCCTATTTGAATCACTTTCCCCTCCTTAGTTATATCCATTGGTATACTGATTGTATCTCCAAAAGGAAGTGCAATTCATTTTTGGGATTCAAGATTGTATTATTCATTGTCCTTATAATTCTCATTACTTTACTTCTCTTCATCTTCCTGCTTAGCACTAACCATAGCACATGTAACTTGTTTCTTTTTAAAAGGATTAAATGTCTTGTCATATACTCCTAGCATTTCTTTCAAGGATTCATCATCTTCAAAGTATTCTAATGATTGTTCACAAGTTGTATCAATGAATTCAAGATGATTCAAGGTGAGTGTTTTATTATTAGGGTTACACATGATAGTATTGATGTTTATTGAGGGTCTTTTCGTTGCTTGCATTATCTTAGAATGACAATACCATAAACCTCTTTTAGTTTCTTGTGTGTTAGTCTCTATAGAAACAAAGATTCCTTCCTCTTTCCTTCCACATCATTTTTCACTATATCCAAGTTGTTTTATAAGCTCATAACCCTTTCGATAATTTTTCTCCATTTATTTTAGGTTTGGCGGTTGTGGTAGTCCATCTCATCAAATTTTTGTATAGCTTGTTTCTTCTTCTAGAGTAGATTAAGTGGATGCTTGTGAGTTTTCTTCCAAATTCTACATTGAAATTGTCATTGGTTTCTTTTTCTTTTTATTTTCTTTTGTTGTGATTTTATATTCTCCCATGAACAAAGGTGTGAAGTCTAAGGAACCCCAATAATCTTCCAAAAACTTCAACACTTTTTCCATCTCTTGTTTCTCTTCTTTCATAGGTTCCATCTTTGAAGTTAGGATTAATGTGTTTAGATGACTTGTCATTCCTTTTTCAATTTGTAAGAAACTTTTAGGCTTGAGATCTATTTCAATTTGTTACACTTTATTGTTATTATTATGGAGAGGAGTCTGTAACATGACCCTTCCAAATGTAATAGGAAAAGTAATCACACCAAGAAATTTCTTTCTTATATTGTCAAATCCTTGAATTGATAAGGAAACAGGTTCAATTCTTGATTTTTCCATGCCAAGTTTATCTAAAAGGGTTACACTACACACATTAAGAGTTGAGCCATTGTCAAAAAGGGTTAACTTTATTCTTGTTCTATTGAGTTTAGCTACTATCATGAAGGCATCGATTTTCTTTCTCACTTCAAAGGGAGGTAACTCATTTTGATGAAAGGTAATATCCTCATTAATCATATTCATTCCTTGAATTAGAGTTCTTACATCAGTTGGAATTTCACTAGAGGGAACTACAACATTTTTCAAGGTTGTTTGAAGCATAATATGATAAATAGGTGAGGTTCAAATTAGGTCACATAGGGATATCTTTGCGGGTGTATTCTTAAGTTTTTCACTAGAGCACACTCCTTCACACGATGTGAAGGATAATGAGGAGAACTAGGAAAGATGGGTTGAGACAAAGGGAGAGATGTTGAAGTTGTTTTTTTGGTTGTGGATTGTTTCTAGTGTTATATTTATGAGAAAAGGTATTATAACTTGATTGATGTTAAACATTATTCTTGTGTGGTTCAAGGACGAGAATGGGTTTATTTTGAGTTTTTGATTGGTTTGAGGGTAGGTAAAGGATGAGTATTGGTTAGAAAGTATTAACTTCTCTTTGTTTTGGTTTGTTACAACAAGCCATAGTGGATGAACCTTGTGAGATAAAATCTTCAAGGGATTCGTATAACATGCCAAAGTCATCACTATTAAAGGGCTTGAAGGTTAGGTTAACTTGGAAAAATATATTTGACATATTCAAATAACTATGGTTTCTCCAAGGGGTTTCATCGGTTTATGGTTGTTTTGGTTTTGATGTTTTTTAGTTTTTTAATTTTCTAATCAATATCAAATGTAGTCTAATCTAATAAAATTATGAACTAATGCGAGAACTAAAATATAAGCGCAATAATCTAATTTTATCCACAATTCAAATATGTAGTTGAAATGAAATCAATTTAAGCTAAATCTAATGAAATGAATGAAACAAAAACTTAGTAAACTGAAACATAGATCTAATAACAACAAATAAAAACACAAAAATGAATTTTTAAATTTGTAAAATGTAGATTAAAACTTGATATAGGAATAAATCACCCAGATGAGTGAATGGGTCCCAATTAGGTTTATTGGAAGGTTCAAATACTGAAAAAAAAAAAACATAGAATTCCCAAAAATCAGGAAAAACTATGTGGACTAAATTTCCCAAGTGGGTGAATGAGTCCTAGATTAGGGTTTTTAAGCTAAATTCAGTAAATTTTGAGTTGATGTTAAGGTTTCTAGATTGTATACTAAAATGGATATTTTCAATTACAAATTTCTAGTGAAATACAATGATGCAAGATTCAAAAATATAACCTATATGTACTTTTCCAGTAATGCAAGATTTAAAATCCCTAAATGTAGTTCAAATAATGTAAAAAAAATGAAAAATAAATTTAGATCTAGGACTACTATGTTCTCCATATGAGAAATGAAAGTATCCAAAAGTTGGGTTCACCAAAATGAACATAAGGAAATAGGATTCCACCTTTTTGGGAGATGAAACTAGGGTTAGGACCTATTTCATTCTTAGTTCATTAAGAAACCCTCGAGGTCCCTAAACCAAGTGGCTCAATTGAGGGAATGGAATACTACACTGGGGGTTTCCTTAGGTGTGATTAAAAATGGGGTTCACTATTAAAATGAAGCTTCAAAGGAGAAATGCAAACACTAATGCACTAAACCCTAGAAACTTAAAAGATGAAATTAGATTACTAAACAAAAAAGATATAAAAATTCCTGGATGATAGTAGATGTCAAAAAATCATTTGAAAACACCAAAATTTGTTGTTTCTAAATTGCACTAGGACTCATACACCAGGTTGGGTGATTTAGTCCCGCTAATGGAATTTTGGTAGAGTCTAGAATCTTCTGCTTACAAATCAAGATGTACAAAAAACTAGTGAAAAGAGGTATATTGGGACTCATACACCTAGAGGGGTAATTTAGTCTTGATAATCCTTTCTAAAAAATAAGCATGTAAAATTTTTCTCCTATCTTTGTACTTCCTTCCTATGTTTTGCAAACTTTTCTTTCGAATTCGAACCTGTTAACATTTAAAAAAAAAAATGTTGTGTTGATTTACATATGGGGAGTTTTCTTTGTGAAACCCCTAGTTGGTAGTTAAACCTTGATAGAAAGAATAGATATGAAATGGAATTATGTGTGAAGGTCCTAATCTTATGTTTTCCTAAGATTAAAAGATCTTAAATGCAATGAAACCCTACTCTAATATGCTATAATAATATGCATATATGAAATATGAATCTAATGATGAATCACTTTGGGAGACCTTCAATCACCCTAATGAGCAGAAGAATGCATGTACCTTCCTTTAGGTGGAAAGTAGAATGATAATGGAAGATGTAATTACTTAGGAAACAAGTCATTAGGCTTGGTTCAATGGCTAGTTTCATCTCCCCAACCAAGAATCCATCATGATCCTCCATAGGAAACCATCATCAATCTTTAGCAATGCTTGATCTTGAAATGAAAGTGAGGTTGAAGACCTACAAAAATAGTATAATGGTAGTCCAAGGCTTCATCTTTGCTTAGTCCTTGCTCTTGAATGAAAATGTTTGAATCTCTTGCTTACTTGATCACTTGTCTTGTTATCTCTAGTTCCTTAATTGTCAAAAATGAGTTTGATAGTTATATTTTATATGCATCCTTTCTAATTTACCATTTAATACATCCAAAATGCCTATATTTGTGAAATTTGAATTAAGGAAAATTTAATTTCCTATTGAAACCCTAAAAAGACCCCAAAACTACTTGATGGAACTTCCAAATTTTGCAAATTTGAAGTGCCCATATCTTTTCAATGTGTCAATAGAGTCTAGGCTTGCATCTTACTAAATATACCCCAAAGGCCCTCTTTTTCAATTGGAATTTGACAACTCAGAGGTCATCTTCAAAATTCCTTTGGTGGAGTGTTTTTTGTTACATATGGTAGTGTGTCAGTTCAATTTTGTACCTCTTGGATGAGTTTTTACAGGTTAATTAATCCTTTTCTAACAAAAATGAGGCCAAAATTTGAGTTCCAGAAAGTTTGAAATTTTCAAATTCTAAGGACAACCCATTTCTTTTTTTCATCTAAAACATCTTTAGCTCCATTTTCATCAAAAAAAGGTCATTTGATACTTTATTGTAATGTATTTCGGGTGTGGCGAACATGTCTGAAAGGTCAGTTTACAAAGGAGGTACCTAATTTTTGATGGCTAGGAAATATTTGATTTCAAACCAATGCTTTAAATAATTTATCATGGTCACATGCATAAAATATCGCTCCGCGGGTCTACATTTGCATGCGGTGAATTTTTTCCATTTTAGTCCACGGGAGAAATTAATTTTTACCTAATTCTAATGTTTTAAAATGTTTATGAAAATGATTTTAGGGAATTGATATTTCAACATTAACTAGGAGGAAAAAAGGAAGTTTAATTCTTCTTTCCTATTGGCCATCAAACTTTTGCATCTCACTCAATTTTTCTTCATGGGAGAAGCATCACTCATGGTTGTTTTAAAGTGCTTGAGTAAATGAAAATAAATGATGGCTTAAGCTTGAGCGATGGAGTTTTTATGGAAAATATAACATTTTTAAATTTATATTGAATGAAATTTTAATTCTTAAATGCTATTGATTGAAAACTTCAAGCTCACGGCAATATGGTTGCATGTTAGTTTATCGCTCATCTCCATTTTGAATGGAGGAATCAATTTCAAGGTAGTGATGCCTAAGTTTGGGAAATGATTCTCATAGAAAATTTTCAAATGTTCATTGTACAAAAGGCAGGTTTAATTCTTGTTTTCCATTGGATGATGTTCATAATATACCATATGCATAGTTGCATGAAAAACCCATTGCCCATCATAGTTTTCATTTTTTTTCTCCTCTGTGTTTCAATGATGTGTGATGCATCACCTACTTTATCGCCCATTTTGGTTTTGAAGGATCTTTTCCTTATTGCATTCACAATGCATGAGGTTACAGTTTCTATATCATGCATCAGTATTTGATATCTCCATTTTCTCATTGCATTTGAGATATGTGATGCCCATATAAGAAATGGTGGGCCCATGGGAATTTTCTAAAGGAAATGTTTGAGGTTTTATTGTTGATGATGGAAAAATAATTACAAGATGAATGGAATGGGTATGTGGGTTTTCCATTTTCTTGACTAAAAGCATTAAAGTCTTGATTGGTTATTTTTTATGAACCAAACTTAATCTCATCCCTTACCTATGAATCTACCAGAACTCAATTATTAGTAAGGGTGAGGATTGGACAACAACTAAATGAAGCACTAAAAACACCATTTCTTCTCTTTAGGCTCTGTGAAACCCAGGAGGTTAATCCTATTTATGCTCATAATATTCCTACTTGATCAAGAGCATTTCCATACACAAATTTATTCCTTACGAAGTACAAATAAATGAATATCATCAAACTCTTGGTCAATCTCTTGCAAAATTGCTATTTATTGTAAGGAATATGGCATTACTAAAGGTTTGTATCTTGTAACTTAAAAATATTTTGTGAATTCATTCCCATTACAAATCTCTAGGAAGTTTCATCACTAGCTCAGTCAATCACAAGATAAGCTAATGAAAGGACCATTGTATAGTCTAAGGGAACAATGGAGTCATACTTTGCAATCAATTAGTAATGTAAATATGATTAAAAATTAGTAATCAGGGGACTATTGGAATGCTACTTTGTGGCATCCAACTCACTACGTTTTAAAACACTGCTTCCTTACCAAATCCAATATCTTTTTCCCACAAACCAATGACATTATTTCAGCATTTAATCAACTCATTGAATTGAAGCATAAACAAACCCATTCAATTAGTGCAAATGACAGAAGACAAATGAAATTATAATTAACAATTTCATTCATAATTTGCAATGAAAATGCACAAGAGAGCGCATATTTTAGAACTAGTATTTTCTTTCATTATTGATATTACTTTGTAAAACAATTTTAAGATCAACATACATTATGACTTATATCATAGACTCACTTTTGATACATTCAACTTATCTATTTACATTCTAATACTCTCTGAGCCTATCCTTTACCTAGACCTTTCTTAGACTCAAAATTTTCTAAACCCCCTTATTTCAGCCATGAAACCCCCTTTATAAATAGGGGAGCAACAAGCATCTATCTAAGTTACAATAACATTCATTTCATTTCAAAATCTAATTTCAAGTAATTTCAAGAAACTCCCTAGTGGTTTTTCGTAATCATTTGAAAGAAGGGGAAGGAGAAAGATAAAAATCATGTACAGGGTACCATTAGTTGTTGTCACCACATCCATGTCAAGCAAAATATTATGTATCATACTAGCTAAAGGACTTCCACATCAACATGGAAGAGTAAAAGACCAAAACCACATACATGTTGAAAAGAGCGCCTCCTATGCAAAGACTATGGTATCATCAAAAATAAAAGAAGGAGAAGACTCTATTCTAAGTTCTCAATATCAGAGTATGCTCAACCACTCCTTGTTTGTGATGAAATTCAAGGAACCATCACCATGTTCTCATCATATATTTCATATGGCACTAAAGAATGAAGATACTAGTCATATCCCGAGTCATTGTCACCTCCAACATCTGAAGGACTATTAGAGAGAACAATGGGAGAACTATTTTTTCCCATGAAGGCCTTATGACTCTTGTCTCTTTTCCTGGCCTTCTTTGCAGGCTTAGTTGGCTCCTTGACCTTAAACTTGAAAAATTCTTCTGAAATGGTTCTACTCCTTAAGTTGTAATTACTCTAGACAATTATTTTATGCTTATAACCATGGGCCCTCCTTTTACCCATTGAAATCTCAAAAGTTGTTAGGACTTATTGCTTAGCTACAACCATATCATCATCACACTCAAACACATTAAATTGGCTAGACCTCCCAGCTAGATGAATTGGCACACCAAACTTTCCCATCTCATAGAACAAAAGGTGAAAAAAAGAAAATCTAAATTAAGTAGAAATTGACAATTTAAAATCCTCTAAATGAAATTTAAAGGGAAGCACACCCACAAACCCTGACAATCACAAGAAGTCCCAGAAAAATGAATTCCTAGGCAAACTAGAGCATGAATGAAAAATATCCCAATTGAAGACTAACTCACCTAGGACAAGAATACTCACCTTTCATCTTAGGGAAAATTAACACTCATAGAATTCTTCAATAACCCACAACTCACATTCTATTCAAACTGAAAATGGTGAAAATGAACAACAAGGAATCTCCATTAAATAGACAATTTGGATAATGCAACAATTAATGATTTAAGAACTCCTCACATGAGTGTGTTGATAACTTAGTAGCTCAACTTTGAATCTGGTCTGTTGACCTTTGAGGCTTTATAACTTCATCCATGGTGATCATGAGGATCATTTTTTGGTATTTAGCAACTTGTTCTAAGAAAATAGTGATGCCACCTCAAATGCTGCCACATTTCCCCTTCATATTCATTAATCATACGTAATCTAACAATTACCATGCATCACCAACTCAATCTGTGCTCCTTCATTAATATCGGTGAAGTACACAAAACTAGTGTTTGAAGAGAACATTCCCTTATACACTCCATCCCTCATCACAGACATGCCCCAAATTCTAGGGTTCAATTAGTGATGAGAGTATTATCATGAAGAACTTCAACCTATTGGATCATCTTGTTTTAAACCACATCAACAGTTCTCCACTTGTCCCACTACTTTCTTATTTGCTTGATACAATGTCCTCAAGATACCACCATGTTTCCTTTTCAATCAATAGCCATTACCTATCACTGATACATCTCATCCTTCACCAGTTCTATCAACAATGCAAACATCCACATGGTGAAATTTCAGCCCTTCAATCTATGACCCTTCCTCGATCACGTTCACCTTCTCACTCTGCATTGTTGATTCATACTTTGAACTTTGGATCTCATTAGCAATGGGAGATACAATGATGAAGCTAGCTGAGGATACATGCACCAACATGAGAATCATTGATACAGAAGACACCGTACAGAAGATCTATTCAAATTAGTGAAAGAAACTTGAATAGATAACCCCACTGCTCATTGTTAATTATCCTCATATAGTTTGCAATAAATTAGAGATGAGAGATCCCAGTGATTTGCATTGCATATATCACTAAGACGAAACTTGGCATTCAAAACCAATCCGCGATGCATGAAAAACATGAGATACCACATATCTCTCATTGTTATTTTGAAATGTACCATTACATAACCATCTACGATGAGTGATGAAGGAAAAAAAATAGGCCTGAAGTTCATTGCTAATTGCTAATACAATACTAAAGGCTCAAAATCCATTAGTGATAGGTGAATATTCAACAATACAAGGAGAAGCAAGAACATCACTTATCACTATTCCATATAAAGAGATCTCAAAGCTATCTACAATGAGAAAAAATAAAAAAATACCACTCATTGCTTATCATTGATTCAAAACATACACACTAGAAGCAATCTGCAATGAGCAATAAAGAGAGGTGGCTAATGACACTTAAGTTGAAAAATTTAAGTACATGCCCATAAGTTGTTCTAATGAAGGGGACCCTCTAGGATGATGCAAGAAAATTGGCTCAATAGTTTCTAAGTCATAAAATGCAAAGGATATAAAAGCCAAAAAGGTTCTTTACTCAACCTTATAAAAATAAGAAACTCAAACCTACACAAGAGGGATCAGTTTCTCCAGAATTGTTAATGACATAAAAAAATTTAATGTGATTGGAAATGGGCAACAAGAGGTCAACAATGAAATAGAACATTACAAAATTTTAAAGCTAAGGGTTTCTTAAGGAAGGATTCCAAGCTAACACAAAAAATTTCTCAACAGTGATGACAAGTAGAACCCTAAGCCTTCAAATACCAACCCAATATTCAAAATGTGACAAGATTTTGAGATGGAACATAAATATTTTGTAGTTTCCATTATTCTCAACATAAAGTTAAAACTTTAAATGTTTGGCATAAGGGTAAATAGATCTTGTACAAAAAGTGAGAAAAAAGATAAAAGCTTTCAAAATGAAGTTAAAAACTTTGGGTGTTGGGCTATTAAAAGTAAATGCATAGGTAATGTGGTTTCTACAGTGATAAAAAGAATGAAGAATCTTCACAAATAAATTATTTTTCAACTACCATGTAATACAGGGGCTTTGTATTGTTGGGAGATAAAATGGTAAAAGATGCATGGGTAAAAATGGAGTGAGGTTTTTCAGGATAAAGTTTTTTTTAGATGTGAGCAAAAATAAAATATTCTTCAGCTATAATGTATAATGAATGATGGCTCCTCATGGTAAGGAATAGTTTTCTATTGTAGGGAAAGTGAATGAAGAAGTGGGAAAATAAAGTGCAGATGGGGATTTTTCATGTGCAAAGGGAAACTATTGATCAACAGAGTTGAATGACACCATATATCTATTCTTGATCTCTATTTAGTGTTTTTGATTTTCCTTCAAGTGTTTTTTTTTGCTTCATTTGAGGGGAGGGTCTATTTTGTAATTGATGACATAGAACATTGTAATAAGAATATAGAGAATTTTTGAGTTAATTCTTAGGTTTGAGTCTATAAATGCATATCTAAATTTGATATCAATACTAGAAAAATAATACTGAATGGTGCAAATTCAAGGAAATTTTCTCTTCTTTCTAATTTTTTCTTAAACTATGAATAATATAATCAAGGATTTTTTCAAATAGATTAAGATGATGTTGATTGCTTGTTGTCATTAATGGTTGTAACTGATGTCAACATATCTTGGTTGTTTGACCAAAGCTCTGTTTTGGTACCTTGGTGATCTGAATTAGCTTGGTTCTAGATATCGTGTTGTGAAGATCTATTTTACGTTGTATCTATCTTGTTCCCATTCCTTTTGTAACACAATAATATACATTCTTTTCGGCCTGGACTGATATGGAAATTGGTTAATGTTCTTGGAACATGGTTTGCATTGTAATGTGTATATATTATTCTTTGGTTTCGGATATCATCTATCATGTTGATTTGAGTGAGGAGGCTATGTTTGGTCCATGTTTCATCATTCCTCTCCAATATAGGAATGCTTTTGTGGTGACCTATTTCAAATTGTGCTTGGATGACTTGGAATTATGAAATTGTGTTTGGCCAACTTGAGAGATTATGAAGGCTTGGAATGGTATAAGTATAAGATGTTTTTGTTCGATGAAAGCAAGTGTGATGAACATGAATTTGAATATCCAAACATTGTGAAATGTACAAAAGTGTATGAGCAAAGGTAGTAGATAGTGAGATTCTATCTAGTGTTGTCGATGATAGTTCTTTTAGTGGTGGATTCACTTTCATCATTCTTCTATTGGCAGTGAGTCTTTTTTTGTAGGAAGTGAGCCTTTCTCTTTTGATAATGAGCCTTTTTGTATTTTTGGCTATAATAGCTAGGTAGTGAGCCCAACCAATAGTGAGCCACCCTATAGTGAGCAACTTGGTAGTGAGCCTTTGTAAAAATCACCTTAACTAGTACTTTATAGTGAGAATTATCATTCTCCATGGTTTTTCCTTCCTTAGATTTCTACATAAATTCTGGTATTCATTGTGCATGGTGTTGTTTTGTGATTTCATGGTCATCAATATCTGATTGATATAAGTTTGATCTAGATTAATTAAAGTCAAGAAAATTGTTTTACGTTAACTAATTCACCCCCCCTCTTAGTTATTTGGACTATTCAGCAATTGGTATCAGAGCTTTGGTTCCTCAAAGAAGATCTTGATAGCTTGGGGTAGATCCAATGGTGCACAAATTAACAATCCCTATGTTTAATGGATTTGAATATAGTTTCAAGAAATTGTAGATGAGAGGTTACCTAATCTATCTTGGTTACAAGACTTGGAAAGCTATTGAGACAAAATCTGTTCAGCCAAAAAGTGGTCCTTCTTCTAGAGATATGATTTCATCCTATGAAGAGAATGAAAAAGCAAGGTATGTAATCTATAGTGCTTTATCTAAGACTGAGATAACAAACATGATTTTATTGGCATCTGCTTCTGAAGTTTGGGAAAAGTTGAAAGAAATATATGAAGGAAATGATAGAATTAATTTATTAAAGAAGTTGATAGCTAAGCATAAACATGAGAACTTGAGGATGGAAGAAGCTGAGGATATAAAAAGTTACTTTCAGAGGGTTAATAGTGTAGTAAATGAAGTCAAAAATTAAGGAGGAACTCTGACAGATGAATACATAATGGAGAAGATTTTGATGACCCTACTAGAGAGATAAAGTGACAAGATCCCAACCATTGAGGAAGCCTATGATCCAAAGAAATACACTAGAGAACAGTTATTTCAAACTTTGACCACATTTTAAATGAGGAAATTTGGAAAGGAAAGGATAAATTTGAAGTAGCTTTCAAAGCCATAAAGTAACAAGATGATCCAAATAGTGGAAGTTTAGAGGAGTTGAAAGAAAATTTCACAAGGAAACTAAAGAAAGGTACCAAAAAGTACAAAGGTATGTTACCTTTTAAATTATTTAGATGTGGAAAGATTGGTCATTTAGCAACTAGGTGTCTAGAGATAGGAACAAGAAAAAAGTTTAAAAAGATCAATAAGGGTATGTGCAAGATCATGATGGGCCAAAAAGAGGCAATATGATGGGTATGTGGCTGACGACTATTTTTTACCCAAAATTTATGAAATGAAAAGGATTTTTAAAGGATATTCTTAGATTTCCACCAATATAAACTATGCCTTACTTTGAATTTAATAAGTAATTATTATTCATTTTCTATTTGAATTATGACTAAAGTCCTGATTGATAGGCTGATTGACAAACATCTATAGCTTTCAAACAATATAACATTCTATGCTTCACATGCAATAGGATTAAAGAAATAAAAAATAAATTTCATAAATTTTTGACCAAGTTAAGGTGGTCAAACATACGAGTTTTTATATTTTTTAAAAGTTGCAATAAAAAATTCATAATTAATTATTTACATGGAAAAAAATTACAAAAAAATATGCATCACATCAGGACATGAGTCCTCTACTTATATCTAAAAATAAAAAAATATTATCATTTTATTGTGGTTAGTGTGGTTAGATAGACACCTACTTCTAATTTTTTCCCTGAAATTTAAGTACTACTGCATTGAAATTTCAAATTTTCACCAAACAATTTGTTTTTAAAAAAAAAAACATAGTAGTTTAGAAACTAAATTCAATTTGCTACATATTCTATTCTTAGATATTTTTGAAATAATATATATAAATTTTTCAAATTTTTATATCAAGTTTCCTAACTCTGATTTTTCTAAATTTTTTGCCACTTAAGGGCCTGTTTTTTCCATGATGATCCTGCACATACCCATAAAAAGGCCTATTATGTCAATGGGAATGCTAGCATTTTAGATGATGAATCAGATCATGAGGATTGTTTATTTTTGGTGGAAAAGGATGAACCTAGATTTGATATCTCTAATATTTTTACTAAAGTTGCATTGTTTGTTAAAACAAATAGAGATGAATGGATGATTGATAGTGGATTTTCAAATCATATGACCTGTGGAAAAAGTATGTTTGTGAAGCTTGAGAAATATGATGGAGGTTCTGATAGATTTGGAGATGATAAAATAACATAGATTTTTGGAATTGGTTCTATTACCTTTGATGGAAAACACAACACTAAAAAAATTTAGTATTTGAAGGGATTATATAATAATCTTTTGAGTGTTGGACAGATATGTGAAAATGGCTATAATGTGGTGTTTCAAGATGATGGTTGTGAGATCTAGAAGAGATCCAAAACTATTATTGCAGCTAGAAAAAGAACAAGTGGGAATATGTATCAGCTGGAAGGAGCTACAAAAGATGCTTAGTATCTTAGTCCAATGACATTTGGCTTTGACATTGGAGGATGTGTCACATCAACTTCGACAATTTGATAAGGATAAGTTCATCAAGAGTAGTTAGAGATTTTCAAAGACTAACCAAACCATCCAATACTATCTACAAAGGATGTCAAGAAGGAAAGAAGACTAGAGAAACATTCCAAAGAAAAGAAAAATCATCTATCAGATTATTGGACCTTGTACACATTGACCTATGTGGTCCAACCAGAACAAGAAGCTTACAAGGCGAGAGGTATTTCATACTTTTAATAGATGATTATTCCATATTTTCTTAGGTTGCATTTTTGAGAGAAAAATCAGAGGTGTTGGAAAAGTTAAATATTTTCAAGGAAAGAGTTGAGAATGAAGTTGACAAGAAAATCAAGTGTTTAAGATCTGATAGAGGAGGAGAATTTACTTCTCATGAATTAAAAAAATAATTTGAAAAGCATGGAATTAATAGACAACTACCTATCCCTAGAATACCTCAAAAAATGGAGTAGTGGAAAGAATGAACTGGATAGTTCAAGAATCATATAGAACAATGATCATGGAAGCAAGTTTACCACTAGTCTATTGGAGAGAAGCGATACACACAACATTATACACCCTTAAAAAAGTATTATTCTAGAGGAATTTTGGAAAGACATCATATGAGTGATGACATGTAAGAGCTCTCACAGTAAAATACTTCAAATCTTGGAAAGTTTGATAGTAGAGTTGATGAAGGCATACTCTTCAATTACTCTAGAAGAATTCAAGTGTATCGGTGTTACAATAAGAGACCGAACAAGATGGTTGAAAGTGTGAATGTGAAAGTAGATGAAGACGTTCGAAGAATTTCTGACAAGCATATTGAATATGAATCAGATAACTTAGATGACAAAGGAAATATGGATAAAAAATAAGAAGAAGAAGAAGAGACAAAAGAGGCTCCAACAACTCCAACTAAGACTCCAAGGTATGTATAGAGAAACCACTCAGAAGAATAGATTAATGGAGATAAGAATAAGGGAATTATCACAAGAAGCAAAGAAACTCAAGAGTAGGCATTACTATCTCTACTCTCGGAAAACAAGCCAAAGACTATGGAAGAAGCATGAAATGATTAGAATTAGGTGAAGGGAATGAAATAAGAACTAGATCAGATAGAGAAAAATCAAACTTGGGAACTTGTGCCCAGACCAACAATCAAAAATGTAATTGGAACTAAGTGGGTGTCCCAAAAAAAGTTGGATGAAAGTGGAAAGGTAATGAGAAACAAGGAAATATTGGTTTGCAAAGGTTACACTTAGATTGAAAGTATTAGCTTTGAAGAAACATATTCCCTTGTTGCTCGAATGGAAGCAATATGGATTTTTTTAGCTTTTGCAACTTTCAAGGATTTCAAAGTTTATTGGAATTCTTGAATGGAGAACTAAAGGAAGAGGTCTACATTGAGAAACTAGAGGGATTCAAGTCCAGAAGTGACTCAGATGTTGTTTGCAGGTTGAACAAGGCTTTTTATGGATTAAATTAGGCACCTAGAGCCTGGTATGGTAGAAAATTTGTGGATGAAATATAGAAGGAATTCAAAATGTCTATGATAGGTGAGCTAAATTTCTTCCTTTGATTACAATTAAATTAGTACAACAACAAAATTTTCATTTCTCAATCCAAGTATACAAAAGAACTATTGAAGAAGTTTGGATTGGAGAATTCTAAACTGGTTTTTACAGCTATTGTTACTAGATGCAAGTTGACAAAAGAAGATGAGTCACCTAAAGTTGATGCAAGCATGTATAGATCAATCATTGCACAATTGTTATATTTTAATGCCACTAGAATGAACATTATGTATGTAGTCTATTTAGTAGCTATATTTCAAAAAGAACCAAAGGAATCACAAGCCATTATAGTAAAAAGGATCTTCATATATTTGAAAGGTACAAAATATTTTGGGTTGTGGTATCCAAAGGAATCATATTTCACTTTGATAGCCTATATTGATGTTGATTGGGTCGGATGTGTTGATAAAAAGTGAAGTACAATTGGTGGAGCTTATTTCCTTGGCTCCTAGTTGGTTGCTTGGTCAAGTAAGAAACAAGATTTTATATCTTTATCTACTACCAAACCTAAATACATTGAAACATCCTCATGTTGCACTCAGATACTATGGATGAAACAAACATTGAAGGATTTTGGCATCTCATTTTATGAACCAATCTCAATTATGTGTTATAATACCAATGCAATAAACATTTCCAATAATCTGGTACAACACTCTAAAATGAAGTATATATCCATAAGATATCATTTCTTGAGAGAGAATGTGTTGGAAAATTAAGTAAAACTTGAGTATGTAACTACAAAAGAGAAGATTAGAGATATTTTCACAAAACCATTGAGCAAAGATAGTTTTAATTATCTTTGGTAGAAGTTAGGGGTTGTTCCCCCTCCTATTCTACAATAACATGCACTAGGGTGTGCATCATTCTAGGGTATTATATGCTCATTTTTATCTAGAGGAATGCTTGGTGGCTTCCTCATAGAGGGAGCATAGTAAATTTTTTAGGGGGAGTTTTGCGCTTTGTCTTTGATTTCAAAGGGGAAGAAGAAAGGAAGATAAGATGATCCATGATGCTGACATTAAGTTGGTTAGTTTGTTATTGAGGAATGTTTCCATCAATGAAAAAGGTGTAGATTGTTGGAATGTGATGAGATGGTATTGATTGCTTGTTGTCATTAATGGTTGTCATTGATATCAACATATCTTGGTTGTTTGACCGAAGCTCTATTTTGGTACCTTGGTGAGCTGGATTGGCCTAGTTCTAGATATCATGTTGTAAATATGTATTTTGGGTTGTATCTATCTTAGTAATATCCCTCTTGTAACACAATAAGATACATTTTTTGGGTCCAGACCAATCTAGCAGTTTGTTAACGTGCTCTGACACATGGTTTACAATGTAACATGCATATCTTAATCTTTGGTTCTTGATATCATGTAGTATGTTTATTTGAGCTAAGAGGCTACGTTTGGCCCACATTTAATTCCTCTCCGTTGTGGGGAATTTTTTGTGGTGACCTATATCAAATTGTGCTTGACCAACTTAGGAATTATGAAATTGTGTTTGGCCGACTTGAGAGATTATGTAGGCTTGGAATGGTATAAGTATAAGATGTTTTTGTTTGATTCAAGCAAGTGTGATGAATGCAAATCTAAATATTGAAACATTGTGAAGTGTGTGAAAGTGTATGATCGGAGGCAATAGACAATGAGATTCTATCCAGTGTTGTTGGTGACAGTTCTTTAGACGGTGGATTCCCATTTATCATTCTTCTATTGGCAATGAGTCATTTTCTGTAGGTAGTGATCCTTTCTCTTTTAGTAGTGAGCCTTTTGTATCTTTGGCTGTAATAGTTGGGAAGTGAGCCCAATTGGTAGTGAGCCACCCTACAGTGAGCAACTTGGCAGTGAGCCTTTGTAAAAATCATCTTAAACGATGTCACCTTAATCGGTGCTTTATAATTGAGAATTATTATTCTCCATGGTTTTCCCTTCTTGGGTTTTGACATAAATTCTGGTGTTCATTGTGCATGGTTTTGTTTTAAGCTTTCATGTTCATTAATATCTGATTGATTTAAGTTTGATCCAGACTAATTAAAGTCAAGAAAATTTCTTTATAATTTTAAGAATTGGCTATGAAGGTAGCCACCCAAGATCTAGAGGCCTAAAAGAAAGCACAAAAGAGAGAGATAGGATATGACAAGAATAAACTATATTCAATGTCAATAATATGAGATGTAGTACAATGCTATGCAAAAGTACATAGGAGACCCCTTGGATATATAGCCAAGGTGAGAACATAGGAGGGCATAAGATTATGACAAGTGTCGTAATCTTATGACATGTGACAACAATGAAGAGTTATCACTCCATCTAAAGTGGAAAAGGATAATGTGATAATCTCCACAAAAGGTGGAAGTGATGAGGTATGAGATGTCAAGTCCACCAAAAGTGGAAAATCTCCAACAACCTCCTATGTGGTCCTTAAGTAAACTTAACTAAGGTGTAATCAAGACCTAGGACAAGGTACAAGACATTTAATTACACCAACAACCCCCCTTAAGTGCAACTTAGGGAGAATTTACACAAAAGTAAACAATGCAAAATGGGTCCCGGCTACTAGGCCATGTTAGGTACCCATGTACACACAATGCAATGAAATCTCTCATAAGTGGAGTAAAGATAGAAAAACCCAGTGGGAAAAAAATACCCCCCAAAAGAGAGGTGAGATACAAAAAAGCTATGAACATAGCATGAGAAGGAAAAAACCCCATGTGAGGAAAAAGTCCCCCCCATACAAGAGAACAAGAGAGACAAGGTAGCCCCCCCTCAATGTACAATGATCACCCATGGAAGATGCTCGAGAAGGAATGAAGAAGCTGCTCCAAAACTGTTGAACAACGTTCCTCCCCTTGGGAAGAAAAAATACCAAAGGTGTATGAATGAAGTCTCCCCAATCCAGAAGTGAAGAAGGAAGAACCCTCAAAATGTACGAAGTCTCTGAAATCTACTCAAGTGTCCCTGTGTCGATGCCAAAAGATGCCTTTCCCAAACCATGTGAAGCTGCAATGTAGTCACCTTCTGGAATATGTGAGAAACCCTTTGCAACAACACTCTAATCTGCTGAAAAAGACAACTCATGATCTAGCAAGGATGAAGGTAGAACAAACTCCAAAGACGATGTCTCCTCAAGAGAGAAAGTGGCCTCCTCCAACTGCTGTAAAGATGCATCCATAATCACATCAACCTTGAAAGACTAATCATGTAGAGGAGGGTCAGAGTGTTCCCTCACAACAACTGAAGAAAAATCACCTTCATCAAAGAGATGTAAAGAATCAAAGGTGTCTCCCAATTCTGCAATGTAGGACTCCACAAACAAACTGCTAATGTCTGTCAAGTAGTCATCCCATGAAGCTGCTATTGGAAGAAAAGTTATGCACTGTTGCACTGAATCACAAGGTACTGAAACTGTTGGAGCACAAGTATCATCAGGTGCATCAGTCAATGTAGGAGATGGAATATCAACAATAGGTTCAAGAACCTCAGGAGTAGAGAGCACTCCAAGATTCAAGTAACCATACTCAATCTCCTCAAGTTTTTCCACACTAGGGTGAACTGAATCATCAATAGGAGCAAAATATGAGAAGGTGTAGAACCGAGAACGATCATCAACCTCCCCAACTGCAACAAGAGCCTTGCTATGCAAATCTTGAACAATGACAGAATCTGGTGTGAACTCTACACTCTTGCCTATACCACTATGTGTGATCTGATAGATGGAAAGGATGTTCCTTGACAAAGTAGGCACACATAGAACATCATTGAATGCTCCACCTTCAACATCAATAGAACCCTTCCCACAAACTTCCAAAGAAGTGTTGTTGGCCATCAAAATGGGTGGTGATGAACAAGAATCAAATGAAGAGTACATATCCTTGGACGAAGGCATATGTTGCGAAGCTCCTGAATCAAGGATCCATTGATCTGAATTGGAATCTACAAAAGCAAGAAATTCTTTCCCTTTATGTTTATCATATTGAGATGAAGAAGAAGGAGATGAGCTAGATGTTGTTGCCATGAGAGTTGTTCCATTTCCCTTAGAAGAAGTGGAAGGGGATGAGTCCTTCTCTTGATATGCAGCTGGCAAGTTGATGTTGTTCTTCATAAGGATATGTTTCAACTCATCGATTTGCTTAACATGACAACGATGCTCATCATGACCAATCCTTTTGCAATATGCACATGTTGGTTGCTCCCTCTTGCTTGAATAGTTGTACTTCTTTGAAGAAGATGAAGTTGAACTTTGTTGTGGAGGAGTGGATTGTTTGTTCTCTCCTTGTGGCTTTGGTGAAGATTGCTTTTGGTCCTTTCCTTTGCCTTGCTTATTGTTTCCATGATTGACCACCAATGCTTTTGAAGTTGAAGACTTGAGAATACCCATTTTCATCAACTTATTTTGCTCAAGAATCAAAAGATCTGAAAGATGGTGTTGTGAAGTTACTTATTGTCAATCTTTGAGTCTGAAAACTTCAAACAAAGGCTGCATACTCAACTGGAAGTTTATCTAACAAGTTGAAGACCAATTGATCATCCTCTTTTTCAATACCACAATCTTTTAGTTGTGCTCTTAGTTCATTTGCCTTAGTGATATAATCCTGAATTGTATCAAAATCTTTGGGATCAAGGCTTAAGAGATCATGTTCAAGTTTGTATCCCTTAACCTTGTCAACCTTACCATACAAAGCAACAAGCTTATCCCAAGCTTCCTTAGCTGTAGTACATTTATCAACATGGAAAATGAGATCATCTGAAATGAACTTCCTTAATGTACCCAATGCCATATAAGTTTTAGTAAGCCAATCCATATATGTTGTTGGATCTGCCTTAGGATCTGAAGGTTTAGTTATGGTTCCATCAATGTAGTGAATTAAACCTTTTTCCATTAGTTTACTCCATGCATGTACTTTCCATGTACCATAATTATGTGCAGTTAAGAGTGGAACTTTAGATGAACCCATGATGGAATGAAAGAGCACAAGAGAGAAATATGAACAATCACACAAGAGACAAACCCCCAAATTCACTCAACCAAACTACCCCCCACAAATAGATGATTTTGGCACTTTATAATGTAGTGTGTGTACAATATGCCACTTGCAACTTGGCTAAGTAGGCTTATGATTTCTGATTTACAACTTGCCAATAAAGAGGCTGATAACATACTAGAACAAATCAGCAAAGACCTAAATTCAGATCTATGCAATATAAGTGCCAAATAGGCCAAAAAAGACCATATGCTGAAAGTACAAAATCCACTCAAGATTGCTTCAAACTGATTGCAGATTCAAGAAGTAGACAAAAAATATGCACTTTAAAAAAAAATGGCACCTAAAAAGAGTTCGTATGAGCTTGAATGAAGCCTCTGAAGTTGCATAAATGGTGATAAGATAGGTATAGTCATGGGAAACTGAAAATTCTGGAAAATCTGTCAACAAGAATTAGAAACCGAGTACACCATTGTGAAGTACATGAAAAATTAGCCCAAATAAAAAAAAGTTGCTTGAAAAAAGGAGCAAAAATGAGTGAGATATGAAGCTCTGAAGTCGGACTACAAATTCGAAAAGTTCAATGGTGAGGGGGGCAAATTTTTCAAAAATTGATGATGTCATCCTGGCACACTGCTGACATCAGCAAATGACGAAGTTAAATTTGATGGTTTCCCACCCGTCAAGAGAAAATTCAAGGCTTAAAATTGACGCCTGTTAGACCGTCGAGTTTCCGCTGGGAATCTTTGATTGTAGGAATATTCGGCAGAATATGCTGCATTCTGAGAGCTTAAAATTGACGCTTAGGAAGCTGTCACACCAAAAAATTGCTGACGAAATTTACTCGCCAATTTTTCAAAAGTCATCACCGGAAATTTGACTTCGCCGGAATATTTTGAGTGCTGTCGAAGACTGCGAAGCCGACTGTTAGTGGAGAGTGTGGCAGAGCCCGCGGGGGCTGCAAAGCCAGTGGCTATGAGCCACGTGGAGGGCGGCGGGTGGGCACAGTACTTACAGTCTGCGTATGCAGACTTTTTCTTTTTGCCCTTTTTTTTGATTTTAAATTTTATTTTTGTTTTTTATAAAAATCAAAAACAATTTTGACTACAAATATTTTGATTTTTTTGGTTTTGATTTTGAAATAACAATACAAATTTTTTTACAATTTTTACAATGCAGATTTAATGCGCAAATAATATTTTTTGATTTTTTTGATTTATATAAAATGAAAAAATAAATACAAACTTTTAATTTACAAAAATTTATACCCCAAATATAATTTTTTCAAAGAAAATGAATAGGGGGTTTTTAATTTTTCAAAAAAAATCAAAAATTTTCAGATAATTTTTCCAAAATTATAGAAAAAATTCAAAAAATTGAAAAATACCCAAATTGGTGATTTTTTCAGATCTGGAGCTCCCGATGTCAAATTTGGATGAACCGAAAGGCAATCTTGATTGAAAACAGCCTCCCAAACGCAATTCTGGACTTAGATTTGGCGTAGGATGCTCCAAAATGCTGCAGCAACATAGATATGAAAATAGACCAATCTTCAAATGCACCAAGATCTCTCCAAAATGGCGATCCAAAGATGCTCCAACCTGGCTCTGATACCATGTAAGAATTGGCTATGAAGGTAGCCACCCAAGATCTAGAGGCCTAAAAGAAAGCACAAAAGAGAGATATAGGATATGACAAGAATAAACTGTATTTAATGTCAATAATATGAGATGCAGTACAATGCTATGCAAAAGTACATAGGAGACCCCTTGGATATATAGCCAAGGTGAGAACATAGGAGGGCATAAGATTATGAAAAAAGTCGTAATCTTATGACATGTGACAACAATGAAGAGTTATCACTCCATCTAAAGTGGAAAAGGATAATGTGATAATCTCCACAAAAGGTGGATCACCCACAAAAGGTGGAGAGATGATCACATGATGTGTCCACAAAAGGTGGAAGTGATGAGGTATGAGATGTCAAGTCCACAAAAAGTGGAAAATATCCAACAACCTCCTATGTGGTCCCTAAGTAAACTTAACTAAGGTGTAATCAAGACCTAGGACAAGGTACAAGACATTTAATTACACCGACAATAATATCTAATTCACCCCCCCTCTCAGTTATTTAGACTATTCAACAGGATTGTATTATTTGTATCCATTGATTTCTAATGGATGTTTTATTTTCTTTCTTTCTTATTAATTCAATTAATTAATTTGAAAATGCTTGAGTGAAGCTATTGGTTTATGTTAAATTGATTGCTAAGATTATGATAAGAAGTGGTGGTTGAGATATAATGTTGAAATACTATAATGCAGTATGTTCAAAGCTTAATTGATGTCATGCATGAAATTTTTATTAGGTTGTGTAGGTATGTCAATTGACTCCATTCCAAGGATGAAGCACTAATCTAAGTGAACTATTCATGTTACACTTGGTTAATTCAACAATAAATAACAATTCAAAGTCAAATTTCTTTATCTCTCTCAGAGTAATTATGTATGGAATTTAATGAATTATGTCTCTCATGTCTAAATCAAACATTTCCTTGAAAATCAACAAAACCTTTAGGGTAGTATTTCCATTAAGCATATATAGGAGAACTATCTATCTATAGTGTTCTGGGTGCTCTGGCACACAAGAGCATCAGACAAAAATTTTTGGGATCACCCTCTCAAGTTTCATTGAGACCAAAGTGTAAGGGAGAAAGGGTTTTAATTCAATATCCCATTTGTTGGCTAAATATCTCCTTGAATTTGACCATTAGGCGTAGCACCCTTTTACGATTCAAGTGGATTGCAAATTTGGGCACCAATAGATTGGTGACTCTATTGGTGAAGCTCCAGTATTTTCCATTTGAAAAGGGTTGATCAGTTTGTTGATCTATAGTTTTGGCTCAGATGATACATAGACCTATATACTTGAAGGAGATTGTTGCAACGGTTTTGGTATATTCTTGAAGTCTGATGCTCTACTAGTGGAGAGAACTCATAAATACTTAGATATTGGAAGAATTATTTTTTTTGCTTGAAGATCTTTTCCTCTTTCAAAGAGGTGGTGACTCTACATAGCATTTTACATCATCAAAAGAGTTGGTTGTAGTAGTTGTTAGGTATTTTTCTATTACAATATTTTTGTATGAAGGTTTTCAAAAATATTTCTAGGAAATATAGCCCCTTATCCAGTACTCTAAGGTACTAGCAAAAAGGTAAATGATAAAATAGGATATTCTAAAAGAAATATTGAGAATTGAATATTTTTAGAGGGAATAAATTTTATTTGAAAATATGTATGGTTGTCATAGTTCTCCCTCTACAAGTTGTAATGTCTTGCCTAAAACAAAACCATGTCATCAAAGGAAGGTTTTCACAAGTGAATGATATAATGCCTAGATTTCAGTAAAATACAAGGTTATCCACATTCTATCCCAGGAAGAATTAATGAATATTTTCCTAAGTTTGGAGGAGATCTTGAAGAATCAACATTAAGACATGTATAGGGTTTCATTGATTTGATGGAATATTGTCAAATAATAGAAGACGATGCTATCATGAATTTTTTTGTAATAACTTTGGTGTCAAATAATGTTGAATATTGTGTACCATAGAAAAATGGATCATTAACATTTTCATGGTCTTTTAGGTCTTTCTCTTGTGATGTTTGACTTGTCTTGCTTTGATTTAATGTCGCAATGTAACTTATGCATTCACATTAGCTCCTAACTATTCAAATTATGACATCTTGTGAAGATGTTGTGAAGTATTGTAACCCATTTCTACACTTTTCTAGACTCTTTCATTAAAATTCACCTAAAAATAATCGTTTTATCCCTTATCAAGTCCTATTCTAAAGTGTTGTAAAGTTTTGTAATAAGATTTCACACTTTTCTAGGCTTGTTATCACTATTTACACCTTTCTTATGCTTTATTTGACCCCTTTATGTACTCATAAGACTTAATTAAGTGTATTTTTGAATGTAAACCTGGAAAAGAAAATTAAATGTGATTTAATTCTTGATAGCCACTTACACGCCCAAGGTGGGACCCATTCGCCATGGGTGGAGAATGAGTCCTTCTTGGCTCCAAATTCAAAATAATTCAAAATTCCTTTTGGATTTTTATTTAAAATACCTTATGTCGGCTTGTGATGATGTATTATTGGGTTATTAGGGCATAAGTGTGTATAAATAAGTATTTTTCTTTTCATTTCAACCCCCATTCACTTAGTTCATTCAAGCATTCAATCATCAATTCAAGTATTGAAGCATCATGTCATTGTTGAATTGAGCATCTTGGAGTAGCCATTGACATATCTTTAGATTTCTTCATTATGGGTTTGATTTCCAAACTGGGATTTGACTAAGGAAAATCCCTATACTCTAACCCTTAACCATTTTCCCCCTTTTCCATGTGTGTTTGTAGATTTGTGAAGAAATTAGGTCTTGAAAAGTCAAAAAAGTTTTTCAAGTCAAATAAGCCCTATTTCAAGCTTGGAGACAATTCACAGTCTATTTTTTGCAAATTTAACTCCATCAACATGACAAGAAGACAAGTGCATATTTGGAGCTACAAAATTAACCTTTGATTTCATAGAATTTTGGAGGATGGTTGATTCATCATCAATGGTGAATGAATTCCACCTTAAGCTTGAAAAAGGTGATTTTGTCAGAATCCAGTTCTCAACTGTCAGAAAGCAGTTTCAAGGTGTTTTCATAAGTAGCAGGACTGATTCACCATCAGTGGCGAATGAGTCCCACTGGTGATTTACATTGATCTCTATCAGATTTCAAAACATCACAGATTCATCTTCCAATTCCCAGGTGCACTCTGTTTGACCTTGTTCAATTTTGCTTGTATTAGTTTTCATTTGTATTGCATTTTTTGCATACCTCATTGTGTTTTCAAACATTGCATATTACATTAGTTTTGCATTAATAACCAATCAATTACATCATTTTGTTTCTTCTAAATCATTAAATTTTATCTTAATTACATCATACAATCCTTTATTTGATTGAACCACCACAATTTTGGGGTTCGATGTCTCTCCTTTTAGGTTAAAGATCCTAAGAGTGCAAGAAAAGGCCATAGAACAACATCCAAATTGTTGGTTCATTTTTTGAACCTACATATTCAACACTTTATCTTTCTGACATCAATTGCATATTGTATCCTAGTTGTCCTTTGTATCAATATTCAATTAGGGTTTCTCAAATTGCATTAGTGAAAGACAGATATAGACTTCATTTTTCCATATCATATCATTGAAAAACTAAAAAATTTCATTTGCATCCTCATTCTACATCTGAAAGGCATTGAAATCATTTAAATTTTTTGAAAAAACATAAAAAATTCCATACCTCTAAACTCATTCAACACCTTGCGTGAATCATTCTAATTACATTTGCTGCACTGAAATTTGTAGTATTTTCATAGTTTTTCCTACATTTTTGTTTCATGTTACTGTCTTCTTGTTTCAATTTACAAAATTTCTATCGTAAGATTTTTTTTGTTCCTAGTTTGCATTTGCATTCACCTGATATTTTTTTGTACTTGTATGAGTGTTTGGTGCCCTAATGATAATACTTTAGTGAGATGAAGCTCTAGACTCATGGCTTCTTGCAATAGCACTTTTGTTGTGGACCTTGGGATCTCAAAAGCTCCTACTCCTAGTATGGACAATGGTGCATTAAGCATCGATACTACCACTAGTATGCCTTTACCTTCACATCCAATGTATGTTGACACACAAACAAATTTCATTCAACAAGAAAAATTCATTAGTATTCATGAGGATTTTGCACATTTGCAACAAGATTTAATTCTTGAAAACATTTCCACCACTACCATACCTGCAATAGAAAACCTTCATCTCTTGATTGAAAGTGACAATGGCTTACAAGTTATGAAAAGAATAGCTGAGATATACATCAAACATGTTCCTTCCACATCCCAATCAACAAACATTGTTGTGAGCCAAGGAGGATATCACATTCCTCCTCCTTCAACCATAGAATTCATACACACCTATACCACTCCTTGAGTTACAACAACTATGCAATAGGTTAGTCATGTGACTCCTTCTTTCACTATTCCAACTACCATTCCTAGTTTTTTTGTGGCATTGAATGTTCCATCTTCTACCATCACCTCCTCTTAGTGTTCCTTTCAGTTATCCTAACATTACATACACTCCATCACAATTCTCTCTTCCACCTCATACCACTTACATTGACCCCATCATTACACAACTCTTTAATATCGATTGATCCATACAACATAAAATATCCACCATTATCCAAAGTCAAAATTCTCCACCCACATACCATTTCTGTAGTAGCCCATTATCTTTAGAGATCTTGAGAACATAGATGCCATAGGGAATTGAGATGCCTAGTTTTGAGAAGTATGGAGGTAAAGGAAACCCTATTAATCATGTTAATGCCTATATCACACTGTGTAGTGATTTTGTCCTTGACGATAAACTATTAGCCAAACTTTTTCATGGGAATTTATAGAGTAGTTTTCAAAACTACCCAATCATTCAATCCAATCATTTAATGAACTTTTGGATGCCTTTATAAGTCATTTCCAATTTCATATGATTCCCAAAAAGACAATGGATGATTTAATGAGATGTAAACAAAACACAAATGAAAAAGTAATTGATTTCATTTCACATTATCAGTCATTGTATGCTCAAATTGATGTCAAGATTCCTGATTCACATCTGCAAAATATTTTTATCAAAAAATTGCACACTCACCTTCACGATAAGTTAACTATGATGAAATTTCCTTTATTCATGAATTTATGCATGACTCTTTGTGACTATCATAACTCAGTTACTAGTCATGACTCAAAATCCACTTCTAACTGAGCCGAGAAGTCTAAGAAAAACAACCAAAACAACACACAAAACTTTAGAAAACCAAACAATGGCTTCTTACAGTTCAATCCACCTTCACCACAACTAACTCAACCTATTCCAAGTTAAGTGGAAGTTGCTAAAGCAGTGGTACCCTTTACATATGGGGACCCAAAGATAATTTACCCCCTTACCCGATACTCTCCATAACAAAATGAATTAATTGCTCCAACAACAAATGATCACTTTTCCTACCATTAAACCCCTTGATACTACCAGGCCTTTACCACCCACCTTTAAACCAAATGCTTATTGTCATTTCATCACCAAAATGGACATGACACTGAACAATGTAAGTGTATCAAACACTTAGTTCAAGACCTCATTGATTCTAGTTGTGGGTGTCAATGATCAAGGCAATAAGTCTCTTGCACCTCGTAATTAGAATTTACAAATTTTTACCAACCCTATGCCTAAACAAAATGTTTCATTTTTCAAGGCTAATGTGCCTTCAAACACTCATGTGATGAACACTTATACAAATAATGAACATGATTTTACTCAAAATGTTACCCAAGTTAATCATATGGATGAACTTTTCAGTACAATAGGCATTGTCCCTTGTAGGGGCCTAACCAAAATACCTCTTGATATTACTTTTTCTTCTCATGATATACTTAAAAAGCTTCCCTATGGTCCTCTTGACATAGCTAGTTGCATCTATGATAAGCCCACCAATGGGATATTAATTGATCCCACTTGTGGTGAGAATGGGATCATAAAAGAATTTTTAGTATTACATGATCTCTATCAAGATGATTATAATAAACCAACTGCATGGATTAAAAAACATACTAGTTTTCCATGCCTTATGATTGGATCAATCGTACTCCCATTACAGATAAGACCCAAAACTTTGGATGTAACCATTTTTTATTATTCCACAATGGGATCAGTTTCATCTATGACTAGGTCATTCTTGGCTTCGCTTGATGAAATTTGTTCCTTCAATTGTTCACAAATGTTTGAAGTTTCTGCATGGCAATGAGATATTTACCATACACCATAGTGGCTTTAATACATTGTCCTCTAAAATTAATTTTTCCTTAGAAGCCTTTTGGCTTGAACCTATGGAACCCATCACCCCTCAAAAGGACTTATTTTTCATTACCTATCAAAAGTTTAATGCCAAATGAATAGTTGAATTATCTCTTCATTACATGTCCTCATCCACTTCCTCTACTCATATCCTTGATGAGAGAATGTTTTAGCCTAAGTCTGACATTTTTAACAAAATACAACCTCAAGAGCACCCAACAATAGATAGTTCCCCTCAATTTTTTAAATTCCCAAGAGAAAATGAAACCAATCCCATCATGCCTCCTCACATTAAACAAGTTTATAAGGCCAAAGAGAAAGTGATTGACCCATCTTCTTTGGTTTCTTCCATTCTTCCCCCTTTGAAATAAAAGGAACCTATGGTGGATCAAACCGCTCTTACCCCTCAACAACTTCAAAATAAAATTAAGTGAAAGCGTGGTCCTAGGGAGTGTAGGCATCATTTTTATCTCCTTTCTCATCAAATGCATACAAAAAAAAAATGAAGAAAATCAACCTCTTCCTTTGATAGAAGCAATACTTGATCACCCTCCTCCTCTTGACCCACCACAAGATAGTACAATCCAACCCTCACAAAAAATTGGTCTGATCCAACAATCACAACTCTTGGTACATCCTTCCTTGGAAATTACTCTCCATCCTCCCATCGTGATTAACCTAGATGATGATGAGGAAGAGGAGATCACTAAGATGAAGTACATAACAATCTAAACTCTTTATTTTCATCTATCATGAGCTTAAATGATAAATCTTCTACACCAAGTGAAGAACCTAGCACTTCCCCTAGTTCAAAACCTACAATTCTTCCTTTGGACAGTCAACCACCCTCGCAATATACTGAACATGATTCAAAGGTAGATGACTTGTTAGATGGCTGAATTACATTCTCCTTGCTATCATTTTACATTCATTTTCTTTTTTATTTTTCTTTTTTTTTGGTGTGATCATATATGTGTATTGTGTTCCCCTATACTGTGTGTTTGATGTTCTCTTCTCTTTGTGCACTTCCTCTATTTGTACCTTTATTCTTCTATATGTCGTACATTTTACCCTTTCTATTTCACTTTTATTTTTATTTTTTCTTTTGGAGATTTCACAATGAATTGAGATGCCCTATGTCTCTTCCATGTTGACCCAAATGGTCCCTTTTCCTTTTTTCTTTATCCTTTTCTAGTGTTTTCCTTTTGGGGATGACACAAGGCATTGAGACCAAAATGTCTCCTTCATGTTGACCCAAACACTTTTCCTTTACTTTCTCCTTTTTGTTTTATTTTTAATTGTATTTTCCTCTTGGGGATGATGCAAAGCATTGAGACCACAATGTCTCTTCCATGTTGACCCAAAATTGACTTTTTTTTCCTTTGTTTTCACTCTCTTTGTGTCATTTTTCCAGTTCTATGTACTTTAGGGAATGATGATAGTTTTGAGATCTTTATTCAAAACACTGCAGCAATGAACATACTAACCCCAAATCCATTGATCCCTTATGTTTTTGGTGTGTTCCTTTTTGTTTGGAAACCTCCTTTTCTTTTTCCTTCTTTTTTCATTTACATGATGTAGCCTCACTTGGAAACATATGACTTGGCATAGGGGCTTTCCAAGTTGTCTCTCATGTATTTTTTTCTTTTTGCATTTTTCCTTTGCTACTTTAAAGTAATTTCTCATAGAAAAATGTGTAGCAATTCCTTTAAAGTGGGGGCACACATAGGAATCATTTAATTTTCATTCTTGGTTCTTAGTGTAGCCATGTCACTTCATATGATGTGTTCATCACTTTGTGGATGACATCGGGTGTGATGTACTTGATAAGTGTGATCTATCTTAGCAAATTAAATTTCTCTAAGTTGTGAATATTCTATTCTTTGATTGGTCCTCTCTTGGAGACATTAGATACAATGTTCCCTAAGTGACATACCTTACATGAACTTAACAAGAGTCCTTTGAACATCTTTTGCATTTTACATTTGACACCTTTTCCACCTTGCATAACAAAACTTGCATGCCTATGGTACCTTGCTCTTTTTAATTAGTTCTAAGCATACAAAGCTTTGCTTATCTCATGAAGAATGAATCAAAATTTTAACTTGTGGTTCCTTATTAATGTTATTAGGAGGTATAACTTTGATATGGTTGAGAAGGAAGCCAATTCAACAACACAACTTTCCCCATAGCCACCTATGTGTTTGTGAGTGCATACCAACTAGCGTATGTTTTGCACCTTTTTGGGTCTTCTCACCCAATGGATCACCATGAGTTACACACTATTTTCTAGGCATGATATCATTTTTGACCTTATCTATTATGAGAAGGTTAGTAAATGTGATAAGACCATGTCTTCATATAGTCTTTATCATTATCCTCATATTTTGTCACTTGCCACAAATTTAGAAAATGAAATGAGTAGTAGTGATGTGGCCTATGTTATTAGGTTGACATGTGACATTGAAGTTAAACATGGATCAAGTTATCACTTGCTCAAAGGTGTCTTGACACTTTTTTTTACAAAAGTGAAGTTACACATATTGTTGTGGTGTGATAGATACAAGTATGGATTGAGGTAAATCAACTCTTTTAACAAATTGGCATTTGATAGAGGTTGACACTGGTTCTCTTTTTTCATTTGGTGGCTTGGGGCCACCAAATGGGGTTTAAAGTTTTGAAATTAAAAGCACTATGGGTTGCCCAATGGACATGGCACTTGGCCTACTTCAACTTGGAGATCAGGAATATCATCATGCCCACAAGGGGCATGTGTACCTAGAAAGAGCCACTAATGGAACTTTCAAATTTTAAAAATTTGAAGTGCATATATCTTTTCAATGTGTCAATAGAGTCTAGGCTTGCACCCTGCTAAATATGCCTTGAAGACCTTCCTAGTTGATTAAAATTTTGTAACTTGGAGGTCATCTTGAAAATTCCTTTGGTGGAGTATTTTTTGGTACATATGGTAGTGCCCCTATTCAGTTTCACACCTCTTGGATGAGCTTTGATGGGTATATTAATCCTTTTTTGACTATCACAAATCCAAAATTGGTGTTTCTAAAAGTTTCAAATTTTAAAATTTTAAGGACAATCCATTTCTTGTTTTGGTCTAGAACATATCTAGATCCTTTTTCATAAAAAACGAATGTCATTTGATACATTATTTGAATGTATTTTAGGTGTGGTGAACACGTCTGGAAGGATAGTTTACAAAGGAGGTACCTAATTTTTGATGGTTGGGAAATATTTTATTTGAAACCCATGTTTTAAATAATTGATCTTGTCCACACACAAAAAATCTCAGCTTGAAGGGTCTCTGTTTGTGTAAGGTGAATTTTCTCCATTTGGTCTGCAAGTGAAATTTACTTTTTCCTAATTCTAATGTTTTAAAATGTTATATTGGAAACAATTTGAAATGTTTAGTTAAATGATTTTAGAGAATTCATATTTGAACATTAAATAGGAGGAAAAAAGGAAGTTTAATTATTCTTTCCTATTGGCCATCAAACTTTTAAATCTCACTCAAATTTTCTTCATGGGAGATGCATCACTCATCGTTGTTTTGAAGTGCTTGAGAAAATGCAAATCAATGATGGCTTAAGCTTGAGTAATAGATTTTTTAAGAAAAATGAAAAAATGTTAAATTTCTATTGAATAGAACTTTAATTCTTCAATCCTATTGGTTAAAATCATCAAGCTCACAACATAACAATTGAAGGGAAACATATTGCTCATCTCCATTTTGAATGAAGGATTCAAATTCACTGTAGTGATTCCTGAGTTTGAGTGATGATTCCTCATTGGAAATTTTGAAATTTTCTTTGTACAAAAGGTGGTTTTAATTCTCGATTTCCATTGGCTGAAGTTCACAGGAGACCATATGCATAGCTACACAAAAAAATCATTTCCCATCGTCATTTTCATTATTTTTCTTCTTTTTGTTTTAGTGATATGTGATGCATCACCTTCTTTATTTCCCATCACATTTTTTAAGGCTCTTTTCTCATTTTATTCATGATACATGCTCGGCTATATTTTCTATATCATGCATCACTATTTTATATCTCCATTTTCTCATTCCATTTGAGATATGTAATGTATGTATATGAAATGGTGGGCCCATGGGAATTATCTAAAGGAAATGTTTGAGGTTTTATTGTTGACGGTGGAAAAATAATTAAAGGTTGAATTGCAGAGGTATGTGGGTTTTCCATTTTCCCAATTAAAAGAATTAAATTCTCCACATAAAGGTAAAACTTTAAATGTCGGCATTTAAATGGTAAATTCATGGGTAAAGTGATGCAGGAGCATCCAGTGGTGTAAGGGCAATCTTGCATCACCCAAAAATAGTAAAATTTCAAGTTTATCATTTTTCAGATATTTTTACATTTTTGGATACCCTTTTCGTCATAATGAAATTCTCAATTTATGGTTTTTATTTTCTATTCTTGGGTTGAAAGATATTGTAGTTTTAGTTTCCTAGATTTGCACCTGAAAATCTTCAGAATTGGATTTGAGGAACTTAGAGCTTCCGGAATGGCCCTGAAACTTGCCAAAATTGACGTAGTGATTTCAACCGCGTTCTTGACTTCGAGACCTTTCCAATGGTTCAAATGGTCCGCGAATCGGAGCCCCAGATCAAAAGTTATGGCCCCAGGAAGTTGGTGCACTTTCTAGAAGATACAATTGCAAATATTCTTTTGAAATTTGAACTTCAAGTTGTAATTTTCAGTGCCAAACTGCCTAAACTCAAATTTTAATGTTGTTTTGGCTCCAAACTAAAGAGGATCTCTATTTATGGGCAGGTTTCTAATATTTTTGGGTAACTTTTGGGGACAAGCTCGCATGTTGTGAAAGGGTTATTCTATAGCTTCTGTAGCTTGCATGTGTTGTAGAACTTGGGGATTTGAGATCCTATGCATGTAAGAAGCTCCATTCTATGAATAATAAAATTATTCTCTTGTTTGTGGGTTATTTTCTGTGTCTCGGGTTGCACCCTCATCAAGTGTATCAAAAGCGGGTTTTTCTTGAGCATGTGGACAGATCGCCACGATCATTGAGGTAGTTCACACGAACTGTGGTTGTGGGTCGAGGTCAAGAAAGATGCCTCAAGAGTGATGCCCGGTAGGTGTGGTGGTGCCAGGAGGTGGTCGTGGTGGCGGTGATGCTCGGTGGAAGAGATGACCTGGCAGCCCTCTAGAGATAGGTTGATGCATTACAAGAGCAATTAAGAAGAGGGTTAAACCCGAGGGAGGAAAGTGGGATGAAGGAGAGGAAGAAGGTTCAGAGGTAGAAGAGGAAGAAGAAGTAATTGATCAAGACCAAATGCGGCTAATAAGGGCCATTTCAAAGATCAGGAAAAGACCCAGAGCAGAAGTCCCCAGTTATTCTAGAAGTCCTGAACCTGAAGAGTTGATTGATTGGATCAACAAACTAGAAGAATATTTTGAGTATGAGGAAATAGAGGACCTAGATTGGGTTAAGTTTGCGAAAATGAAGCTGAAGGGCCATGCCAGTATTTGGTGGAAAGAGGTCTAGTTGGAAAGAAATTGAAGAGGAAAAGTCAAGATCACGAGATGGGATCATGATAGAGAAATTGAAGAAGCCGTTCATACCAGTGGATTACGAGTTAGATCTTTGAAGAAATTGCAAGGGTTGAAACAAGGAAGCAGTCTGTGAAAAGAATATATTGAATATTTTCACAAGATAAACATTAGAACAGGTCCACGAGAGGCCAATAAGGAGAAGGTAGCCCGATATCTTAATGGGTTATGGTGAGCATTTAGGAGTTAAGCCTAGTCAAAATGACCTCCATTGAGGATGTGTATCAATTTGCTTTGAAGGTGGAAGAGAAGCTGAACAAAAAATTTGATGGCAAGTAAAAAGGATGAGGAGGTCAAAGTGAAAGGGGCAATGGTAGACCTTCAGGAAGTCAAAACAATGATGAAAAGAAAAGTGAAGATGTGGGTACCAGCCGAAACCAAAGCAATGACAACTCCTACCACCCTCGTGATCAGAACAGTGGTGACCAAAGAGGTAGAGGACAAGGGAGATATGGACAAGGATCTGGAAGAGGTGGTTTCAGAGGAACGTGTTTCCAGTGTGGTGAAGAAGGGCATCGAGCCTATGAATGTCCACAACACCAAGGAAGGGTAGACAAAAAGCCAGAAGGTCATGGAAGGGTTGCGCATGTAGATGAGGAGGCCCAGTCTGAACATTTAGATGATGCTAAAAGGGGAGAAGCCCTAGTGATTAGGAGAGCCCTAGTGACTGAAGAAAAGGAACCAGAACAGAGGAAGAATCTGTTTCGTACAAGGTGCAAGTGTGAAGGAAAATGTTGTGATGTCAGTATTGATGGTGGAAGCACTAATAATCTCATGTTAGAGGAGATGGTCACAAAGTTGAAGTTGAAGAAGGAAAGACACCCACATCCATATCGGATTTCCTGGTTGCAAAAAGACCACAAAGTTTTAGTCAATGAGCAGTGCCTAGTAAAGTTCAAGATCGGAAGCTACCATGACGAGGTACTTTGTGATATCATCCCCATGGATGCATGTCACATGTTGTTGGGGAGGCTGTGGCAGTTTGATAGGTGAGCTATACATGATGGCCACACAAACACTTATTCCTTGACAAAGGATGGGGTTCGTCACAAGTTGAAACCCCTAAAGGAGACCGAAGAAAAGATATGTAGTAGTGCTAGAATTTGTTATGTAGACGGAAGAAAATTTTTAGAAGGTATGAAGCATGAGTGTGTGTGTTATGCATTGATTCCTAGAGTGAGTAATGAGGATAGTGAGAAGATTCCAGAAGAAGTTTTTGGGATGTTGGATGAGTTTCAGGATATTGTTTCTGATAATGTACCTGAGGGCTTACCGCCAATAAGGAAGATCAGTCATTAGATTGACTTGATTCCTCGAGCCATTTTGCCAAATAAGGCAGCTTATAGAATGACTCTAGCAGAAAAGGAGGAGTTGAACATACAAGTTCAAGAGTTGTTGAGAAAGGGTTTGATACAGGAGAGTTTGAGTCCATGTGTAGTACCTGCAGTACTAGGACCAAAGAAGGATGGGGAATGGAGGATGTGTACAGATTCCTGAGCCATAAACAAGATAGCAATCAAGTACAGATTTCCTCTGCCAAGGATGGATGACCTAATGGACTGTTTGAGTGGAGCTCAGTACTTCACAAAGATTGATCTGAAGAGTGGATATCACTAGATCCGGATTCGAGAGGGAGATGAATGGAAGACTACCTTCAAGACCAAAGAGGGCCTGTACGAGTGGTTAGTCATGCCTTTTGGGCTAACCAATGCACCGAGTACATTCATGCGGCTTATGAACAAGGTACTAAAATAATTTCTGGGAAGTTTTGTTATTGTGTATTTAGATGATATTTTGATTTTCAGTAAGACATTGGATGAGAATCTGATGCATATTCAGAGAGCCTTTGAGAAACTAAGAGAAGAGAAACTATTGATTAATCTGAAGAAGTGTAGTTTTATGAAGAGGGAGTTAGTGTACTTGGGATTTGTTGTCTCAGCAGAAGGTCTCAAGATGGACCCAGAGAAGGTGAAGGTTATTTTGGAATGGCCTACCCCAAGAACTGCTACCGAGGTGAGATCTTTCCATGGTTTGGCTAGTTTTTATAGGAATTTCATTAGAAACTTCAGTAGTATATGTGGACCCCTGACTGAAATAATGAGAGGGGATAGAAAAGAATTCAAGTGGATCAATGGAGCAGCAAAAATTTTTGAACTGTTGAAGCAAAAGGTGACCGAGCAACCTGTTCTAGCCCTCCCAGATTTCAACAAGGTGTTTCAGGTAGATTGTGATGCCAGTGGTTGTGCCATTGGAGCAGTGTTGAGCCAAGAAGGTAACCCCATTGCCTATTTCAGTGAAAAGTTAAATGATGCCAAGAGAAAGTATTTTGTATATGATCAGGAATTTTATGCAATAGTTCAAGCATTAAAGAAATGGAGACATTATTTGTTGCCGAAGGAATTTGTGCTATATACTGATCATCAGGCCTTGCAGTACCTAAATAGTCAGGGAAAATTAAATCAAAGGCATATGAAATGGGTAGAGTTTTTGCAAAGTTATACTTTTGTTTTGAAACATAGGAGTGGGAAGTCAAATAGGGTTGTAGATGCCTTAAGTAGGAGGCATGCATTGATGAAAAAAATGCAGATTGAAGTGGTAGGGTTCAATGAACGCAAGACACTGTATGCAGAAGATCCTGATTTTGTAGAGGCTTGGAAAGCTTGCAAGGAACCTGTTACAATGGACAGGACAAGGTGGTTGGATTTCATAATCTAGGATGGCATGTTATTTAAGGGAAGTCAATTGTGTATCCCAAGGAGTTCTATGAGGGAGAACCTAATAAAGGAGAAGCATAGTGGAGGAATGGCAAGATATTTTGGTCGGGATAAAACCATTGCCATTATCAACGAGCATTATTATTGGCCTCAGTTGTCACAGGATGTGAAGAAGTTTGTACGAGGCTACAGAGTATGTCAGATGGCTAAAGGAGTGAGCCAGAATACAGGCTTATATTAGCCCTTACCTATACCAGAGAGGCCATGGGAGGATATAAGTATGGACTTTGTTCTTGGTTTACCAAGGACACAGCGAGGGAATGATTCAGTCTTTGTGGTGGTTGATATGTTTTCAAAGATGGCACATTTCATTCCATGTCAGAAGACCCATGATGCAGTCCACATTCCTGACTTGTTCTTCAAAGAGGTGGTGAGGCTACATGATCTACCAAAGAGTATTGTTTCAGATCATGATACTAAATTTGTGGGGTACTTTTGGAGGACCTTGTGGAAGAAGCTGAAGACAGAGTTGAAGTTCAGTTCTGCACACCATCCACAAATAGATGGGCAGACAGAGGTTGTTAACAGGAGTCTGGGTAACCTACTGAGATGTTTGGTAGGAGATAAACCCAAGGGATGGGACTTGATCTTACCCCAGGCAGAATTTTCTTACAACAATTCTGTCAACAGAAGCACTGGTAGATCACCATTCCAGATTGTGTATGGAGGTAGTCCCAGAACAGCTCTAGAATTGAGGAATATGGACCAAGAGGATAAAATAAGTGCTGAAGCCGAAGATTTTGTAGAACACATCAAGGATATACATGAGAAGGTAAGAGAACATACTAACAAGATGAATATGCAGTATAAGGCTAAGGCAGATCAGAAGTGGAGGTATAAGGAGTTTGATTGGTGATGAAGTGATGGTCCACTTGAGGAAAGAAAGGTTTCTAGTGGGAACATATAACAAATTGAAGATGAAGAAGTTCAGTCCACTGTAAAATTTTGAAGAAGCATGATTCAGGGAATGCATATGAGGTAGAGTTTCAGGATGGATTCAACATTTCCCCAGTGTTCAACATTTCAAATTTGATAGAGTATCATGAAGGTGGCATAGAGGAAGTACCAATGATGGAATAGTGTGGGATTCCAGCATCTACTTCAGAAAGGATGAGATTGAAATCTTGGATAGTCATGTGGGAAGGAGTACGAGAAATAGGCAGTATGAAGAATATTTGGTGAAATGGAGAGGAAGGCCTATGGAAGATTCATCCTGGCTATCTAAGGCAGCGGTTGACCGATTGGGTTTTCCTCAACCATTTGAGACGTGACGGGTCACTTCTCAAAATTACCTTGGGTGTCTGATGCAAGAGCATCCAGTGGTGTAAGGGCAATCTTGCATCACCCAAAAATAGTTAAATTTCAAGTTTATCACTTTTTAGATGTTTTTACATTTTTGGATACCCTTTTCATCATAATGAAATTTTCAATTTATGGTTTTATTTTTCTATTCTTGGGTTGAAAGATATTGCAGTTTTAGTTTCCCAGATTTGCACCTGAAAATCTTCTAAATTGGATTTGAGGCACTTAGAGCTTCCAGAATGGCCCCGAAACTTGGTAAAATTGGTATAGCTAATTTCAAGGGCGTTCTTGACTTTGAGACCTTTCCAACGGTTCAAGCGGTTGTGAATCAGAGCCCGGATCAAAAGTTATGGCCCCAGGAAGTTGGCACTTTCTAGAAGATACAATTGCAAATATTCTTTTGAAATTTGAACTTCAAGTTGTTATTTTTGGCGCCAAACTGCCTAAACTCAAATTATAATGTTGTTTTGGCTCCAAACTAAAGAGGAGCTCTATTTATGGGTGGGTTTCTAATATTTTTGGGTAACTTTTGGGGACAAGCTCGCATGTTGTGAAAGGGTTATTCTATAGCTTTCTGTAGCTTCAATGTGTTGTAGAACTTGGGGATTTGAGATCCTCTGCATGTAAGAAGCTCCATTCTCTAAATAATAAAATTATTCTCTTGTTTGTGGGTTATTTTCTGTGTCTCGGGTTGCACCCTCATCATAAAGAAATCTTCTACAACAAGTGATGGAAAAAATGATCAATGATTTCATAATGAAGTTAAAAAATTTGGGTGTTGGGATATAAAAAATTAAATGCATGAGTAATTTGGTTTCTACAACCAATAAAAATAATGGAGAACCTTCACAAATAAATTATTTTTCATTTATCATGTAAAATAGGGGCTTCGTATTGTTGGGAGATAAAATGGTAAAAGATGCACAAGTAAAAATTGAGTGAGGTTTTTTAGGATAAAGTTTTTTTTTAGATGGGAGTAAAAAAAATATTCTTCAACTACAAGGCATAATGAATGACAAATCTTCACAATAAGGAATAATATTTTGTTGCAGGGCAAGTGAATGAAGAAGCCAAGAAATAGAGTGCAGATGGGGATTTTTCATGTGCAAAGGGAAATTATTGATCAATGGAGCTGAGTGATGCTAGATGTCTATTCTTGGTCTCCATTTAGGGTTTCTACTTTTCCTTTAACTGTTGTTTTCTACTTCCTTTGAGAGGAGGAGTTCTTTTGTAATTGATCAAGAAGAACATTGTGATGAAAATATAGGGCATTTTAGAGTTAAGTCTTAGGCTTGAGTCTATAAATACATATGTAAATTTGATAGCAATACTAGAAAAATAATACTAAATGGTGAAAATTCAAGGTCATTTTACCTCCTATGTACTTGTTTCTGAACCGTTGTTTTTTGGCTCTTAGGACTTCTCTAATTCTTCTAGGGTTTTTCACCTAAAATGAGAGAATTAGGCCAAAAATGCTAACTAGTTCATTTAAATAATTTTTTTTGTTATGTTGTATAAACTAAATGAAGTTAACTAAATGTAGTTGAATAATCTAAATGAATGAAAATGAAATCAAAAGTGAAATTAAAGCTATGTTTGAAAATAAACTATGATATGCAAACAACTAAGCAAATGTAGAAATTATGCATAATAGAAGGAAACATGATGAATCTGAGTGCACCTGGATGAAGTGTTATGAATCTGGAGTGTTCTAAATGCTGGTGGAAATTATTGATTTGTCAGAGTGGGGCTCATTCACCCAGGGTAGTGAATTAGTCCTCCTCTAGGTGAAAAACTATTCGAAGCAAGTTTCTATCTATCGGGATCTGGAATTTGAAAAAATTCAAAATTTCAGTCCTAAGGTGGGACTCATTCACCACAGGTGGTGAATCCGACCTCTCCCAAATTTATGAAAAGTTAGGAGACAACTCTGTAACAACAAATTTGGGAATCACTGCTTGTCGGGTTGCGGAAGTCAATTCTCCAGAAAATGGACAAAAAACCTTCTTCAAGCTTGAAATAGACTTAAGTTGACTTGAAGCACCTAGTTGACTTGTAAACCAATATTCAAAACCAAAAAGCTTGTCAAATCTACATACCTAGGTCTATAAAAAAATAAGCAATAGGGGAAAATGGTTTAAGGCTAGTGAATAGGGGTTTTCCTTCGTCAAACCCTACTTTTGGTAATCAAACCTTCAATAAAATAATGAAATGCAAAGAAATGATAAACTAACAAAATGAAATTGCTATTAACTTACCAAACCCTTGATGATGTAAATCTAAAGTAATGTCAATGGCTACTTCAAAGTGCTTGAATAGTGTTGTAATTGATGTTGTAGAATGCTTGAATGCTTGAAATATGAGATGAAATGCTTGAATGAGCGAGGAGATATAAAATGAGGTGAAAATCACATATTTATACACACTTGTACCTTATTTACCCTTTCATACCTCATCATAGGATGACATCAAGTGATTCTGAATAAAATCTTGAAAGGAAATTTAAAAAATTTTGAATTTGGGGCCAAGGGGGACTCATTCCCCACCCATGGAAAATGGGTCCCACCTAGGACCTAAAAATAAGTGTCAGTAAATATGTCGTATTTAGTGTTTTTTTGGGATAATACTAAAAAATACACTTAATTAAGTGTATGAGAGCATAAAGGGGTCAAATAAAGCATGAAAATGGGATAAATAGTGATGTTCCTAGAAAAGTGTGAAAGCTTGTTAGAAGACTTTACAACACTTCAAAGTAGGACTTCATGAATAAAAAGGTGATTTTTAGGTGAATTGTAATAAATAGAGTGTAGAATAATGTAGAAATTTCTTACAACACTTCACAAAACCTTCAGAATACACCATTATTTAAGTTTTAGTACATAAATAAGCATGTTCAAGCCATGTTACAACATAAAATCAAAGAAAAATAGTTCCAACACCATAAAACAAGACCTAAAAGGCCATAAAAATGACAAGGGGCCATTTTTCTACAACACATTTAGCCCCCACTTTAGTGAGAGGATGAACTTGCTTCAAACTCACACTAAAGTAGCTGTCAACATCGAGAGGAGGGTTCAAATGCACTTACATTAGCAAGATGGAATGAAAATGATGAAAAGGGATGATCAAGCCCCTAGGATGAAGATACCATGGAAAACTAAGCAGAAGAAAAAAGGAACACACAAGTGTTAAGATGACTTAGGTGAAGCTTCAATCGTTAATCCAAATAGTTGTGGATTACATCCAGGATGATTGTTAGGAAAAAGAGAATGTGTAATCACTTTGGGGTGACATAACACATGATATTCTATCAGGTGAGAAGACCCAAATGTACTCACTTTGGGGCCATAGAACTAGTTTTTAGCAGGGTGAGAAAGCCCAAAACGTAAGATACATATGCTAGTTGTTATGCACTCACAAACACAAAAGTGGCTATGGTGAAGAGTCATGCCATTAGGCGGGCTTCCCGTTCAACCATATTAAAGTTATACCTACTAATAAATTTAACAAGGAACCACAAGGAAATAAATTCTATGAAGAAAAAGATAAAGTACCATAGTCATGCAAGATGCATTATGGAAGGTGGAAAAACTACAAAATGTAAAAATGTAAAAGAAGTTCAAAGGAGTCTTGTTCAATTCATGCAAGGTCAATCACTTAGGGAACATTGTGTCTAATTTCTCCAAAATAGGACCAATCAAAGAATAGTATATTAATAACTTAGGGCATGCAGTGCGTCACATCAGGCCACCAAGAGGAATGCAATATACTAAGATACATCATAATTATGAGGACATCACACCCTATGTCATCCACAAAGTGATGAGCACATCACATAAATGACAAGGATACATTAGGAACCAAGAGTGCAAATGAATTATGATAATGTATTTCCCCCCACTTTAAAGTAGAGAAGAAAATAAAATGCAAAAAGAGAACAAGACATGAGAGCTAACCTATAAAGCCCTATGCCAATTCATATGTTTTGAAGTTAGGCTACGTGATGTCAAGAGAAAACAAAGAAAGGAAGTTGCCCCACAAAAAAGAAAGCACACCAAATACATAAGGGATTTATGGATTTGGGGTCATTATGTTCGTTGCTACAATGTGTTTTGATGAAAGAGCAGGAAACTATCATCATTCCCTAAAGCACATAGAACTAGAAGAATGACAAAAAGAGAGAAAAAACAAAGGAAAATGAAAGTCCATTTTGGGTCAACATAGAAGAGAAATTATTGTCTCAATGCCTTGCATCATCCCTAAAAGGAAAACACAAGTGAAGAAAAAATGAAAAAGGTGAAAGAAATTGAAAAATATTTTGGGTCAACATGAAGGAGACATTTATGTCTCAATTATTTACATCATCCCCAAAAGGAAAACAAAAAACAAAAAAGAAAACAAGACAAGGACCTTTTGGTTCAACTTGGAAGAGACATAGGGCATCTCTATTCTTTGGGTCATCCACAAGAGAAGAACACCAAAGAAAAGAGAAAAAGACAATGTACAAAATATAGAAGAAGAGAGATAAAAATAGAAGAAGTGTACAAATAGAGGGAATATCAAACTCACTATACAGGGGAACACGATACACACATGAAAAAGAAAATAAAAAGTGAATAAAAAAGGCTAGTTAGGAAAATGCAAGTCAATCATCTAACAGGTCATCTGCCTCCCAATCATGTTTAGTGTAATGCGAGGGAAGTTGAATTTCCAAAGGAAGAATTACAAGTGTCAAAATAGGAGTCATACCAGGTTCTTCACTTGGTGGAGAGGATGTATCATTTAATCTCATTGTAGATGAAAATAAAGAATTTAAATCATTATGCACTTCTTCACCTATTCTTTCTATTGTTGCATCATCATCATCATCATCATATTAATGACAATAGGAGGACAAAGAGTTATTTCTAAGGATGGATGGATCAAAAGTGGAGGTTATTAGATTAGTTCAATTTGTTGTGAAGGTTGCACTAGACTATCATATGGAAAGTCAGGAGAAGGAGGGTGGTCATCTATTACTTCAGTCAAAGTTAACGTTTGATTTTATTTATCTTCTTCTATGCAAGAGTTATGAGCAAGGAGACGATGATGACACCTTTTTTCCCTAGCACCACAATTTCTTTTAATTCAGTTTTGGAGTTGTTGAGGTGTAAGAGCGAATTGAGCCATCACATGTGTGTCTACTTTTGAAGAGGGAAGAACAAAATAAACTAAAAGAGGATGGATAAACCAATTTCTCTTTACCTTTATAAACTTTTTTAAAGTGAGCAGGCATGACAAGAGTGGTTTCATTTTCCCTTGGTCATTTAAATGACAACAGGGAAGTATCAAGGGGTGTTTGTGCAAGAGGTTGTATGGTTTTCTCAATGTCAGACTCAGGTTGAACCATGGTTTCATCTATGATAGGAGGTATGGAAGTGGATGGGGACAAGTTATGAAGAGACAATTTGGCTATCTTTTTGGCTTTAAAATTTTGATAAGAAATTAATTAAAAAGTCTTTTCAAGGTGTGATAGGTTCCATAGGTGTAGGCCAAAAGTATTCTAATGAAAAATTATCTTTGGAAGATAAAGGATTAAAGCCACTATGGTGTATGGTGACTATCTCAAATTGTCATGTTGAAACTTCAAACACTTCTAAACAACTAATGGGACCACTTTCATTGAGTGAAGCCAAGGGTGGCCTAGCCCTAAATGAGATTGGTCAGATTGTGGAAAAATTGAAAATGTTACCTCTAAAGTTATAGGTCCTATTTGTAAGGTTAGCATGATTGATCCGATCATAGGGCATGGAAAACCAATATGTTTCTTAATCCATGCAGTTGGTTTATTATATTCATCTTGATAAAGCTCATGTAATACTAGAAACTCCTTTGTGATCACATTCTCTCCACAAGGAGGATCTATTAATATCCCATTAGTGGGCTTATTATAGATTTGGCCAGCTATGTAAAGAGGACCATCATGAAGTTTTTGTAGTATGTATTTAGAAGAAAAGATGATATCAAGAGATTTAGTGGTTTGGACCTTATGAGAGATAATGTTTATTGTAGCTACTAGCTCATCCATAAGACTTTCCATACTAACAGTGGGAGGTGTATCATGTTGTTCATTATTTGTATCAACATTCATTACATAAGTGGTGGATGGTCTGCTAGCCTTGACAAATGAATTAGTGTGTTTAGGAATAGGATTAGTGAAAATTTGAAAATTCTTGTTAGGGGGTGAAATGGACTTATTGCCTTAATCATTAACATGCATAATGAATAGATGGCCTGAATCAATGAGGTATTGAAATAAATGTTTTAGATGCTTGTGTCATGTACATTCTAGTGATGAAAATGACAACAAGCATTAGGTTTGAAGTGGATGGTAAAGGTTGGTTTGGATCAAGTGGTCAGGCAGGTGGCAAGGTTAGCAAGTGTTGTTGAATTAATTGGTTCATTGTACTATGAAGGGTATCAGGTAGGAGATTAAACTATCTCTTCAGGTCCCCATAGGTATAAGGCACCACTAACATATTCCACTTGATTTGGACTGGACTAGGTTGGCTATGGTTGAAGTTGAGGAATTGGAGTAAATTGGAAAAAAGCCTCTATTTGGTTTGCAAAAGTTTTGTTGGTTATTTTGTTGTTGATTGTTGTGTTCAAGTTTGTGAGATCTGTTAAAAGTGGATTTTGAATTAGGACTTGAAACAAAATTATTTTATTCACACAATGTTGTGCATAAATGCATAAACAAATGGAATTTCATCATTGTTAATTTATCCTGAAGGTGTGTCTGCAAGTTTTCAATAAGCATCTTTTGCAGATGGGAATCAAGAATCTTGACATCAATTTGAGCGTACATAGATTGGTATCATGATATCAAATCCATTAATTTTTCATCTGTGTTTTGTCTACATCACATAAGGTTAATCATTTTCTTTTTAGGTATCATGTGAACTTTAAAGTGACTAATGAAAGCATCCACTAATTCATTGAAGGAACAAATGGAATGATTAGGTAAGTTGGAAAACCATTCTAGGGTGGTGTCTTTCAAGGTCCTTGGAAACAGGTTGGCTAACAATTTATCATTAAGGATGAAGTCACTACACAAAGTTGTATAGGCATTAACATGGTTGATAGGGTCTCCTTTTCCTCCATATTTCTCAAACTGATGAATTTTTATCCCTTGTGGCATCAGGGTATGTAAAATTTCTAAGGATAAGGGGCTACTACAAACATGATATGTAAGTGAAGCAGATTGATCTTGGATAATGGTGGAAAGTTGATGTTTCATAGATGAAACTATGGTAAGGAGTTGTGTAATAAGGGGAGTGGGTATGTGGGTTGAGGTGGAAGGGAAAATGGTGATGGAGTGTAGGTGATATGAGTGAAGTGAAAGGAATACTATGAGGTGTGAAGGTGGTGTAAGGGACTTGTGATGCCACAAGAGAAGTAGGAATGCTAGTGGAAATTGGGAAATAAGTAGTTAGATGCATAGTTGTATGTACTTGCAGATTGGTATAAGTTGCTATGGAAGATACAGTTGAAGGGGGAGGGACTTGAGGTCCTCCTTGGCTTATAGGAATGGCTGCGGATTGGGTATTAGAAGTCACATGTTTGTTGTAATCTCATAAATCTTCTTCATCACTTGCAAGCCATCATCACTTTCAATCAAAGGATGAAGATTATCAATGGTATGTATGGCAGTTTGGGAATTTTTTTCAAGTGACAAGTCTTGTAAATGTGCAAATTCTTCATGAATACTAATGACCTTGTCTTGAGGAAGAGAGTTTCTTTTGTTATCAATATGCATTGGACGGAAAGATGAAGGAATAGAAGTGGTATTATCAGGGCCTAATGCACCACTTTCCATACTACGAGTAGGAGTTCATGAGACCTGAGGTCCACAAAAAAAGTACTATTGTGGGAAATCATCAGTCTATAACTTCTTCTCACCAAAGTATTATCAACGGGACACCAAACACTCATGAAAGTACCACAAAGGAGGGGTGAATGAAAATAAAAAATAATCTAAGAGTTTGAAATGCAAATAATAGAAATACTGCTAACTGTAACTGAGATCTAACTACAAAAAGAAGAAATGCAGACAAATGCCAGAAAAGTGCTAAAAATGTTATTTAACAAGTGCAAGGGACTGATTTTCCTTGGGCGGAAAATGAGTCCCAGTATGAAATTTTTTTGTTTTATTTTTAGAAAATTTAAAATGATTTTAATGTCCTATAGAATGCAAACAATGATCCAGAATGCAATTTTTTTGTGTTTTCAATGAGATGCAATGCAAAAATGAACCTTTCACTAATGCAAGATAAAATGTCCTAGAATGCAAAAACAAAATAATGTACTAATTTAATGTTAATGCAAATGAAAACTAGGATGCAATATGTAAATGAAATCAGAAATGCAAAGTGCTCAAAAGTTGGGTTCACCAAAATGAACCGTTGATTTTTGGCTCTTAGCACTTCTCTAACTCTTCCAGGGTTTTTCACCTTAAAGGAGAGAATTAATCCTAAAATACTAGCTAGTTCATTCAAATAATGTTGTGTTATGTTTTATAACATAAATGAAGTTAACTAAATGCAATTGGATGATATAAATGAATGGAAACAAATGCAAAAGTGAAATTAAAGCTATGTTTGGAAACACATTGTGATATGCAAAAAACTAATTAAATGAAGAAATTATGCAGCACAAAAGGATGCAACACAAAAGGAAACAGGATGAATCTGAGTACACTTGGAGGAAGTGTGATGAATCTAGAGTGTTTTGAATGCTGGTGGAAATTACTGATTTTTCACAGTGGGACTCATTTGCGCAGGGTGGCAAATTAGTCCTTCTCCAAGTGAAAAACTGTCAGAAGTAAGTTTATGTCTATCGGGATCCAAAATCTAACAAAATTTAGATTTTCAGTCCTAATGTGGGACACAATCGTTATAGGTGGTGAATCATTCCTCTCCCAAATTTCTAAAAAATCAAGGGACAACTATGCAATAATAGATCTGGGAATCACTACTTATTGGGTTGTTGAAGTCAATTCTATAGAAAATGGACAGAAAACCTTCTCCAATCTTGAAATAGACTTAAGTTGATTTGAAGCACATAGTTGACTTGTAAACCAATCTTTAACACCAAAATTATTGTAAAATCTACATACATAGGTCTGCAAAAAAAAAAAACATTAGGGAAAAATGGTTTAAGGTTAGTGAATAGGAGTTTGCATTGGTCAAACCCCACTTTTGCTAATCAAACCTTCAATAAAATAATGAAATGCAAAGGAATGATAAACTAACAACAAGAAATTGCTATTAAGTTACCAAAACCTTGATGATGTAAATCTGAAATAATGTCGATGGTTGCTTCAAAGTGCTTGAATAGTGCTTGAATTGATGTTGTAGAATGCTTGAATGTTTGAAATATGAGATGAAATGCTTGAATGAGTGAGATGTAAAATGAGGTGAAAATCACATATTTATACACACTTGTGACTTAGCTACCTTTTCATACCTCATCATAGGGTGACATCAAGTGATTTTGAATAAAATCCCAAAAGGAAATTTAAAATATTTTAAATTTGGGGCCAAGGGTGACTCATTTGCCACCCATGGCAAATGTGTCCCACCTAGGACCTAAAAACAAGTGTTGGGAAATATGTTGTATTTAATGTTGTTTTCCGAGATAATACTCAAAAATACACTTAATTAAGCATATGAAAGCATAAAACAGTCAAATAAAGCATTAAAAAGGGATAAATAGTGAAGATGTGCCTAGAAAAGCATGAAAGCTTGTTACAATACTTTACAACACTTCAAAATATGACTTGGTGATGAATAAAAAGGTAATTTTTTGGTGAATTGTAATAAATAGAGTCTAGAAGAATGTAGAAATGTTCTTTGAGTTTTAATACCTAAATAAGCATGTGCAAGCCATGTTACAACATAAAATCAAAGAAACATAGTCCCAACACCATGGAACAAGACCTAAAAGGCCATGAAACTGACAAGGGGCCATTTTTCTATGACACAATTTTGTAAACTATGAATAATATAATCAAGGACTGTCTAATTTGTCTCCATTAATTTCCAGTGGATTTTTTAGTTTTGTTCTTGCTTATTAATTCAAAGAATTAATTTAAATGCTTGAGTGAAGCTATTGGTCTATGTTAAACTAAGTACTAGGATTCTGATAAGAAGTGGTAGCTGAGATATAATATCGAAATACTATAATGTAGTATCTTCAAATCTTAATTGATGTCATATATGAAATTATTATTAGGTTGTGTAGGTATTTGAATTGACTCTATTCCAAGGATGAGCACTGATATAAATGAAGTATTCATGTTACACTTAGTTGATTAATTTAGCAGCAAAGAATAATTCAAAATCAATTTTTTTTATCTCTCTCAATGTAATTTTGTTTAGAATTTAATGAATTATGTCTCTCATGTTTAAATTAGACATTTCCTTGATGGTCATCCAAGCCTTTAGGGTAGTATTTCCATTAAGCATATAAAAGAGAACTATTTTTCTAGAGTGTTCTCGGTACTTTGGCACATAAGAGTATCATAGAAACACTATCAAGGTCACCCTCCCAAGTTTCATAGAGCCTGAAGTGCAGGGGAGAAAGGGGTTTAATTCAATCTACCATTTGTTGGAAAAATCTCTACTGGAATTTGACCATTAGGCCTTGCACCCATTTAGGATTCAAGTGGATTGTAGATCTAGCACCAATAGGACTCATATTCCCAAGGTGGTGTACGGGTTCCACCTAGCCGGACTCATATGCCCAAGGTAGCCTATGGGTCCAACCCTATATTTTAAGGGTGAGAGAATATTGACAAGTTACAAAACTAAGTGTATTTATTGAATTTGTCAATATTTCTATTGAAATAAGACTTGGGATCCATAATAAAGGGTCTTAAGGGCGAATTAATGATGATTTAAAGGTTAGAAATGCAAGGGTACTAAAATAGGTCAACACTAAGCATGAAATTGTACTATCTCCAAGAAGGGAGTATAATTTTTGACAATACATGAGCTAAAATTTATAAAATCCTACTCTAATGTATTGGAGAAGGATTTGTAACTTATAATGATTAGATAAAGGGTATGGGCAGGATCATGAGGGGCCAAAAAGTTGCAATATTATGGGTATTTGTAGGGTATGTGGCTGATGACTTTTTTTTAACCCAAAATTGATGAAACAAAAAGGGTTTTTAGAGGATATTATCATCTTTCCACTAATATAAATTATGCTTTAATTTGAATTTAATAAATAATTATTATTCATTTTCTATTAGAATTATGAAATAAGTCCTAATCGATAAGCTAATTGAAAAACATCTATAACTTTCAAACGGTATCACATTTTTTGAATATGAAACATGCGTCACATTATATGCTTCACATACTATAGGATTAAAAAAATAAAAATTAAATTTCATGAAGTTTTGACCAAGTTAAGGTGGTCAGACATACGAGTTTTTATATTTCTTAATATTTGTAATAAAAAATTCATAATTAATTATTTACTTGGAAAAAAATTACAAAAAAATATGCATCACATCCAGACATGAGTCCTCTACTTATATATTAAATATTATAAGAAAATATTATCATTTTATTATGGTTAGGGTGGTTAGACAAACACCTAATTCTTATTTTTTCCACTGAAGGAAAGTACTACTACAATGAAATTTAAAATTTTCACCAAATAGATTTTATTTATTTTTAAAATAAACCTAGTAGTTTAGAAACTAGATTCAATTTTCTACAGATTCTATTCTTACATATTTTTGAAATAATATAGATAACTTATTCAAATTTTTACGTCAAGTTTACTAACATTGATTTTTTTGAATTTTTTGCCACTTAAGGGCCTGTTTTTTCCATGATGATCCTACACATACCCTAAACCCAAGAGAAAGTCAAATAACCTTATGAAAACCTAAAAAACAACAATATCTTGCTCTAGGGAGTAAGTAATCTAAATATTAAAAATGATAACACTTTAAAAACAAGTCATTACATTGTAGAAAATAGCCAAAAACACTTTATAAACCTACATTCTATCATGTTCTTCTATTGGCATCAAGATCCAATAATTGTAGAAACTAAATTAAATCTACAAATATGCTTGAAAATTTGCAAATTCAAATGTATTTTTGGAGAGTCTACTTTCCTCAATATTCTTATCCTTAATTTTGAAATAATAATTCATTTTTTATAGTGAAACTTAGGATAAATTAAGTTGTAGGCCGACATAGCCTACAAAGCTAGTAGAGTTGGTTTGGGTTGTGGGTTTTCTCCTGAAAGGTTTCAGCTTTGACTCCTACTCCTGGGCTTAAATAACTGACTAGATTGTGGACTGTCGTTCCCACCTGTAGGAGATTAGTCTCGCCTCAACTCACTCCTTGGATGTTGGGATGGGTTGTAGGGATACTCCTATAGCAACAAAAGAACAAAACAAAGTTGTAGGCCAAAAATTTTTAATTCAATTTTTTGGGATTATAGTATCACCAAGGCTTGAATTTAAAATAACATCTCTTAAATTAAAGATCGAAAAAGATAGGAAATCAATTTTCTAGATGGAGAATTTAGCTGGACTAGGGCACCCTATGCCCTAGTTTATCTTTCTCACACTTCAACAAGACTTGATAAGGATGTCTAGGGTCTATTAAAATTAGGTATTTTTCATAGTTAAGGAACCTTTTAGTAATACTTTGATGATGTTAATTAATGAAACATTTTTTAGGGAAGTGTTGACACATTTTCTTGGGTTGATAGAATGATTTAGGGCCTAGGGAATTCCTAAATGCATTAATAAGGTCACTCAAGTTTGTTCCTAATAGAGCATGAAATTGTGCTTCACCTAAAAGTGAATGTATTTTTTTATTCTTAAAAAGTGATTTATAATAGGACAGAAAGGACATAATCACCTTCCTTAAGTAGAGTGTCTGGCCTACGTAATACCAAGTATTTCTATCTATAGATAAGTTATTTTTTTAAATAGATCTATAATGGTAATATGGTTGATAGGATAACCTTAATTAGTAACACATTACATGTGCATTTGATAGAGGGGTTGGAAAAGTTTTATACTTTACGTTACCTCATATTTGATGTACCTAATTGTCTTCCCATCTACTTTTCTAGGCTTCAATCAAGTTGAGACATTGAAGTTTGGAGAGACTAGAATTTATGATCATTACCACTAGATAGAGTTAAAGGAGAGATAATAAATTATGATTAGTTAAATGAATTTTTTAATAATAAAATATTTAGAGAATGACTATACAAAGAGGTTCTTCTTAGGGTTAATTTAATCAATGGTCTTGATTTGAGACCAGTATATATAGTTTAAATAATTTACCTACATCATAGTTGTTATCCTCCATGAGGCAACATATAGACTCCTTAGATACCAAAGCAACACAATAATTTTATTACAAATTTCCATATAGATTGTTGAGATCTAGAAAATGATCAAAAGAGAACATTAGGTTGGGTTCTCATTTCTAATCAAGGTGGTAGCATATTCATGCTCCAATATTCAAACTACTAAGACAAATGATTTCAACATTGGTCCCTCATTTTCTAAATATTTTTCTCCTATTCATACTACAAAAACTTATAGGTAGAGTGCTTAGATCAACATTGTTGTGTTGTCTCAAAACAAGCCCAAAGGATGTAAAGCTTGAAGACCTAGGTAAAATTTGCAATTCTCATGGCAGATGAACATTGGAAAAGGATCACCAAAGGCTCATGTTAAGGTGGAATTCTTTGAAATAATTCATGATTTGAATGTATTGTTTGTTAGGTATATCAAAAATCTAGGTACCAAAAATCTAGGTTGGTTGGAATGTTTTAATGCAAGGTTTGGAAAGTTGTTAATGCCGAATGTAAAAGGTCTAATATTTGTAAAGGTTTTGGTGTTATTCGAGATTTGGGTAAATTTTTTTTGGAAAAAGCCAAAGTTTTCAAGTACTCGGTACCAGGTAACAATACACACATGTTGAAATTGATGGTTTAGTTTGTTGAAAAATCTAAATATTCAGTGGCCTACATAAAAGGATAATTATGCAAGAATGCATTCAAATCATGTTATTTATGATTTGTTCTAAAGGATGATTTAGTAATGATGGTTTTATTTAATGACATTTTTATTGTTTTTTGCTAAAAAGGGATTGATATGTAGAATTTTTATGTGTAGGAGGAGTAAGATATTGGACTATGTTTTGGTATGGACTATCAAGAAAATTTAGGTTACAAGCAGATCCTAGGATATTACCAAGTTTGGTGGAACACTCTAAAATCTCATGTGAGAATAGTGCTCATTGCAATGAAATGCTAGATACTAGGGGAACAAGGATCCTGGTATTATGAATGTGGTGAAAGAGTGTGCTAGCTTCAGAGTGATTTACTTATAGGTGTTTTATATCTGAGCTCGAACACAAGCATGGGAACAAAAGTTCTGGTGGTTTTGGATAACTAATTCCACTTGTTCACTCTGTATATCCAGCAAAGCAGTTTCCTACATTTTTTTAGACAGATCTTCTTAGTTCAAGTTGGTTTCCTAATCAAATTTTGAAAGACATTAGTCCAAAAGTTTCAAAGTGTTGAGGAAGGTTGACATCCATTCACTTATTCAAAAGTTCTCTTTCTAGTTGTCATGTGCCATGTGACTGATATAACCCATCCCTTGGCTTCTTTCTCATGTGTTGGTCAAACTTCTTGAGTATCTTGATCATATAAAAGGTCAAGAGATGTTTCATTTTAAGTTATGTTCAAAATTTGTGGATGTGAGAAGCAAATTTGTTTTCAAGTTTTGTTGTTTTTCCTATTTTTTGTTCTATTCCAAATTAAAAACTTGTATGTTTTATTAGATTTAACTAATATCAGAGAAAATTTAAAAGCTATTTCCTAATATGAAATCTTACATAGATAATTGTTTGTTCCTCTCCAATAAGAGTGTGTAACACACCACTTAAGGGTTCATACTGGCACTATCTGGGGGTAAATAATCACCCTTTCTTTAAACTCTTGCATCATTATGTTCCTAGCCGTGAAAAAATGTAGTGACATATAGAATGGATTTCTATGGTTTGCTTATTTCTTGAGGTGTTTGTGGATAATACCTAGGAGAAATTTTACTTTTCAGTAAATTTTTTGCTTTATTTTAGAATAGATGCTTACATTTAAGAAAATGTAACAAACTAGTGACAAATGAATAGATTTTAATAACAAATATTTTTATTCCATGAAATTTTTGAATGCTTAATGCTAAATTTACTTGGATGAATGTAATTTATTTGAATTTGTTGAAATATTGTTCCAAATTTGTTGATTTTATTAAGTTATTGAATGACCGGATTGAGATTATTTTCAACTCTATGATACCAACCAATACCTTAAGGACTTTTTACCTCGTGTGTTTAAAATAATTATCAGAACGAAACCTAAGAGAACATAGTGCATCAAGACCTAACATAAACGAGCCTTGGGATCAAGCTGAGTTAGCTTTATATTTATAGTTTCCTTGTGGAGTATTTCAAGAAAAATAGGTTCCTATGATGTCTTTGTGAGAATTTATCTTCCTATTGGTGTGTGACTAACATCTATGTCAATAAGAGTGGCACTAGAAGGAGGTCCTTCTCCTTTATTTTTGGCCCTTTCCCTTTATTTTGGAGTCAGTATCATTGTCTTCGTTTTGAAACCAAAGTTTGTTTGTGAGGAAAGTAAGTTCATAATGTAGAATAAAAAAAGAGATGGATAAGATCTAGAAGCTCCTTAATTAGAGGATTTATCCTTCAAGTTTTTTCACCATTGGTAAGGTTATCAAGTGTAGGATTCATGATACAACTAATCATAGTGAACTTTAATGTGAATTTTTTTAAACTAGGGTAAGTTTGGCCACTTATAAGGTAATTTTGTTAATGGAGGCATCTTTAACTACAAAAATAATGGAACTATTAGTGGAAAGAAGTTTGAATCTAGAGAAAATTTCTAATCCTAGTGAAATGGGATATATTCAAGATTTAACCATTGGACCTAATAGACTCACTAACTATAATTGCTATGAGAAGATTTTGAAAATTTCACAAGAAAAGTCATCAAGATTTGGAAACATCATGTTTAAAGTGTGAATTCAAAAGGAGTAAGTTATTGATCTTCACATATGTGGAAGTTGGTAATGAAGAGAAAGTGTGGGGAAACAAGTGGGAGATGAATTCTTTTCACCCCTAATTGCAAATCCACAACCTAAATGGGAAGAAATTATTGATTTTACATAGAATATAGAGTATCAAGTTTTCACTTTGTCTCCTTTTGATGATTATGTAAATTGTATTAATATATGGCCAAATGAAATGAACAGTGATGTTGAGATTAAAGATAGGGTGGAGAGTTGAATAAATCTAAGAGAGAAATAAAATAACCAGTAAATAGTGTCATTCGTGGAGTAGAGTAGAGTGAAGTGGAAAACCATGGATGAGGATTGGAAGAAGGTAGAGTACTGAGAAGATAATGAAGGTGTGTGAAATTGATTGTTAATGAGGTCATTTCCATACATTTTAGCCAAATTATTCATAAGTATGTATTTAAATTTTTGTTTGTGAAACATAGAAAATTTCAAATAATTTGTGGCTATAGTAGGTTATCTGAGATTTATTTGAGTGAATTTAAGGATAAATTTGCAAAATTTTAGACAAGGAGCACTATGACAATAGTGGTAGTAATTAGGGTCAATTTATTAATTAGGGTTAGTCACTTGATTATTGTAAATTTTAGTTAGTTAGATTAATCTTCTTTAGTATGGTTTTCTTCTTTCTTTTTGGTTTTGTTCCTAGTATTAAATTATTTTTCTTAACCTAAAATACATAATGATTTAATTCTTAAAACATTGGATTGTAAATTGGAAAAGGTAAAACCATTTAGAATAATTACACACTTAAATATAGAAAATAAAAAAAAATCATTATATTTTGTATATACATGAAAATTATAAAATTTATCATTGTAAAATAATGTAAAAGAGAAAGAAAAAGAAAAAATGGACCAATGCTAGAATAGTGGGTAGGTTAGTCAGTCAATTTATGTTTCTTCATCCATGAGGGATGTGTACCCTAGGTAATCATTATCCCTATAGTATTCAATGTTTGGGCTATGCAAATTAGTGAAGGAAGGACCAAAGAGGAACTACTTGTGTTCCAAGAACCACAAAATGTTATTAGCAGAAGGGATTCCTATGGCTGGATGAACAACAAAGAGAACATGGTCGAAATTACCCAAGAATTTGGGTCCTACTATCATCATCACTACAGAATGAGCTTCAACTACTAAGAGGCCTAGATCTAGAAGCGAGGCCATGAACCATGAAGCAGGTCTAAATTCAACCTATAATATGCCTTGGAATTCACTTAAGTTTCCTCGAGAACCATGTGCAAGAATGACTTAGTAGTAGGAGTCCAGAGAAAGAAATAATTTCATATCCTTTTGGTCATAATTCGACTAAGAAAGCCATTCTAGCAATGAACACAAGTGAGGAAAATGGTAGTATCCATAGCCTAGAAGTAAGAAAGCACAAGCAACAAGAAAGAGGAAATTGTAGAAATTGTAGAAAGAAGTGAAGAATTTGGAGAGTGGAATTTATAGAAAGTTGTGAGAAATTTGTGGTACATGGTTGCTTGGATAGAAAATCTTGGGAATACAAGTTGAGGGGGAAATGGTGCACTTTTCTCTAGAATTTAAAGTTAAATCAAATAAATTCTCACAAATCTAGTGTCTAGTGATTCCAAGTTTTATACCACGAAGATCATGAATTAAGAGAAATGAAGATTTCATAATTAAATGTTGGTCATTTAAATTTATTTTATCGAGCCATATTGATCATGAAGATGTTTAGATTTGATTTATAGATAAGAAAATTAAGTTGGTGAGGTGGTACACATCGACATGTGGAGAGCTTGAAGAAAACAATACATGTGTGTTAAGGTGTTTGAATTAAATGTAGAGTATGATGGTTGTGCTTAGTTATAACGATGACAAGTATGATGTGTTACTTTTATTGCAATGTCACCAAAATAAAAAATAATTCTCCAAGTTATTTTAGCAGTTGCCGTAAGATAAAATGGAAAGGTGATAACTTTTATCTCTAAATTTAAGATTAATTAGGTGATTTGGTAACTTGCTCCTAAATTTTAATTGATATGTATTTTCTAGTAGATAGATAATTCTACTTAGCTGAAATTTGGCATAAGGATGATAATATTTAGTTGGAAATTTTCACATACAAGGAATAATTTAACTAAGTCTTTTAGAGATTGGTGAAATAATGAAGAGATTTGCATTGAATGAAAGATTAAAAAGTAACCTTTGCTACTACTATAATTCCCAACCTAAAAGTGGGCTTCATTTCTTGCAAGTTGAAGCAAAGAGCTTACAAAGAAATATATATATAAAAAAAAAAAACTCTTTAGGCTAGCCAAATATCTCTACTGGGGTTATGGATTCCTGAGTGGTAATATAGCTATGTTTGGGGGAATTACAATGATAACCTTGTTGGAGCTATGGATGCTTGATCGGTAGTAAGGCTCTATCCAAGGTTGGCTTTGGAGGATTACTAAATTATGTAGTTCAATGTCAATGTACTTATTTTTTTACCAAGTTCCAGAGAGAAAAATTAATCAAGGAACACATTGATGCTTTTGGAAACTTATTATTTTAATGCTTGAATTTAGGTAAAGGTAAGGGTATTACTGTTGGAAAATATGCATAAGTTATAATTTATAGCAGGTGATTGAGTCTCAGGTTTCTTTTAAATTTGGTTTTGTTGGTTGCAAGTTGTGTGGTCTCAAAACATGCCCAACAATGTAAAGCTTGGGGACCCATGTAAAACTTTATAACACTTATGGCAGGTGAAGGTTGGTAGAGGATCACCAGAGGCTCATGTTAAGGTTGAAGTCATCAAAATAATTTGTGATTCAAATGTATTGTTTCTTAGGTATACCAGAAAGTTGGGTATCATAAATCTAGGTTGGTTAGAATGTTTAATGAAAGGTTTGGCAAGTTGTTGGGGTTTAGATATAAGGGTCCTGAATTTGTGAAGGTTCATGTCAATCAAGATCTGGGTGAATTTTTTTTCCGTAAAAGCTAAATTTTTTGGGTATCACGTACTGAGTAACAATGCATATGTGCTGAAATTGATGGTTTAGTTCTCCTACAAGCCTAAATGTCTAGTGGCCTACCTAAAAAGATAATTTTGTCAGAATCCATTAGAAGTGTGTTATTTATAGAAGATTTTAAAGTATGATTAATTACTGATGGTTTTATTTAAGGATAGTTTTATTTATTTTTTCTAAAAGGGAATTGATATGTGGAATTTTTATGTGCAGGAGAAATAAGATGTTGGAATATGTTTTAGTATGGAAAGTCAAGAAAATTTAGGTTGCAAGTAGATCAGTTGATATTACTAGGTTTGGTGTCACACTCTTAAAGCTCATGTTAGAAAAAAGTTTATCACAAAGAAATGTTGGAGACCAAGGGACCAAGGATCTTGCTATTACAAATGTGGTGACAAAGTGTGCTTAGGTTCAAAGTGATTTACTTCCAAGTGTTTTATGTCTAATGTCAAACCTGTGTGGGAAATTATTTTTGGTGGATTTGGATAACTAACTGTACCTAATCACTTTGTATATCCAACAAAGGAGGTTCCTACATTTTGTTAGATAGATCTACTTGGTCTGGGTTGATTTCCTAAGAAATTTTTTAAAGACATTAGACCAAAAGTTTCAAAGTAATGAAGAAGGTTGACATCTGTTGAATTATTAAAAAGTTCTCTTGTGAGTTGTCATGTACCACATGCCTTGATATGATTCATTCCTTGGATTCTCTATCACGTGTTGATTGAATTTCTTGAGTATCTTATTCTTACAAAAGGTTGGGAGATGTTTCATTTTAAGTTCTATGGCAATGAAAATAATATACCTTCTTCCTTACTTGATTTGGGAATGGTTAACAATAAAATTGACCTAATGTCACCTTGATCTAGTCTTTTAATGTGTTTTCTACAGTCACATTGGATTTAGGGCCCTTTTAAGCTAAATAGACCTAATTTTTCCTTAATTCAATGTGGTAAAGTGTTTTTATTTACACCTTCACATTAAGTTTTCGGCCCTTGTGAACTAAATGGACTTAATTATGCCCTATTTAGAGTGTTTTACAAAGTGTACCTTTTCACTTTCACACTAATGTAGGGTTTCATAAAATCATTGGCCTTCTTTATGCCTTATTTGGCCTTATTTTTCAACCACAATCCTTAGTTAATCCATCTTATGAAGGATAATCCTGACATAAAGCAACATCTAATCATAATTCAAGTGTTTTTAGGTTGTGTGGCCTAGATTTAGTGATCTGGGACTCATATGGCACTTTGGGCGTATGAGTCCCACCTAGGTTTTTGGGCCCAAATCCTAATTTTACACCATTCTAAGCGTTATTGAAAAATGTTTCCCATAGTTAGGCCTAATGGGACTCATATGCCACTTCTGGCATATGTGTCCCATGTAGCTCAAAATAAAATTTAATTCAAATTCTTGGTGGGATTTTATCTTCCTAGATCTGATATTGGCTTGTAGTCTCATAATTTCATGAAATTTGGCATAAACAAGTATAAATACAAGGTCATCTCACTAATTTTAACCTAATACTTTCAAGAGAGCATTCCTAATAGCAACTTAAGCATTCCAAGACTTCACAAGAGCATTAAGATAGTTTACAAGAGAATTTATAAAGAATTCAAGGGTAGAATTATTCATCAATTGTTGCAACAATTCAAGATCCATCATCATGTCAATGTTATCAAGTAACAAGCATGTTGTTTATATAGTGTTGTGATGTTGTAGTCAAGATCCAATATTAAGAATTTTTCTACACTTATTTCAAGATCTAGATATGTTTCCTTCATGCCCACTTCATGTTAGATTGTAGAATTAGAAGACATCATTCAAGGTATCATTTTTATGTTTCATGTTCCATATTTAATGTTTCATGTCCTAATTTCATTATCTCATCAGTTGGTTTAATTACCTAAAAAGGGTTTGACCGAGGAAATACCCTATTCTCTAATAATCAACAAGTTTATCTCTCTCTACATGTGTGATTTCATATCTATGTGTTTTGGAGCTTGAATATCATTTGAAGTTAAGGTTGAAAGGTGGAATAAAAGCATCAATTCATCACATGGTTTTCATCTTCATTAAAAGTCACCTATAGGTTGCAAGCCAGGGTTTCAGATCCAAAAATGTCATGTGGAAGGAAGAGAAGAGATAGGAGAGTAGATTTGGGTCTTAAGCCTCTAAAAAATATGAGTGGAATTGATAAGCCACTTGTGGAATATGATTTCTAGTACAACATATTTCCTATATTTTAGTTATTTTAGGTCATACACTGTCAAATTCAAGTTTTGGCACAAAAACCCTATTTTTGGACCAAATCACCTAGACTAGCATATGAGTCCCAATGGGAATTACACAACAATTTTTTATGGTTTTTGAAATTTTTTTCACCTCATCCTTCTTCTCTATGCACCTCTATTCATTCCCAATTTATCATTTTGTATTTCAGTTCCATTTCTGAGGTCACTTACCTAGGTTTTCCATGGTGCTTTGCATGATTCATTGATTTCTTTCCTCTCCAAACCCTAGATTGATGGTGAACCCCTCTTTCTTCATTAATCAGACCCTTGGACATCCCTAATATAGATCTCTTTCCCCTTTACATCCTTGGATTTTGATCTCTAGGGTTTTCCTTAAATGAATGATTATGAAATGTGTTGTTATATGTCCTAAACCATAAATAAATTGTGTTTTGATATTTATTTTTGGTGAACCTACATTTAGAGAATATTAATTTTCTTTTGGATTGCACCCTCTTCCTATACTTAGCTTGCATTAACATTGTATTATATTTTTCATTAGTTAATTGGCATCTAGGGTTTCTAAATCTTACATTAGTGAAAGTGCATATAGGTTCCATTTTTGCATTTTTCATCATTGAATATCATCTAAAATCTACATACTAATTTAGTCTACATACCATACAAACTAAAAAGCATAGAAAACACTTTAAATTTTATGAAATTTGTGAAAAAAACCCTCATTGGGACTCATACGCCTCTCTAGGTGATTTAGTCGCAATGTCAATTTAAAAATATCTTTTACAGTATTAAAAACTTTATTATAATACTTATAAATATTTTTGGTAACATATAGTATCAATATGGAAAATTTTAAGAACTTCTATTTTATGCATCTAGGTCAAAAAATCAATTTAGGGTAGTCAATATTGAAATCATTTTAATAATAAAAATCTAAAAATCTGAAAATGTTCACATTTTTGAAACTTTGCATAATATGGGTAAAAGTACTTGTTAGTTTTGCATACAAAATGTTTACATTCATAAATATTTTAATAATTTTGATAAAAGTGCATTTTATTTTTGGATACAAATTGTTTTCATTCTTAAATTTTTGTATACATTGGTTAAAAGTACTTTTCATCTTTGGATACACATTGTTTACATTATTAAAGCATTGCATGAGATGGTTACCAGTACTTTTCATTCTTGGTCAAATAATGCTATTATCTTATCTATCTAGGAATGCTAAGAAAAAGTTCATATCCCCTCCCTATTAGAGGGCTTTAGCGAAAGAGAATACAATCTTGGGAAATCATAGCAATCATATTAGTTATTCTCCTAATATCTCTCCTATCTATGAAGAATATATTTTGGTGTTATAAGAACTAATCAATGATAGTTTTGAGAGTCCTCATTGTTTCTCTCCTCTTACCCCTCTTATTGGACAAGACAATGAGAAATAAGAGGGCATAACAATAGGTAATCATGACAATCACATTACACAACATGAGACCATTGACACCTACATGTACAACACTTCAAATAATTTACATTCATCTCCTAACAATGTTTTAGATGATGAAATTGTAAGTGAGGAAGATATATTAGTGTTAGATAATCAAATATTTAAGATACATGACAACCCTCTTTATGATTCTCCCCCTACCTATTTTATAAGAAATTATGGGAAAAAGGATGGAATTTTGGACAATCATGACAATCACATTGGTTCTTCTCCTAGTATCAATCCTAGTTGTGAAGAAGATACTTTGATGTTATAAAATCCAATCAATTAAATTCATGAGAATATTAGTTGCTTCTCCTCCCTTAGGGAAAAATTTATTGAATAAGATAATGAAATCATTGATAATCAAGATAAGACAACCATTTATAACTCCCTTGTGATGAAGTAATTTTACAAGAACCAACCTTGAAAAGTCATGAGCATCTAGATTATTGTTCTCCTAAAAACTCTCCTACTAGGGAAGATATCATGGTGGAAGAAAATGACAACATTTTATATTCCTTTGATGATGGTGAAAATATGACACTAGATTCCCCTTCATTAGAAAGACATCAAATCAAAACTGTTAATTTTATGAATGCAAAAGTGTCCATTAAATCCCCCTAGATTAATGGAACTCATACATACCTTGTGGGGAATCTTAACAATCCTCTAATTCTCTACCCACCCTCAAAATGACCATAAAATAAAAACAAACCTAAATTTATCATTTACCTACGTAATAGTAATGTTTTGTAGCATCTGAGTTATAATAGTTTTTCTCATATATATAACACTAGAAATAATCCACAACCAAGACAATAACCTTCAAAATCCCTCCCATTTCGTAACCCTATCCTACTTGGCCCTCCTCGTTTTCCTTCCCAAAGTGGAAAGGAGTACAATATTGTTGAACAAATAAAGAATATTCCTATAAAATATCATTATGGGACCTTATTCAAGTCTCCCCTTATTATCATAGCATGATTGAAAATTCCTTACAACAAGTTCCTACCCCTCCTAATGTGCAACTGAATGATATAGCATCCATGATTCAAGAAATTAATGTTGAAATTTTTTTCCACCAACATGAACTCCCTTCTTTGGAAGTGAAAAATCAAAATGATGCTCTCTTGATAATAGTGAGATATAATAGAATGGGGATAAAGAAAACCCTTTTCAAAAATTTCTCTACACTTAATGTGTGTAGTGTGAAAATTTTGGATAGCCTTGGCATGGATAAATCAAAAACTCAACCTTAATCTTTATCCATTAAAAGATTTGACAATGTAGGAAAACAATTGCTTGTTGTGATCACTTTTCCTATTACAACTAGAAAGGACACATTAGAAACACTAATCCATGTTTGCCTCATGATATTTCATATAATATTCTTTTAGGTAGACCATGGATTCATGCAATGAATGGGGTTCCTTCTACTCTTCATCGTATAATGAACTATGTTTACAACAACAAAGTGTTCATACTTGAAGCTGATCTTGAACCAAACAGTTGTCTAAACATTGCGAAAAATATGGAAAATCCTTTGAAAACATTGGCGCCAACTCCATAAGTAGAACCCATGCAATAGAAAGAAAAGTAAAAAAATAGTGAGGAAATCTTGAAGCTATTCGAAGATGATTCTGGTTCCTTATATTGCACACCATCATTCATGGGTGAATACAAGATCATAAACAAAAAATTTAAAAAGGAAAAAGAAAAAGTAGTAATGCCAACACAAAATTTGAAAGACCCATCGAGAGAATCCTCCTCAACCACTTTAGAAAAAAAAGACACCAAATTACACAATTTTTTTTGATAAAATTAATCATGAGAAACCATTGAATTCAAAAGAGATGAAATTTTTTTATGGAAAAGGTTATGAAATGATGAAACACTTGGTTATAGTTGAAAAAGATGTGGTGCTAGAGAAAAAAGTATCTATGTCCCTATAGAGCCTCACATATAGGAAAATACTAGTGGAATTGGTTATTGTCCCTTGAAAGAGACAAACAATCCTTCACTTAATATCAACACTATTACAAAAGATTCATCCAAGCTGACTTTATCATTAGTGCATCATGAATTGATCGAAACTAGGTTTCTTGAGTATTATCCTTTGATTGAATCAAAAGGCATAGAGGAATCTTCATTTAATATCAATTTCATCACATAAAACATGAATGATTGGAGTATATTATATTTTACACCTTCCTTTAAAGAAGAAAACAAAATCTCACAATCTAAAGAGTCTTGTGTAAGTATGACATCTTGTACTAAGCAAGAAATAAATTTTTCACAAAATAAAGAAACAACTTCTACTATTGATCAAGATGATATCATGTTGAGAATCCTCCAAGATTATTTGATATCTCTACCTCCAAGAACACGAATTAATTTTTACTACAAGAATTCATTTTGTCCATATCATAGAGTTCATGCTAATTATACTATTGAATGTAAGGATTTGTGTAATAGAATTCAACATCTTAAGTAATATTGTGCTTTTCCTTGTGTTGAACCACCTATTTCTTTTAATTGAAATTTATTTTCATTTAATTATTGAACCAACAATTTTTTGATGTGTTATGAGCTTATCTTGCACTCTTAGGATCTTTCACCTAAAAGGAGAGAGCTAAAAAACCAAAATTGTGATGGTGCACTCAAATAGAAGATTGTATGATGTAATTAAGACTAAATTCAATAATGTAAATGCAACTAAATGATGTAATTGACTGATTATTAATGCAAAACTAATGCAAAATGCAATGTTTGAACACAAAATGAGATATGCAAGAATGAACTGAAAAATGAACAAATGCAAAACAAAATTGAAAGAGGCTGATTAGAGTGCGCCTAGAAATAGATTGAAAACTTGAGAAGATTATGAAATTCTGGAAAATCATTATTGATGACCAGTGGGACTCATTCGCCACTAATGGAAAATTAGTCCTCCTACTGGTAAAATCTCCTAAAATAGGATTTCAACTCTCAGGAACTAGAATCAGAAAAAATCACCTTTTCTAGCCTTAAGGTGGGAATCATTCACCATTGATGGTGATTTAGTCCTCCTCCAAATGTTTTTGAAATCAAATGTCAATTTTGTAGCTCCAGATCTGCACTTGTCTTCTTGTCGGGTTGACGAAGTCAAATCTATAGAAAATGGACTGTAGGTTGTCTCCAAGCTTGAAATAGGGTTGAGTTGACTTGAAACAATTTTTTGACTAGTTCACCACCTTTCAACACCTAATTGAATGAAAAATATACATACAAAATTCTACAAACACACACGCAAAATGGAAAAAAAATTTAAGGGTTAGAGTATATGGATTTTCCTTGGTCAAGTCCCAATTTGGTAATCAAACCCTTAATGAAGGAATGAAATGAAATGAATAAGGAATGATGAATAAAAAACATGAAAATGTCCTAAACTCACCACAACTTTGTTGTACAAGTTTGAAGATATGTCAATGGCTGCTCCAAAATGCTTAATGAATGCTTGATTAAATGATACAAAATGATTGAATACTAATTAATGAATGCAAGTGAAATTGATGATTGGGAGATGTAGAATGAGGAGAAAAACACTTATTTATACACACATATTCCCTAATAACCCGATTAAACATCACCACAAGCCGACATAAGGTATTTTTAAATAAAAAACCAAAAGAAAATTTGAATTATTTTGAATTTTTAGCCAAGAGGAACTCATTCGCCACCCATGGAAAATAGGTCCCACCTTGGGCTTGTAAGTGGGTGTCAGGAATTAAGTCACATTTAATGTTATTTTTCAGGTCTACATTAAAAAATACACTTAATTAAGTCTTATGGGTGGATAAAGAGCTCAAATAAAGCACAAGAAAGTGTAAATAGTGAAATTAAGCCTAGAAAAATGTGAAATCTTGTTACAAGACTTTAGAAAAGTTTAAAATAGGAATTGCTAAGTGACAAAAAGGTGATTTTTAGGTGAATTATAATGAAAAGAGTAGAAAATTATAGAAATGTGTTACAACAGTTCCCAACACCTTCACAAGACATCATATTTTGAATATTTAGGACCTAATGTGAATGAATAAGTTATGTTGCAATGTTAAATCAAAGTAAGAAAAGTCAAACATCATAGGAGAAAGACCTTAAAGAACATGAAAATGTCAATGATCCATTTTTCTATGGTAAATTTAGCCCCTACTTTAGTGAGAGGATGAACTTGCTTCAAACTCACACTAAAGTAACCATGCATATCGAGAAGGATCCAAATGCACTTCTTTTAGCAAGATGGAATCATAACAATCAAGAGGGATGATCAAGCCCCTAGGATGAAGATCCCATGGAAATCTAAACATAAGAACAAAGGACCACAATAGAGAAGAAAGAGAATAAAAGGGAGAATTAGATCAAGCTTCGATCATTTGTCCAACTACTTATGTATTAGATGTAGGTTGTTTGTGAGAAAAAGAGAATGCATACTCACTCTGGGGTGATAGAGCTCATGGTGGTCCACTAGATGAGAAGACCCAAAAGGTGAAGTACATACGCTAGTTGGTATGCACTCACAAACACATAGGTGGCTATGGGGAAATTCATACCACTGAAAGGGATTCCCACTTAACCATATCAAAGTTATACCTCCCATATATTTTAACAAGGTGACACAAGCAAAAAAGTTAGTTTGTGCTTCATGAGACAAGTAAAGCTTCATATTCTTAGAACTCATGAACAAAGAGAAAGGTACCATAGGCATGCAAGCTGCATTATGCAAGGTGGAAAAGATGTAAAATGTAAAAATGTAAAGATGTAAAATGAAGAAAATGTTCAAAGGAGTCTTGTTAAGTTCATTCAAGGTCTACAACTTAGGGAATATCAAGTGTCGAATGTCTCCAAGAGAGGACCGATCAAAGAATAGTATATTAATAACTTAGGGGATGTAGTGTGTTGCATTAGGCCGCTAATATGATTGTAATATTCTAAGATAGATCACACTTATGAAGGACATCACACCTAATATCATCCACAAAGTGATGAATGCATCGTATGAAGTGGAAAGGGTACACTAAGAAACAAAAATGAAAAATGAAATGATGCCAATCTATTCCCCCCACTTTAAAGGGACTACTACACACCACTCTATGAGCAATTAGTTTAAAGTAGAAAAGGAAAAATGAAAAAATGAAAAAAAGACATGAGAGACAACATGGAAAGCCCCTATACCATGTCATATGTTTACAAGTAAGGCTACTTCATGTAATTGAAAAAGAAAAAAAAGGAAAGGGAAGGTGCCCCCAAGAAAGGAACACACCAAACACATAAGGGATCTATGGATTTGGGGTTAGTATGTGCGTTGCTACAATGTTTCAACTAGAGAGCTTAGAATTTTCATCATTCCCCAAAGAACATAGAAATGGAAGAATGATACAAAGAGATGAAAACAAAAGGAAAAAAAAGTCCATTTTGTGTCAACATGGAAGAGACATTGCAGTCTCAATGCTTTTCATCAGCCCCAAAAAGGAAAACACAAGAAAAAAGAAAAAAAAAAGGAAAAAGAAAAGGAAAATATTTTGGGTCAACATGAAGGAGACATTTTGGTCTCAATTCCTTGCATCATCCCAAAAAGGAAAAACGCAAGAAAAGATAAAAAAAGAAAAGAAAAGGGGACATTTTGGTTCAACATGGAAGAGACATAGGGCATTCCAATGATTTGTGTCATCCCCAAAAGGGAAAAATAAAACAAAGTAGAAAAATAAAATGCAAAATATGTACGACATATAGAAGAATAGGCTTACAAATTGAGGAAGTGCATAAAGAGAGAGAACGTCAAACAAACATTACAAGGGAGCACAATACACACATACAATCAAATCAAAGAAAAGGAAAATGTAAAAGGAACTAGTAATGAAAATGTAGGTCAACCATTAACTAAGTTATTAACTTCACAATCTTAAGTAATATTAGCGAAAAATGAATAACGCAATTAAGAGACAAAGACAAATGCATTACAAGGACAAGGCTAACAACGTCTCGCCCACACTGAGTCTAGAGAAAGAATGAGCCAAGGTAGGTGATGGGAAGGATCATGCAATAGGGAGAATGGAAAATTATACAACTATGGTATGATAAAGAGATGGGGTTTAAGTGATAATAGGATAGCAGTCAGTATCAGTGAAGTGATACTTGCTTAGTATGTCCTTCAATGTCTAACATTCATCAGTTCGACAACCAAGAATATGATGATATTTGTAGTATGGTATGTTAGAACCTTTAGGAAAGATGACCAAACTATTCATAGGTGGTAAGAGTATAAGGCCTTTATTTAAGAGCAATTGAAGTCTCTTTTCACATTCAAGTGGTGGATGGAGAGGAAATTTTAGTTTCTTCAATTTGTAGGGTCATTTTCATTTACTAGTTTCACCTTTCTCATGAATGGAAGGGAGAGAACCCATAGGTATCCTAGCATCCTTGTCATTGGGATCCTATAAAGGTTGTTCATGTGGAAGGAGAATCTTCAAGTCACCTGAGGAGAATCAAAGATCACTACGCCATCATCTCGAGGTCTTTGATATTTATAAGGAGGCTCGTTGTCATGAGGGGTATCTTCATATCCTAATCCTTTTGTGTTTTCTTTCATTGGTTTTTGTTCAAGAATTTGGTGAATGTTATGCTCATTTGTTGTCTTACAACCTTGTTTACTTAGGATAGTAAAGCCTTTTCCATATGTTTCTTCAAGGTTGATGGGACTATTTGTGATTTTTTTATAATAAAATGGTTGATGGTGCGGTTGTGTTCCATAGAAAAATGGCCCCTTGTCATTTTAATGGCCTTTATGTCTTGTTTCATGATGTTTGGTCTATTTTTCTCTGATTTTATATTGTAATGTGGCTTGAACATGCATATTTATGTACTAAATTTCAAATAATAATGTCTTGTGAAGGTGTTGTGAAGTGTTGTAAGACATTTCTACACTCTTCTAGACTCTATTTATTACAATCCACCTAAAAAATACCTTTTCATCAGTTATCAAGTCCTATTTTTAAGTGTTGTAAAGTCTTGTAACAAGATTTCACACTTTTCTAAGCTTCTTATCAGTATTTACACCTTTCTTATTCTTTATTTGACCCATTTATGCCCTTATAAGGCTTAATTATGTGTGTTTTTGAATGTAAACCTGACAATAAACATTAAATGTCACTTAATTTCTGACACCCACTTCTCAAGTCTTAGGTGGAAGCCATTCGCCATGGGTGGTGAATGAGTCTCCCTTTCCAAATTCAAAATATTTTAATTTTCCTTTCATTTTTTTAATTCAAAATCACTTGATCTCAACCTATGATGAGGTATAATTAATCGGTTACTAAGGAAAAACATTATATAAATAAGCGATTTTCATCTCATTTTACATCTCCTACATTCACACATCACATTCAAGCAATCTCAAGCATTCAAGCATCTTAGAACATCAAATCAAGCACTAATTAGGCATTTTGGAGCATCGATTGACACATATTCAGATTTTATTTGACAAAGTTTTTGTAAGTTGATAGCATTTACATTTCATTTGTTTATCATTCTCTTCAATTTAATTATTTCATTAAGGATTTGGTTACCAAAGTGGGGTTTAACCAAGGGAAACCCCTATTTTCTAACCCTCAACAATTTTTCCCTTCTTGCATGTGTGTTTGCAAACCTTTGTATACAGATTTAACAAGAATTCAGGTGTTGAAGAGTGGTCAACAATCCAACTAGGTGCTTCAATTCAAATCAAACATATTTCAAACTTGGAGAAGGTATTCTATTAGTTTCCTGCAGGATTGGCTTCGACAACTTGACAAGTAGACATCCTTATATCTGTTGTTGCATAGTTGTCTCCTAATGTCTGAGAATTTTGGGAGAGGACTGATTCACCACCAGTTACAAATGAGTCCCACCTTAAGACTATAAATCTAAGTTTTGTTAGATTCTGGATCTTGACACTCTGAAACCTATTCCTATCAGTTTTCATTAGAAGTAGGACTAATTCGCCATCCTATGTGAATGAGTCCCACTGGTAAATTTATATAATTCCAAAAAGCATCTAGAACATTCTAGAATCCTCATCAGACCTCCAAGTGCACACTAATTTAGCTCATTTATTTCTGTTCTGCATTTATTCATTCTTATTTCATTGTTTGCATATCACATTGTGTTTTCTAACATAGCATAAATCTTAAGTTTTGCATACATAATCATTCATTTAGATCACTTAATTGCATTTATATCATTTCATTTAGGCATAATAATGTCATACATTGTATAATTTCAATGGACCTAGCTAGCATTTTTTTCCCTACTCTCTCCTTTTAAGTGAAAAATCCTAGAAGAGTTAGGAAGCCTTATGGTGCCAAAAATATATGGTTCATTTTGGTGAACATGCATTTTGAAAACTTTGAATTTATGATTTCATTTGAATTTTTCATCCTAGATTACACTTGCATCAACATTCAATTAGGTTATTATTTTGTTTTTTGCATTCTAGAATTTCTTGAATTGTGTTAGTGAAATATTCATTTAGAGTTCATTTTTCCATTGCATATCATTGAAAAAACTAAAAATTTGCATCTGCATCATTCACTGCAATTTGAGAAGCATTCAAATCACATTAATTTTTTTGAGAAACACAAAAAATTCTCATACTGGGACTCATTCACCACCCTAGCCGAATCAATCTACCTACACTTTTTAAACAACATTTCTAGCATTTTTCTAATATTTTCCTACATTTCTATTTTCTGTAGTTACTTATTTGTTACAGTTAGTATAATTTTTTTTATTTTCATTTAGCACTTCTAGATTAGATTGCATTTACATTCACCCCATCTTTTGTGGTACTTGTATGAGTGTTTGGTGCCCCATTGATAATACCTTAGTGAGAGAAAGGTCTAGACTCATGGCCCCCTACAAGAGCACTTTCATTGTGGACCTTGGGATCTCAAGAGCTCCTACTCCTAGTATGGACAATGATACATTAGGCATGGACAATACCACTTCTATTCCCTCATCTTTCCATCCAATGCATGTTGACATACAAAACAACTTCATCCTACAAGAAAAGGTCATTAATATTCATGAGGATTTTTCACACTTACAACAAGACTTGTCCCTTGAAAAAACTTCCACCACTACCATACCCACAATAGAAAACCTTCATCATTTGATTGAAAGTGATGATGGCTTACAAGTTATGAAGAAAATTATTGATATTTACAATAAACATGCCTTCTCCACTTCCCCATCTGCAAACATTCCTATAAGCCAAGGAGGACCTCACATTCCTACCCCTTCAACTATAGCACCCATATAAACATATACCACTCCTCATGTTACAATAACTATGCAATAGGTTAGTCATGTGAATCCTTTTTCAATTCCAATTATCATTTCTAGTTCTCTTATGGCATCACAACTCCCTTCCACTACCTTCACCCCTCCTATTGTTCCTTTCACTTCCCCTCACATTACATACACTCCATTGCCATTTACTCTTCCACCTGAAACCACCTACCCCAATCCCATCATTACAAAATTCCTTAATAATGTTTCATCTAAAGGTAAATTTCAAAGCCAAATGCATAATCGAGTTGTCTCTTCATTACACGTCCCCATCCACATCTACCTCACCTATCATAGATGAAACCATGCTTCAACCCGAGTCTTACATTGAAAAAATCACACAACCTCATGAAAAACCACCCTTAGACAATTCCCCACCATGGTTTAAATGACCAAGAGAAAATGAAACCAATCATGTCATACCTCCCTGTATTAAACAAGTGTATAAAGCTAAAGAGAAAGTGATTGACCCATCCTCTTTAGTTTCATCCATTCTTCACACTTCAAAAGAGAAGGAACCTATGATGAATCAATCTTCTCTTACACCTAAACAACTTCAAAATAGAATTAAATGAAGTTGTGCTACTAGAGAGTGTAGGTGTCATCGTCGTCTCCTCACTCATCAGCCATGAATGGAAGAAAATAAAGAAAACCAACCTCTACCTCTGATAGAAGAAATAGATGATCACCCTCCTTCTCCTGACCTAGTACAAGATAGTCCAATCCAACTCTCACAAGAAAATGAACAAATCCAACAACCACAACTTTTAATAAATCCTTCCTTGAAAATAACTCTTTGCCCTGTTGTCATAATCAATCTTCATGATGATTATGATGAGAAGATCACAAAAATAGATGAAGAAGTGCATAATGATTTGAACTCTTTATTTTCATCTACCATGAGCCTAAATGATAAATCTTCCCAACCAAGTTAGGAACCTAGTATGTCTTCTAGTTCAGAACTTGCAATTGTTCCTTTTGATAGTGAACCACCCTCGTAATATATTGAACATGATTGGGAGGTGGATGAATTGTTAAATAGTGGACTTGAATTCACCTTACTAACCTTTTTGCATTTATTTTCATTTTAATTTTTATTTTAGCTTCATTGTATGTGTGTATCATGTTCCCCTATATCATGTATTTGATGTTTTCTCTCTCATCGTACACTTCTATTTGTACCTCTCTTCTTCTATATGTCATGCATTTCCTTTTTCTCTTTTTGTTTTGTGTTCTCCTTTTGGGGATGATGAAAAGCATTGAGATGCCCTATGTTAATTCCATGTTGACCCAACATGTGCTTTTCCTTTTTTGTCTTTTTCTTTTGTTTTTCCTTTCGGGGATGACATAAGGCATTGAGACTGAAATGTGTCCTTCATATTGACCCAAAATATTTTTCATTTCTTTTATCTTTTTTTTTTTCTTTTTTCTTGTGTTTTCCTTTTAGGGATGATGCAAAGCATTGAGACTGACTGTCTCTTCCCTGTTGACCCAAAATGAACTTTATTTTTCTTTTTTTTTTCTCTCTATTTTGTGTCATTCTTCCAATTCTATGTGATTTGGGGAATGATGACAGTTTCGATCTCTTTCATAAAAACATTGCAGCAATGAACATACTGACCTCAAATCCATAGATCCCTTATGTTTTTGGTGTGTTCTTTTCTAGGGGGAAACCTTCTTTTCTTTTATCCTCCTTTTCATGTACATGATGCAACCTTACTCAGAAACATATGACTTGGCATAGGGGCTTTCCAAGTTCCCTCTCATGTATTGTTTTCCTTTTTCATTTTTCCTTCACTACTTTAAAGTAATTTCTCATAGAACTATGTGTATAAATTCCTTTAAAGTGGGGGGCATACATTACCATATTTGATTTTGCATTCTCAGTTCTTAGTGCAGCCTTGTCGCTTCATATGATGCATTCATCACTTTGTGGATGCCATTGGGTGTGATTTCCTTCATAAGTGTGATCTATCTTAGTATATTGCATTCCTCTTGGTCGCCTAATGTGACACACTACATCCCCTAAGTTTTGAATATACTATTATTTGATTGATCCTCTCTTGGAGACATTAGACATAATGTTCCCCAAGTGGTAGACCTTGCATGAACTTAAAAAGACTCCTTTGAACATCTCTTATGTTTTTCATTTTACATTTTACATCTCTTACTTTAAAAAGACTCCTTTGAACATCTCTTGCATTCCTATGATACCTTCCCTTTTGTTCATGAGTTTTAAGCATATGAAGCTTTGCTTGTCTCATGAAGCACAAACATAAATTTTTCTTTGTGGCACCTTGTTAAAGTTATCAGGAGGTATAACTTTGATATGGTTGAGTGGGGAGCCCACTCAGTGGCACAAATTTCCCCATAGCCACCTTTGTGTTTGTAAGTGCATAGCAACTAGCGTATGTATCTTACCTTTTGATACTTCTCACCTAGTGGACCACCATGAGTTTTGTCACCCTAGAGTGAGTATGCATTCTCTTTTTCAAACAACCAGCCTAGATTTAATCCACAACTAGTTGGAAAGATGATCAAATCTTCATTTGATTCTATGATTTCAACACTTGTGTGTTCCTTTGTTCTTATGCTTATTTTTCCATGGAATCTTTATCCTAGGGGTTCGATCATCCCTCTTGATCATTTCCATTCCATCTTTCTAATGTAAGTACATTTGAACCCTCCTCTTGATGTTCATGGCTAAATTAGTGTGGGTTTAAAGCAATTTCATCCTCTCATTGAAGTGGGGACCAAATGTGTCATAGAAAAATGGTCCCATGTCATTTTCATGGCCTTTTAGGTCTTGTTTGATGATGTTTGGTCCATTTTTCTCTAATTTTATATTGTAATGTGGCTTGAACATGCATATTCATGTACTAAAATTCAAATAATAAAATCTTGTGAAGGTATTGTGAAGTGTTGTAAAACATTTCTACACTCTTATAGACTCTATTTCATACAATCCACCTAAAAATGACCTTTTCATCACTTATCAAGTCCTATTTTTAAGTGTTGTAAAGTCTTGTAACAAGATTGCATGCTTTTCTAGACTTGTTATCAACATTTACACCTTTCTTATGCTTTATTTGACCCCTTTATGCCCTTATAAGGCTTAATTATGTTTGTTTTTGAATGCAAACCCAACAAACAACATTAAATGTGACTTAATTCACAACACCCATTTTCAGGTCCTAGGTGGGATCCATTCACCATGGGTGGCGAATGAGTCCCCATTGGCTACAAATTCAAAATATTTTAAATTTCCTTTTTGGCTTTTATTCAAAATCACTTGATGTTGACCTCTGATATGGTATTAATGGGTTAATAAGGCACAAGATTGTATAAATAAGTCATTTTCACCTCATTTTACATCTCCTACATTCACAAATCACATTCAAGCAATCTCTAGGATTCAAGCATCTTACAACATGAAATCAAGCACTAATCAGGTATTTTGGAGCATCCATTGACACATCTTCAGATTTTATTCAACAAGGGTTTGGTAAGTTGATAACATTTGCATGTTTATTTTTTATCATTCTCTTGCATTTCATTATTTCATTAAGGGTTTGATTACCAAAGTGAGGTTTGACCAAGGAAAACCCCTATTTGCTAACCCTCAACCATTTTTCCCTTCCTACATGTGTGTTTACAAACCTTTGTATGTAGATTTACCAAGCATTTAGGTGTTGAAGAGTGCTCAACAATTCAACTAGGAGATTCAAGTCAAATCAACCATATTTGAAGCTTGGAGAAGGTATTTTGTCAGTTTCCTACATGATTGACTTTGGCAGCCTAACAAGCAGACATCCACAAATTTGGTGTTGCAGAGTTGTCTCTTGATTTCTCAAAATTTTGGGAGAGAATTGATTCACCACCATTGGAAAATGAGTCCCACCTTAATACTATAAATCTTATTTTTGTTAGATTCTGGATCTTGACACTTAGAAACCTATTCCTGACAGTTTTCCTCAGAAGCAAGACTAATTCAGTACCCTAGGATAGAGCATCTCACTTGTGAATTTAAATAATTCCAAACAGCATCCAGAACATTCTCGAATCCTCATCAGACCTCCAGGTGCACACTAATTTAGCTCATTTCTTTATGTTATACATTTATTCATTCTCATTTCATTTTTTTCATATCACATTGTGTTTTCCAACATAGAATAAATCTTAAGTTTTTCATAGATAATCAGTCATTTAGATCACTTAATTGCATTTAGATCATTTCATTTACGCATAAGAACATTCTACATTGTATAATTTGAATGAATTTAGCTAGCATTTTTGGCCCTACTCTCTCCTTTTAGGTGAAAAACCCTAGAAGAGTTAGGGACCCTTTATGGTGCCAAAAATCTATGGTTCAGGTTGTTTAGAGGAAATAGGTACACTTGATTAAGGGAACTTAGGTTCATTTTTTTTAGGATGTAGGTATCCAAAGTGATCAAGATGTGTAACAATAAGAAGATCTTGTGACTTCATGGATGGGTAAAAGGCTACATTGAATTCAAGGTTATTGAGGCATCAATTGAAGAACTTGTTCATGCTATCATCATCCTCTCCAATGATGCATAGATCATGAGAAGGAAAACCATCAGGAGTTGAAGGAGCATGAGGAAGCTCAAGGTCATTAGGATCACAAGCAAAGGAACAATTGGACATGTCTACTAGGGATTTCAATGAATTCCAAAACATATTAAAAGAAAAATCCATGATGACAATAAGTAAACTAATATGCAAGAAAGAAGAGAAAACAAAAAATATCGAAAGTATAACAAAAAGTAACTACAAAAAACTTTAATGTAGAAAATACCTAGAAAATGCCTAAAAATCTTTTTTTAAATGTGCAGGTGGACTGATTCACCCCCCTTCACGAATGAGTCCAAGTATGGCATTTCTTTTTATGTTTTTCAAAAAAATTAAAATGATTTCAATGCTTTTCAGAAGTAGAATGAGGATGCAAATGAAAATTTTTAGTTTTTGAATGATGCAAAAATAAATTCTATATGAGTCTTTCACTAATGAAATTTGAGAAACCCTACAATTCAAAAACAAAATAAATCATAATTGAATGTTTATGCAAAGGAAACCTAGGATGCAAGATGTAATTGAAATCATAAAGATAAAGTGTTCAATGTGCAGGTTCAACAAAATGAACAAACAATTTTTTGATGTGTTATGAGCTTCTCTTGCACTCTTAGGATCTTTCACCTAAAAAGAGAGAGATAAAACACCAAAATTGTGATGGTTCACTCAAATAGAGGATTGTATGATGTAATTAAGACTAAATTCAATAATTTAAATGCAACTAAATGATGTAATTGACTAATTATTAATGCAAAACTAATGTAAAATGAAATGTTTGAAAATATAGTGAGATATGCAAGAATGAACTAAAACATGAACAAATACAAAAAATAATTGAAAGAGGCTGATCAAAGTGCACCTAGAAATAGATTGTAGACTTGAGAAGATTTTGGAATGTTGGAAAAATCATTGTTTATGAATAGTTGGACTCATTCGCCATTGATGGTGAATCAATCATCCTACTAGTAAAATCTCCCGAAATAGGTTTCTGACTGTCAGGAACTAGAATCTAACAAAATCACCCTTTTTAGCCTTAAGTTGGGACTCATTTTCCACTAATGGAGAATTATTCCTCTAAAATTATATGAAATAAAAGGTCAATTTTGTAGCTCCAGATCTACACTTGTCTTCTTCTTGGGTTGACAGAGTCAAATCTACAAAAAATGGACTATAGGTTGTCTCCAAGCTTGAAATAAGGTTGAGTTGACTTGAAACACTTAGTTGAAATGTTTACCACCATTCAATGCCTAATTTCTTGAAAAATATGCATACAAAACTCTACAAAAACACATCCAAAAGGGGGAAAATGTTTAAGGGTTAGAGTATAGGGATTTGACTTGGTCAAATCCCACTTTGGTAATCAAACCCTTGATGAAGGAATGAAATGAAATGAACAAGGAACAATGAATAAAAAAGATGGAAATGTCCTAAACTCACCACAACCTTGTCGTAGAAGTCTGAAGATATGTCAATGGTTGCTCCAAAATACTTAATGAATGCTTGACTAAATGATGCAAAGTGCTTGAATTCTAATTGATGAATGCAATTGAACTTGATGATTGGGAGATGTAAAATGAGGAGAAAAAACACGTATTTATACACACTCATTCCCTAATAACCCAATAATACATCATCACACGCTGACATAATGTATTTTTAAATAAAAAATTCAAAGAAAATTTTAATTATTTTGAATTTGGAGCCAAGAGGGAATCATTCACCACCCATGGCGAATGGATCCCACTTTGGGCTTATAAGTGGGTGTCAAGAATTAAGTAACATTTAATGTTATTTTTCAGGTTTACATTCATAAATACACTTAATTAAGTCTTATGAGTGCATAAAGGGGTCAAATAAAGCACAAGAAAGGTTTAAATAGAGAAATTAAGACTAGAAAAGCATGAAATCTTGTTACAACACTTTACAACACTTTAAAATAGGACTTGATAAGTGATGAAAAGAGTCTAGAAAAGTATATAAATGTGTTAGAAAATTTCACAACACCTTCACAAGATGTCATATTTTGAATATTTAGGACCTAATGTGAATGCATAAGTTACATTGCAACATTAAATTAAAGCAAGACAAGTCAAACATCATAGGAGAAGGAACTAAAATACCATGAAAATATCAATGATCCATTTATCTATGGTACAATTATGTTTCTCATCAATCATCTTGGCTCATCCCTATGATGCACTAAGTGGGGGAAAGGGATTAGGTAGCCTTGTCCTTGTATGTCACTTGTCATTGTCTGTTTTGGCTAGTCGACCACGTTTCATGTACATATATGAGAAAGCTTGGGATGTGGATGACATGTCTTAAGTTGACTCACATGTGATGTACTGAGTTATACATTTTGGGGGAAACCTCTTCCTCTTTTCATGACACGTAGCTTATTGGAAACATATGTCTTGGCATAGGGCTTTTAGAGTAAACTCTCATGTCTTCATCTACTTTAAAGAAATTGCTCACAGAGATGGTGTAGCAATCACTTTAAAGTGGGGGTATACATTGACACTCATGCTTCATTATGCAATTTCCTTTTTGTTGCACTTCATCCTTTTCTTGGTGGTATCATTAGGTTTTATTTCCTTTCAGAGCATGATATTTATTTGACATGTCCTCTTTTGGAGACATTATGCACAATGTTCCCTAAGAAGAGACCTTACATGAACTAAGAAAAATAAATTTGAATGCACCTTACACTATTTCACATTTACATTAACTGTTAATACACTTTTCTTGCATGTGGTTCTATATAGTTTTTAAATGAGTATCAAGCATACGAAGCTTTGCTTTCCTCATGAAGCTTGAAGGTCATTATTATGTGCTGCCTTGTCAAAGTTATCAAGAGGTATAGATTTGGTATGGTATAGCTTTGGTATGGTTAACATATGATGAGAAGCCTAAATGTGGGCATGACTTTCTCATTATATGGTGAGAAGTTGATATATAGGCATGAATTTCTCACTAAGCCACCCTTTTTGGACACTCACCCAGCAGAGAACCTAAAGTTTTTTTTACCTCAGATAGGGCACATTCTTGGCCAAATAGCTTAGATCTGATCCACATTGTGTTTGAAAAATAGTCAAGGCTTGATCAACACCTTTTTATTTTTTCTTGTTTTTTATTTTTTTCTTTCCTTTAATCATTGGCATTGCATGTTTGTGTATATTGATGTTGCATATTATTCACCATGTGTGTGTCCTTTCATGCTTATGTGGGTTTGAGGTAGGATCTTGGATCCTAAGGGCTTGACCATCTCCTTTGATCCTTGTTATCCTAGACCATACACATCAGTATACTTGAACCCTACTTCAATTTATACTTCACTATGAGTTTGAAGCAAGTTCATCCTCTCACTAAAGTGAGGGCTAAATGTGGCAATGGAAAAAGTATCCCTTTTTCCTTACTTAATTTAGGAATGGTTAATATTACTAAACTTGACCTAATGTCACCTTGATCTAGTGTTGTAATGTGTTTTCTACATTCACATTGGATTTAGGGCCCTTTTAAGCTAAATAGACCTAATTTTTCCTTAAATCAACATTGTAAAGTATATTTATTTACACCTTCACATTAAGTTTTAGGCCCTTGTAAACTAAATGGACTTAATTATGACTTATTTAATGTGTTGTAAAGTGTCCCTTTAAAATTTTGGATTAATGTAGGGTTTCATTAAATAATTCTCCTTAATTTATTCCTTATTTGGTCTTATTTTGCATCGACAAGCCTTAATTAATGCATCTTTCCAAGAATAATCTTGACATAAACTAACATCCAATCATAATTCAAGTGTTTTTAGTTTGTGTGGCCTAGATTTAGTGATCTAGGACTCATAAACCACTTTGGGCATAAGATTCCCAACTATTTTTTTGGGCCTCAATCCTAATTTTACATTATTCTAAGAACTTTTGAAAAATGTGTCCCATAGGTAGGCGTAATGGGACTCATATGCCACTTCTAGTTTATGATTCCCATGAGGCCCAAAATAAAATTTAATTCAAATTATTGGTTGTATTTTATATTCCTAGATCTTGTTAGAACTATAAAATTCTGAATAATTTCACAAGCTTTTCATATCCCTAAGTTTCCAATCGAGTCCTCACCATATGCTCAAGGAATTTCATCGCAACATTTTGCTCACATTCTGCCCATTTTTATCCCATAAAATCCATCTAGGTCTAATTATTTCACATAAATCATCCATATCGGCATGATATTATTAAGGTCTCCCTGACCTGTAATGCATTCTTGTTAATATACATCTATTGTTGCCTATCGACAAGACCTCATGGTTGTCATAGCGATTGGAATTCACATGTAGGTACCTTTTGGTAGGACACTTTTATTGTTTTAGTGACTAAGGGTTTCCCATTGGCAAGAGTGTCTTCTTCCGCATGGATCTTGGAAAAATCTTATTGTCTCACCGACTGGCGACAAAAGGAGCATGTTGGTGATAGACTTTTCTTCAGGGTGAAGTCTAAGAAAAATATTTATGTTTCACTAACTAGCACAGAATGAGTAAGTACTTTGACCAAACAAATGGTATTCAGCATGAGGTCTTGGTGAGATCTTATTGTCTCACTGACTGGCAACAAAAGGAGCCTGTCAGTGAGAATCTTTTCTTCGGGATGAGGTCTTGGCGAATTTGAATTGTCTTACTGACTGGAAATAAGGATATACACTTCAGTAAGAATAAGGTATATTAAAGTAAAGTCTTGGTGAATGCATCAGATCTCACTGACATTGCAAAATGGGATTCTACAAGGTGTATTCAGAGTGAGGTCTTGGTGAGTACCTCCGGTCTTGCCGACATGTGCAGGGGAGTTCTATCAATAGTTTTTGGGGCAAGGTTATATAGTATTTCCAACCCGTTTGTCATGCTGTAGTGTTTCATTGGTGAGAGAATGATTGTCTTAGTGACAAGAATGCACCATGAGGTACTTTGGTAAGACACAAGGTGTTCTATGAAACCTCACCCCAACTATGAATTATCTCAGTGACACACAAGATAGAGCACATCTTGGTAAGATGAAGTGTCATCTGTGGGGTGTCTCCCCAACAATAGAGGTCACAGTGAAACACAAAGGATGTAGGATGACTGTCAGTGAGACATTGGCCTTCAGTGTGACTATGGGATGTCTCAGCGAGTGTTTGGCATATGTTAAATAAAACCTGAATACTGTTGGCTGACATTTGGAATGTGAAGCGATGTGTCTTTTCAGACACAAATTTATAAATATCCATTTTTGATTCTAAGAAAAAGAGCAGGAAATTAGATTAGATAGTAGATAGATTAGAAATGGATACAATAGAATAAAATTTTTCAGATCAGAGACTATGATGCATGATTTCAAATGGAAATTTGAATGAAAATCAGTTGATGTGGTGGTTCATTTCTAGTGTCAATTTTCTGTGGTGCTTATTGAAATAATTACTAAGTTGTCTCCAAGATTGATGCTTTCTAATTGTTTAAATTGATATAACAAGTTTATCTTCAATTTATCAATGCACATTTGTTGTATCTGTGTGGTTAATTAACTGGTTCTTTCAAGGAGAGATTAAATCCTTTTGATTAAACATAGTAATCAGGGAAATTCATCTAGATCATTAAGAACATCTTAGTAATCATAGTCTTGCATGTTTATACAAGTTATAAAAAAAACATATGCCAAAAAATTTGAGTGTTCTCTAGAAATAAATTGCCCATTTCTATTTCATTTCACTCCACATACCCAATAAGGCACTAGTCTCTACATTTCACCATTTGGATTCATTCATTTTCTTTACATCTATTATCTAAACATATTAGGTTTTAGTTTTAATATTGTATACAATTTATACTAAATTTAATTTGTCCACTTCCATCTACCATCATGGAAAAATCACTACAAGAGAGAACATCAAAAGTCAAGTCTGGCTCATTCACATAGGTACACCCACCTAGGTCTACCAGAACCTGAAGAGTAGAAATTCTAAATCTTTTGACCTTGTCTGTTACCCTAAAATGTATTAGGAGTTTGGAAGCCTCTTGATGCATTCCACCTGCATTTTTGAGAGCTAACATATCTTATGTCACCTTGAAGTGTTTTTGTAAGAGAGAGGGACCAACCACACCAAAGCTCCAGGTCATGGACAATTGAGAGCCGAGGGCTTCCCTAACTTATCTCACTCTAATAGGTGTTTTGGGATGAGGATCGAGAATGAAGACCACACTCAATCACTTTTGTCTCTCTAAAAATCCAAAAATATAATTGGGGATAGATGATTTGGTTTCGAGAGTCCCAACTGAACTTTAGATAGCTTTTTGTTTGAGGATGACAACATAACATGTTGGCATCTCCCTAGCATGCTAGCATTCGTATGGCCAAAAAATGTAAAATGTAGTAAAAAGCACCTGAAACCCACTAAACAACCTAGTTCACTAACTTTAATGAAATAAACTTAATGATAAAGTATGAAAATCAATTATTGAAATGATAAAGTAAATAGATGAATAGAAGGGTGAAAAAAATCAACTCACTAAAGTGCCAGTTCGCCAATAAGATTTGTGTACATATTCAACAAAATACAAGAAAGAGGGGGAAAATGTTGGGATGTATAGGGATTTTCCATACTTAAACCCATGCTTTGGTGTTTCCACCTCCATGGACAACTAGAAAATCGGCATAGTAGAAAATGTAATAAAGGAAATAGAAATGAATGTATTGAGCACTACAAAAGAATTATATGCTACACTATCAAACCACAAAAGGAAAAGTGAAGGGTTAAAACCTCCACCCAAAGGCTCTCAAGGCCATTGAAGGGAGAATGCAAATAGTGAACTTGGAAAAGTCACCACAGCCACAACAATGATGAAGGGAGGTCTCAAAAGACTCAAATCTTGCAACTTCTATGGTAGTACCACACATACAAAAGTGAATTTGATGTAGTAAAAAAATTCTACAATGCTCAATGGAGTTGTGTAGACTTCTAGAATTATGAATAGAATTCTCAAGAGAATTTTGAAGATCAAGAAGTCTTAAAAGAGATGAAGTGAGTGTGAAATAAATTCCTTTGAAGGCCAAGAGCAACCATTTTAGGTTGGTTGGTCACACAGAGGCATTATAATTCATCGCCAATGATGAGTGTAATGTCCTTGTAGACTCTAGAGGTAGGAATCTATTAGGAATGGAAATACGCCAAGCAGACGTTCGCACACCATGCTCAAATCCCTAACAAAAATTCCCTAATTTACACACAAAACATGTGCCATGTGGATGGAAAGTAGATAGGTGATGTGGAATTTCTCCTTCAAGTTTTATTTTTTAAGGTGAGAGTATGCAAAAGTGGGATTTACACAAGGGTTGCAAATTTGCTCCTATAATTTTTTCCCCCACTTCAATGAACACAAGTATCATTGAGTGTTTGGTAAATTAAATCAAAGAGTCATAAATGTATACCTGAACCATCGAGGAAGCACACTACATTCTAGCAAGCTCGAAAGTGCAGGGTAGTCAAATGACTCCATAGGTACTCTCTCTTGAGGAGGTTTGAACAAAAGGAATCGATAGCTCCATAGAACTACAAAGTTGTAAAAAGCACACTAAAGGCCCACAAATCAATGATGGAAAAATCCCATAGGATGGAAGTGCTTTGTTGGTTCCTTTTCCTAGCAAAACCTTACAATCCTCTAAAGGGTATCCAACCCTTATGCTTAAGAATCTTCAAGGTTAGTGGCCAATGAATGAGATATTGATATGTAACCTTTTCTCCCCTACACTTTGGGCTCTATGAAACCCTAGAGGGTGATCCCAATAATGTGTTTATAAATACCAGTGTGTCTAGAAATCAAACACAAAGTAAACAGATGATTCACCTTACATTGTTTAAAATACCTAGTACTCTAAAGGTTTGGATGACCTTCATGGAAGTGTCTAACTCAAATAAGAGAAAATGTAATTCATTAAGTTCCACACACTCCCACAACAAGATTGATAAGTAAATTGATTCTAATTTTGTGATTAGTTGTTGAATTGGTCATCACTATTGTACTATAGTTATCCTAGTTAAGCCAGTGCCATATCGTCGGAACTGAGTCAATCCGAATACCCACATGATTTGACAAGAATTTTCATACATGACAATACCCAAATCCTTCAAAACACTGCATTACAATATTCCCACTTAACATCTCAACCATTCACTTCTTACTAGCATCCTCATACATGATTTATTACAAACTTACAATTATACTCAAGAACTTACATCCATTCATTGAATTAATGAGAAATAATGAAGCCATACATCCATTGGAAACCAACATAGATGAATAAGATAACCATTGATTATATTATGCATAGTTTGTAGAAGCAGTACGTAGGAGAGAAAACTCTAGAGACTTTATACTACTCCATTATATATATTATCATTATCATTATTAGAGAACCATGTACATGTTAATAGACTACATCCCTAAAACATACCACCAAAATTTTTCGTATTCTTTTTTATTTCTATATGACCACTTCAAAGAAAAACTGCCTACTAACCGCTTTTGTAATCAACCTTGAAATCCCTTTTATAGAAGAAGGGAGAAACAAGCATAAGGCTGAATTACATATTAAATTTCACTTTCATTTCAAAACTAATTTCACGTGAATGTGAGATATTCCTCAGATAGTTAGAAGTAATCATTTGCAGGATAGGGGAAATAAAAAAGCAAAATTCAAAAAGTTGTTATTTGGAGAAGACCCACTAGCCTTCCAAAAGGCATCATTGTCACAAAAATAAAATTGCACATCCACAGTAAACCTAGAAAATTCACCATCAACACTAAAGGCACAAACTAATAGATCAGTAAAAAGGAACCAAGTTAGCGCAAAGGATGAAGAATAAAGAACCAGCTTAGAAAGAATATGAGATGCTACCCTGATTTGTTAGTAGTAGAGTAAGTACACCCACTTGGTGTCCTTATTGAAATTGGGGAGGCTACTACCACCTCATCATCTAAGTCTTCCATATCAACCATGTCCATAAGGTATTGGGAGAATGATGCTTTCCTAGATAAGCTTGATGGTATTTATTCTTCCTTGCTACCTCCCTTTCAATCCTATCAGATTACTTCCCTTTACCTTTAACCATCACCTCTGAAACAATTCTACTTCTCAGATGATAGGAAATATTGAAAAAATTCCACACATATTTCTTACCATCTTTTGTTTTCTTTCTCGGCGTTACGGGGACTTCAAGCACATCTTTTTCATTCATGGAAGTGTCACTTTTAGACTCAAGGGGATTGAATCTCCTAGTCCTTATGACGAGGATGACATAAAAACTTATTTTATCCATTGAGCAAAGTAATTTAACCAATTTCATAGTGGACAAAGACACCCCCAACAACATATGAATCCTACCAACTTGGGGAAAATCTTATCACAATACCACTATAACCTTTTACCAAAGAAATTATTTTCCAGCCTCCTTACAAAATTAAGCTCAATTTTCAACTATCTGTGAGGGAAATATGGCTATTGTCCCTCATTATATTGAGAAATTTAAGTGTTCCAACCATTTATATTTAAAGAAATCTTGTGTGAGAGAGTTGACAATCAACTACATTAATTTTGAAACCTCAGTTGCCAATCACAGATTGAGACAAATCAACAGATAATCAATCAGAATGAATAATTATGACAAATATAATTGCATGTGATTGATGCCTTTTCCTAATTAGGAAAACCTTAGTGGATAGAATCCCACTCTATCTGCATATTTAATTACATACTTAATGTTTAATAAAACATGTCATGTCATATTTACACACTTTCCCATAAAAAATAATTTACTTTCAATTCATCATAACAAGACAACAAGGAGTGATCATGATTTAATCTCAGAATATTGGCATGTACTTTTTCTTACATAAATTTCACCTTCCCATGTGTACTAGCATATGACAAAATTGATGATCATAATAAAAAACCATTTCGAAAATCTCAAACATGTGCCAATAGAAACTAGTTCTACAATGGCGTAGTTTAAATCTTAGTGTTGTCTTAGCAAAATTTGAGTCGTACTTTGTCTTCAGAAAGGTCCATCGAAGCCCTTAAAATATTCCATGTGGCAGTTTCCTGCTTTCCCACTAAGAAATAGGAGATACAAGTGGGGCCCTCATGGGAAGGTAGGGAGCTATCAAGATTGACCCATGTCAACCACCATCAACCATTGATCTCTTTACTTATAAAGAATTCACCATCTCCAAAGGATAGCAGGTCCCTCCATGAAGCAACAAGTTTCATCACTCCTACTAGCCTATGAAATTTATAAGTATCAAATAAAATCTGATGGGGTGGCAGGGAGTAGTGGAGTTTTGAGCACATCACCCAACAACCACCGTAGATCTACTTTTGACATTGCTTGTCGATCACAAAAGGATATCAGCCCCACCATATAAAGGTAAGATGTGTCCAATGCCTACTAACCCACCTAATTACTCCATTGCAGTATATAGGATAGATGGGCACATGGGGAATGGTATAGATGAATAAACACATTATGTCATTGGTTGTTGACCTTTCTTAAAGCTTCGCCTACTAACCCTTTGGAAGAAATGGACCCAGCACTAGATATGACACACGAAATCACATGCTAGCGCGCTTGATTATTTTAATGAAGAATGCAATAGAGCGTGTGTGAGGGGAACAATTAAGATCTTCCCACAATGATTGAAAGGTAATTTAATACCTAAAATATGCACATGTCACAAAGGTTAGGCCTAAAAGGAGGCCATTACTAGGCAGATGATGATTGGGGACATGAAGACATGGATTAAGCCCATAGGAAATATTAAAACTTGACCCCAAACTTAGGAAAATTATCATACAGTGCTTCAGCCTTGGAAAATAATGACAACAATCTCAAAACATCAATTGGAATTGATCAGTAACCTTAGGACCTTGGAGACAATAAAATAATGAACATGATGGCATGCGTCACAAATTAGACAACCGAGAAACTCCTTCAAAAGTTCAACAATAAAATAGAATGCCAATCAATATTTTCAGACTTAAAGGTTAAATTGGAAGGGTTTTGGAATATAAATCCTAAAAAAATGATGAGGAACATAACCCTAAGCCTATAAATGAGGATCAAAGCCAAAAATTTCAAGATTTTAAAATGGAAACGAAGAAAACCTTAAGGGGTTCCATTAGTGGCTCCTGTTGGGGACACATGCCTCTCGTAGGCATGATGAGATTTAAAATATCTAGGGAGAGAAGACCAAGTGATAGGATCATTGGGAAACAAATTCTCTTTATTTCAATTTTTAACTTCACTTTGTGGCCTCATACCACCAAGTGAAAAAGGGAAGTCAATATTTCCTCTGTCAAACACCAATTTGTTGAAGGAACTTATTTCCCTCAACCCACACTTACCCCTACCATAACACTACAATAATTACAACCTTCTTCTTACAAGCATAAGTATGTTATTACCACTAAAAAATTCTTGATTACAAACATTGTCACTAACATCTCTCACAAATTTTCTAAGCATACCATTGCTAATGTAACCTTTGTCATTTTGCATTGTATAACCAAACATAACGTAGAAATTTTCATCATCACATGACACACATGTATTCTATTGATCATATAAAAAATATTCATATTGATAATAACATTCCTTTCTCTTCATCTTATTTTCATGATCCATCGAAATACCTCCCAACTGAATTGGAAACTTAAAGTATTCATACTCTTCCAAGTAGTTGGCATCATGACACTCAACTTTGTCTACAAAATCTATAGCAAATGTAAAACATTCATATGAAATTCCCTCTAGGAGCTCATAAATGTGTTGCCTTATTTTCTCAAGATCACATTTTAACCATGTGTCAGATGCATCATCATAGTTCTCAACAAAAAATTGGTTGTCTCTGCACCAATAAGGATCACCATTTCTCATTTCTAGTGAAGATGGAGGCTGATCAAATAAGGTATTTACCATTACATTCATTGTTTTCATAAAATCCTTAGCCTCCTACACATGAAGGTCTAAATTTTCCATATCATCAATTCATTCAAAATCATTACAATCACTAGAAGATCATATAGATATATTTTCAACTTCATTCACATCCTCTTTAGTTAACATCTTTGACTCACATTCTGAAAACTCTTCACAGGAACAAATTTTCTCCTTCTCAAGAAAACATGTGTTTCCATGATTATCAAAATATTTCTTATTTGAAACAAAGGATTATATCTCTTCTTTATGTGGATAATCATAATCAAGAAAGGAATGATCATATTCAATTCCATCATTAATATTACAGCAAGGGGACTCATCAATGTTGAAACTATGTTAAAAAAAATTAGACTGAATTCTCAGTCTTATGCCTTCCATAGGAGCATAGGTAGTGGACTCTTCAAAATAATCAAATCTCGGGAAGATATCCAACATGTATTTAGGCTCCTACTCTTTAGATTTGTTATTTTCACATATTACCTCAACATCACCAATCACTTGGGTTGAGTCACCATGTTGAATACATGGGCCCATTTCCATTCCCTTATTAACAGACTTGCAACAAGAGGTAAATTGACATGCCTCCTTCTGTTCTCTAGACAATGCATTGGAAATATGATAGAGCTATGATTGTTATCTACATAAACAATGAATGTTCCACTCATTTCACTTGCTTCAATGAGGTGTACATTTTTAACCTTTTCTTTACTCTCTTATTCTTTATGTGATATCTAATACTTGAATCATATGGAGAAACATAGTCATTATTATTACATATTGAAAATATAATAGCCTTTTGATGATCATGTCTAATATTTTCAAATAAAAATGCATTCACACACTTGCTCAATCCTAACTAGCTTAAACTCCTTTGGTAGACAACTCAAACCTGGTTCATAAGATTCATAAAATAAATCAATGCACACTAAAATTTTAGGTCTTTGACAATCAGGAATTACAACCAAAGTATTTTCAAATCTTGCATAAATATTATATGATGATTCTCCTTCATGTATCCTTATGTAAGATAGGGATTGAATAGATACCATAGGGTCACAAATGCATGCAACTTCTTTACAATTTATTTGGGGCTCTATGTGATCAACATTGTGAAATGATCTGCAAGCCAAAACAAGGTGGGTGTAGGTTCTCTGACATTCATTTTCAACTTTTGATTTACACCTTTCATCAACATTTGGTGTCTCAAGGTCGAAAAAAATTGTAGGAAAATGATCCCTGTGCATTCTATACTTCCATTTTTTTTCAATGTTCATGGCTATATGATAGGCCTAATATAAGGTTTCAGGATCCTTATCAATGAGTAGATAGCACATCTCATTATCAAAAGCTCCCAAATAAACAACTAAACAAATTATATACCTTAGTCTCAAAATATAAAGAATATCCCTCAATTCTTTAGAAAAATCTTTGGTTAAATGCTAGAATCAGTGCGTCCTCTTCTTTCTCAATGCTCAAAAATTCACTGATCAAAGAACTAGCATTGATTCTTTCACCAAATAGCTCTATGAACACTGCTTTGAATTCTAACCAAGAATAGATAGAGCATGTTGGTAAATAAGAGAACTAGTCTCTTCCATCTCCCTTTGGGTACTGAAAAATAGCCTCATGATCTACCTCATAGTTTTCTATTGAATTATTAAATTCTTGAAAATTCTTACTTGCTAATTCAAACTTCTCACCATTGAACTTTGGTAAGTGTTCTCTGATTTTCGATGGAATAACATTTGGGCAACCATTAATTCCACTGAAATTGATAGCTTTGTGTCTTTCAATGCTGAAACCTCTTTTATTACATGATAAGGGTTGTATACTACGTATTGTTACATTTGGGTCTGCATAGGGATGCGTAGGTTGATGACACATTTTATTACACCTTTAAAAGTCTTTTCATATTAACTTTGCAGTTACACAGGGAAAATTAGACTCCTTTTACAACATGATTTTATCTTTTACAATATGAATTTATATTTGAACTTGCTTAAGATCTTTTAAATGATTTTCTTCAAAAATATTGCATACTTCACTTCATAATAGATATTACAATCTAATAATACAAGAGTATGTAGAATAATCACTACTACTCCCTTTCTTAGTGCTTAGTTTCACTCAATAGGGAACCAAATTTCTCAAGAATTTTAAATATGGTCTTCATATACAAATTTGTGCTTCTTGAAAACCAAAAAATGAAAAATAATGTTGCAGTTGTTGCAAATTCTTATTCTTGATTAAAAATATTTGTAGATCTGAAACTTTCTTCACATCTTCATCAGGTTCTTTTGATACAGTCACCACACCTCTTCATAGAGGATTGAACTTCAAGCAATATGAAACTTCATCAAATATGAATTTCCTTATAGGTTTTCTCCAACAGAAAATTCACACATAAATTCATTTAAAGTTGTTGGAACTGAACCACTTCTAGGTTTGAAAATTTCTCAATATCTAACTAGATGTTCAAATTCTTGACTCTGTGATATAACAATTTGCAATTGGAGATTCAAAGTTCTTCCCAATAAAGTCACCAATATATTGGTAGCTTAAATGGGAAAATAAGACTCTAGAATTTTTAATCTTTGGTTACAAATTGTTTTAAAACTTCAATGAATCTTAAGTCTAGATGATCTTCTATCAAAATTCTCAAAAGTTTTCCCTAGCAGAGTCACTAATTTATTGGTTACTAGGATGGGAAAATAAGACTCCAAAATTTCCAACCTCTGGTTAGACATAATATTAAAAAAAAAAATCTCTTAGAACATGGTTGAACAATGGTTAAGAAAATGGCTAAACAACAGTCATTTTACAAAAAAAGATAGATTCCCTGGCCCTCGTAAGCTTTGAATTCCTGACATAAGGGCTCATCACAACTAGTGGCCCATAGGAAATTTAGGAAAACTTTATGGAGGACTAAAAACATGATTGATTAGGCATATATTTGTGAGGCCTAATTGGAAACCATTTGGGCTACATAGGCATTTGGAAAAACATAATTAGTCGATCTTAGATATATGTGAAGAGGAAGAGTTTCTAGAGAAAGAAGATATTTTGATCACTTCTATGTAAAATGTGAAAAGGATTGATGGTCAATAGAATGCCAACATAAACCTTCATCTAATACGGTGTTTCGACAGTCAAAGGAAAATAACCCTTTTGGACATGCTACAGAAGTTACTAGTGGAGAAAAGGATTTTCAACAAAAAAATCAACAATATCCACAGTGGTGTGAAGATGAAAAGAACATGGGTGCTCAACACATGTTATCACAATTAGAAGACATCATCTAATTCAAGGAAATAGAATGGAGATTTCTTCATATCAAATTTCTCACACATAGAGCATTCAAAGGAAAATCTATCATCTAGATAGATAAGAGGAATTAATGGAGAAGAAAAAGGTTTTCAACATCAAAATCATAAACATCCAAAAAGTTGGGTTTTTAACCATCATGGTGAAAATGAAAAGAATATGGGTAGTTAGCACATGTGTCTATCTAATCAGAAGGTAACATCTACACAAAGTCAATGATCAAAATTTCAAGGAAGGTGAAATAGAAGAAAGGGATCAAGGGCCACAATGAAAATTGGAAAAAACCCACACAGAACGAAATGGAGGAAGAAAGGAGTGCAAAAAGAGAGCCAAGAAAAGCACATTGTAATGTCTAAAGCAAGAGCTTATGTCTCCATGAAGGTGGATAAGGATATACAGCAGCAGGGAATCATCAAGGTCGCATTTCCAGATCATTTCTTGCAGCTGCAAGTGAAAGATCTGAGTGAAAAAACACTAATATGTAAGTTTTGGAACCTTAGCATGGATTTAGAAATATTAAAGGATTTAATATTTGATGAATGGGAAGGAGCTATACAATTTTTCTATCTAGATTAGGGTAAATGCATTTTTATTGTTCTACTTTCTAACAAAACTTGCAAATATGAGGTTTTCAAGATTAGATCATGGTCATTTCAAGGATTTGGTTTATACATACAACATTAGACTCCAATTTTTAAATCTGAGGATTTTGTTTCTCATTATATTTCTTTTTGGTTCCAAATGCATGCATTACCATTAGAATATAGGGAGTTGAATTTGCTAGAAATCATGGCTAACCAGATAGGCATCTTTCTTAAGCATTATTTTCTTTTCTTCAATAACCAATCAAAGCCAATTAGGTTGTGTGTATTCCTTGATACACCAAAGAATCTTCCAACACAAATAGATATAACATCCAAATTTGGAAATCTTTTGGAATATTTAATCATTGAAACCCCTCAAAATGCATGTGCTCAATGTCATATGTTAGGCAATTCTTTTTCTAAATGTAAAAAAATGGATAATACACAAAATCAAGCTCATATATGAAAAAATAGGGGGCAGGACACAAACCTGAGTCAGTAGGTTTCAATAGCTACATACCATTTAGAGGTGGTGCTTAAGAGTTGTAGAAATCAAATTATTCCAAAATATGAACAACAAGGTTTCAAGTAGCCTAAAATGGTAGAAGGAGGAATAAATAAAAATGGGTTATCCCCAATGATGAGTGCAACACAATTTTTAGTGTCCATAGATTTTGCTAATAAACTAGATATATTAGGAAAGTTGAACATGAGCTACATTTTGAATTTATATTTCCCATCTCTATAGATTTCTAAACATCAATTGGATGTTGTCATTAGGAAATTGATGTTTCGAGACTCAAGGTCACTTATACTACCTAGTAAAATGGAAAAACAAGAAGTAATTCCAACCCAAGCAAAGAATCTTTCACTTGGCTCAAAATGGATACAACTATATGATATCTCAAAGAACAATGAGAAGGCTAGTAACACATAGTTGGAAGTTTTAGCATACAAGATATTTCTGTCAGTTGGCTCAGAAATAGTTGATGAAATAGCATATGTACTTGAAGAATAAGGGGATTTCTGGTATTGTAATATTGCAAAAGACAAGGGGGTAATCAATAGCAATATATCAAAGTCGTCAACTCAAAAAATAATAAAAAATAATCCGCCATTGACTGAAATAGATCAATTACTAAGGTAGGATGAGGTAGAGTTTGATTATTCACAATCCTTATCTATATCTTAGACCCCATGCCAATCAATGAAAAAAAAATCTCTAGGAAAGAGAGGTCTCAAATCAAACCTTACAAAGCTACAAGAGTAAATAGATGTAGGAATCCAAAAGACATTATATGATTCAATTATGAACTCAACAAATAAGTGCTCTAGGATAGCCTTTTTCTTTCCTCATGCACAATGAAAATAATATAATGGAATGTTAAAGGCATTAATGCCCTTGACAAACATGCTCACATAAAACGTCAAGTGGAGGGGTGCACAAATGATATTGTGATTCTTCAGGAAATAAAAACTTAAGTAGTCACATATGAAGCTATAATACAAAAATGACAGTTGTGGAAATCAATGCACTCACCTAATCAAGGTGCATCAGGGGGGATAGTGACTTTATGGAATCCAAAGTCAGTAAGTGCGATGTCATGAAAAAATGACAATAATTGGTAATTGTTGGAAATAACAAAACTTGACTTAAAATTTTGGTTGCTTAATATTTATGTGCCATACTCCACTTCTGATAAGAAAAATTTGCAGGATCACATCACACAAGTATTAATTGATTTAGGGGATGAAAAAATTTTACTGGAAAGAGAATTTAATGCTATTACTGGGCTAATGCAAGAAGTTGGGTACACAAAAAGCTCAAAAAGTGGAAGTATTTTTGTTGTTTTTTAAAAAAAATCACACTTGGACTAAAAATTTGAGGCACTTACACAATGAATCTTAAAAAAGGTCAATAATATGAAATTTATCATTTTGAATCTAGTCTCCAAATACGTAAATTATTCAAATACTTAGATTATAGAAATTAAATTTTGATAGGGATCTATAAAAACCACTTTTTAAAAGTCCCTATTTTTTTACCATACCAAGCACGTGTATAGACACCACTTTTTGACCCAAATAAAATTATTTTGCTAATTCCATTTGGGAAAAGAGAGCTAACAACATGAATATTGATGTGGATTTTTTTTTGTAATTTTTTGTTGAATTAGTTTTTTTATTGAATTTTTATTGACCTTAATTGTTGTTTTTAAAAATCAACGTGTACAGACAACATAATTGGACCTAAACTAAATAATTTTTGAATCTTTTTTTTTTTCACTATGTAGAGAATTGTCTGAAGTTTGATGCCATATAATTTTTTTTACAAGAAAATTAACCAAAAAAAGGTTATTAAAAAATGAAAAAGGCCTAATATTTCAAGTTTAAGGACTAATTTTCTTATAAATTATTTAAAAAATAGAAAACTCAATCCAATCTTAATAAAAATTATATATTTCAAAAGTAGACATTGTATTCTCTAATGGGTTTTTATTTTATAGATTGATTTAGAAAAAAGTCCATCAACCTTATTGCCAAAGTTGAATATTCTTCAATCTACCTTAGTTTTTTAGTTGCAGGTTAAAGGCTAAGGCTCAGATTGCCAAGCCTTTCCCAAGCCTAAAACCAAGGCTGCATGTGGGTTGGGAATTCAAATTTTTAAATAATGTGTACACATTTTTAAAAAATGCATACGTGTTACAAAACACATGCGTTCTTTTTCGTTTATTATTTTAAAAAATAAATACTTTTTAGAAACGCGTACCTGTTTTGTGTTGCTAAATGTGTATGCATTTTAAAACATGTACCCATTTTGTGTTTCAATACAAATATGTGTTTTAAAATGCATACATGTTATAATGTGTAAATGTTTTATAGTTCGTACACATTTTTTTAGGCTCTGGTACCCGAACCATAACGCATACACAATTTTTTAATAACATATACACATTTTCTATGACATTTTTTTTGGCCAAAACTTCCTGTCTTCATGTACCCAACTTCTTGCTTTTACCCTACTTCACTACAAGAAAAGAAAGGGTGAATTAGTCTGCCACCTAAATTAATGGCAGATTTTAGCACATTGATCAACACTAGTGCTTTGAGGGATATTATTCCATCTAAGGGAAATTTTAAATGGACAAATAGAAGGAAAGGATTTCTCTAGATAGTGGTAAGGCTGGATAGATATCTTGCCTCATCTAACTAGTTCAACTTGCAGCATAATTTACTATTAGAGATCTTTCCTTTTCTAGATTTTGATCATTATGCAATCTCTCTCAACCTCTCAAATGTCTGTTTTATGAGAATCAAATCTTCTTTTAAGTTTGAGAGTATGTGGTTAAGGTATGCCAACTTTATGGATTTGATTTTTCACTGGTGGAATACGAATCATTATGAACAAGGCACAATTATGTTTTAGCTTTGCAAAAATTTAATGCACATTAAGTAATAGCTCATAAAATGGAATAAAGAGGTTTCCAAGAACATTTTTCATCAAAAAGAGTTATTCCGTAAGGAACTAGAAGATGTGTATGTATAGATTATTCAACATGGTTTGGATGATTTATCATATGATAAACAAAATAAATTGCAAGAGGAGTGGGAAGAATTATGTGCAAGAGAATAGATATACTAGAGGTAAAATTCAAGGGAGTTATGGTTGAGGGAGGGTGATCGTAATACCAAGTATTTCCATGCTTCTACTCAGATTAAAAGGGTTGCTAAATTCATTCAGTGTATCCAAGAGATTCAAATTGGAAATTCGCTTACTAAGGAAGAAGATATAAGTATAGAGTGTGTTAGATACTATTCAAAACTCTTATCTGCACCTCAGGATAGAGGATAACAAAATGATTAAGATGAAGTAGAACTTTTGGAAGCAATTCCAAAAATTGTTATTGAAGGGGATAATAAATATTTGATGAGACCACTCTCATTAAAGGAGGTTAAAAAACATTGTTTTCTCTTTGGCTCTTGATAAAGCTCTTGGCTTGAATGGTTTTATTTCCCTCTTTTTCAAAAAATGGTGGGACATTTTGTGCTTTGATTTGTTGCGGGAACTTAAAGAATCAAGAAGAATGGGTACAATGCTAAAACAATTCAATGTAACAAACATAACAATTTTTCCCTAAGTTAAGGATCCTAAAACATTTGTAGAATATAGATTGATATCTTTATGTAATACAATCTATAAGATCTTTACTAACGAAATCTATTTGAGGTTGCAACCCATTATACCAAAGATCATTTCCCAATAGCTGGATGGGTCTGTTCAAGGAAGAGAAATATTTGAAGGGGCTATTGTATCTCATGAAGCTTTGTACTCAATTTCTAATACTAATTCTCCTTCAATCATTGTCAAGTTGGACATGATGAAGGCTTCTGACAAAGTTAATTGGAATTTATTGAAAAACGTGCTTGTAAAGTTTGGATTTAGTGCAAGATGGTGTAGATGGATACTATAATATCTTTTAGGGGAAAATTGTTCAATCATACTAAATGGATTCCCCACTGGTTTCTTTAGTGCATCACAAGGTGTTAGGAAAGGGGACCCGCTTTCACCCTTCATGTTTATAATCATGGTCGAGGAATTCAACAGGTTCATTATTAAAAAACATTCTCAAGGCCTTTGGATGGGGATCAAAATTGAAAAACTTGGGTTTATTAGTCACACATTCTCTTTTTGCATACGACACCAATTTGTTTGGGAAAGCCCCATTGCAGAAACAAAATAGATTAAGGAACTCCTAGATAAATATTCATCAGCATTAGGTCAAAAGATAAATGCTCCAAAGTCAAAAGTTTACATTCTTAACACACAAGAGGATATATGAAAGAAGATACTCAAAATTCTTGGATTTCAACAAGCTATCTTACCATGTACTTATTAGGGATTCCTTTTTTCTTAGGTCCAAACAAGGTAACATATTGGGTGAAAGTAATAGAAAGACTAAAGTCAAGGATCCTATTATGGAATGCTAGATGGCTATCTTTGTCAAGGATAATTCTTTTGGTAAAATAAATATTGTCCATAATTCCTAAGTATTTTCTAGTAGTTCTCAAAGCTCCATAATCAATGATAACAAAAATTGAGAAAGTTATTAGATGCTTCATGTAGAAAGAAAATATTGATGAACAAAAGAATCTACCACTAATCTCATTAGAAGGAATGACATGAGACAAATTTTAAGTTGGGGTTGGAATCCACAACATAGCAAATAGGAATAAAGCATTTGGTGTAAAACTTGTTTGGAAAATGTATGTAAATCCAAACGCTAAATGGTGTAGAATTATGCAAGTGAAATATTTGGATAAATTGAATCCCTCAATAATTATTACCATCTGTAATCCCCCAAAAGGGTCGGCTATGTAGAATTTTTTTATTTCTTGTAGGAAATTAATGGGTATGTGTAGGATCATGATGGGCCAAAAGTGGTGATATGATGGGTATGCGGTTGAAAACTTTTTTTACCTGAAATTGATGAAATGAAAAGGGTTTTTAAAGGATATTCTCAACTTTCCACCAATATAAACTATGCTTTACTTTGAATTTAATAAATTATTATTATTCATTTTCTATTTGAATTATGACTAAAGTCCTAATTGATAGGTTGATTGAAAAACATCTATAGCTTTCAAACAATATCACATTTTTTGAATTTTAAACATGCGTAACATTCTATGCTTCACATAATATATGATTAAAAAAAAAAAGTATTTCATGAAGTTTTGACCAAGTCAAGATGGTCAGACATACAAATTTTTTATACTTTTAAAAAGTTGTAATAAAAATTTCATAATTAATTATTTACTTGGAAAAAAATTTAAAAAAATATGCTTCACATTGGGACATGATTCCTCTACTTATATCTAAAATCTTATAAAAAAATACTATCATTTTATTCTAGTTAGGGTGGTTAGACAAACACCTACTTCTTATTTTCTCCCTGAAATTTAACTACTACTACATTGAAATTTCAAATTTTCACAAAATGGATTTTTTTTAAATAAACCTAGTAGTTTAGAAACTACATTCAAGTTTCTATATATTTTGTTCTTACATATTTTTGAAATAATATAGATAACTTATTCCATTTTTTATGTCAAGTTACCTAATTCTTATTTTTCTAAATTTTTCACCACTTAAGGGCTTGTTCTTTCCATGATGATCCTACACATATCCTAATTATTACATAAATTTCATGGGAGGTAAATAATGGTAGGAGTGTCAAATTTTCTAGTGATTCTTGGAATTGGAGTCCTCTTTTGCTGAATAACCCTAATTTAATTCATGCAATGGAAAATTTAAAGGAGGCATGTGGGAAATTTTTCTAGATTATGTTCAATCAGTTTAAGATGTAACAAGAAAAGTGATTTGTAAAACCATCTCAAATCCTTCTCTTTCTATACACCAGTGTAATGGGATTTAAAAAATATTAAATGAACGTGTAGTTTTTCTTTCTTCAAATATTGACAAACTTGTTTGGGTAGCATTGAAATATGGTAATTACACAATTAAGAAAGGTTAAAAGGCTCTAAATTAGAAAATAGGTCAACTAGCTCCTCAAAGGGATTTTCATTTGGTTGGAACATAAAAATTTTACCTAATGTTGGGAGTTTTTCTTGGTTTGCATTAAGAAAGAGAATTCTAACTAGTGACCAGCTAACAAAGCTAAAAATAGCAAACCCTTTTAAGTTCCCATTATTTGGTGAGGAGCTAGAAGATGTAGATCATTTTTTTATTAAATGTAGTTTTTCATAATAGTGTTGGACATTTGTTATGATCAAGATTAAATTTTATACACCTTTTCCAAATTCTTTGAGGGATTTATTTCAAAGCTAGATGATTTTATTTAAATCTTCCCTTTTTGTGTGTATTTTCCAAGTGGTGCTAACTTTATTCAAATGGAATTTATGGTGGGAGCATAAATTGCACATTTTCAGGAAAGTAGCTTCATTAACTAATTCAATAAATGCAAAAAATGAGAAGGTAGATTCTGAAACTGTAAATTCAGGTGTTCAAAAGCATAAGGGTATTAGTTTAGTTTTTACAAGTTGGGATGACTAGATTCTACATAATTGGAAGGGTTTAAAGTTTTCATTTCTAGGCAGTCTATTAAATTTGTATTCTATGAAGAGTGATAGGACACATGTTTAATGGATGGCACCCTAATATAGTTTCATAAAATTGAATTTTGATGGAGCATAAAAAGGAAATCCAGGGGAGTTAGGGGAAAGTATTTGTTTAAGGGATTCAAGGGGAAAGGTAATAGTTGTTTTTTCTACTCATCTCCAAAAAGGTTCCAACAATTGTGCAAAGTCAAAAACACTTGTGATAGGATTAGAGATTGCATTGAAGCTTGGCATTAAAAATTTTCATATTGAAGGTGATTCTTTGCTAATTTTTAATGCTTGCAATGTAAAAAACATTCAAAATTATAGTGTAGGTTACATTTTTTCAAAGGGCATGATCTTTGCTAGAGAATTTTTAGAATTACCAAATCACTCACACGTATCATGAAGGTAACAAGTTAGTAGATTACTTAGAAAATATGGGATGTAATAATCAATAATTTTTTCTAGCCTAAGACATTAGTCAAATTAGAGAACACCCTCAATTGGAGGAAATTGCACACCAAGATACTTTGAATCTAGAATAGTCTTAAGGTACAAAAGTTGCATTTTGTTAAATATATACATATATACATTATGTCATCAAAAAGGGAAGTGTGGTTTAGACCAAGAAATATTAAGATATATGCGGTAGGCAGATAGTCGGCTTATTGTTTAGTATTCTAAATTTTATGATAAAGTATGCTATGGTAGATGGTCATCTTATAGTTTAGCACTCTAAATTTCAACACAAAATATGCCATGGTTATTTATCAATTTCTTATCTGGTTCATGTGTCAAGAAGCACTTTTTTGAGATTGGAAATGTGTCTCAAATTATTGGCTTGATATCGGAAAATTTTTGTTCTTTTCTTCCTTTGATTGGCTAGACTGTGCTCCATCAGCAGGACCTTGTTCAAAATCCAATCGATGGACCAATATATTACTCTTTTTTCGTCAAGTGTTTCTTAGATAGGATGTACTCTTGTTGGTGGGACCTTTTCCTTAATCCCATCAATAGTATGATGGTATTTATCGGTTCACCATCATGTTCTATCGATGAGACCATATATTTTGTCTTACTAATAGAATGATAATACTTTCTTATTGGTGGGGCACTATACTATCAATGGGACTCTCCACTGTGTCTCAACAATGGACCAATGACTACTGTGAGACCTGGGCTAACAAGTGGGGAGTGGGATTTGATGTTGACTTGGCAATGGGGACCACATTGACTAGTGTGACCTTCATTGGTATGACATCCTCATATCAGTGGGAGTCAATTTTTTTTCTTGCCAATATGTCGATACATGGTGAAACTTTTTAGCAATAAAGTGGATATCAGTAGGACTTGTTGTATCAGTGGGAATTGATATGGTGTCTCCTTGATGTGGTTTTGGACTTGGTCGATGGTATACTTTAAGCATCCTATTTTGGTGGGATGATGAGTGGTCGGTGAGACACAATCTCTTATCTCGTTGATTCTCCAATGACTACTTGATTTGGTGAGTATTACAATCTTCAGAGTGACTCAAATAGACTAGGTTAACAAGTGGGGAGTGGGATTTAGTGCTGACTAAGTAGTGGTGACCACATCAACCAATGTGATCTTCATCAATATGACATCCTCATATTAGTGTGAGTCAATTTGATGTCTCACTGATATGTTCAAACATGGAGAACCTATTCAATGATAAAGTGGAGATTGATGAGAATTTTTCTTATTAGTGGGAAGTGATATGGTGTCTCCCCGATGTGGTGATGGAATTGGTTGATGGTATACTTTAAGGAGTCTATTTCAATGGGACAATGAGTGATCAATGAGATACAGTCTCTTTTCTCGTTGAATCTTCGATGACTGCTTGTTTTGGTGGGTATTACTCTCATCGGAGAGACTCAAATAGATCGATTAGTGGTTTATGGTTGTATCAATGATTGCTCAATATGGTAGCTACTATGTGGCAGTTTGTCTATACTCACGATAAATTTGATGAATAGTAAATTTTTAGTGGCATAAAGGGGGAAGATAGATACTAGTTGTAATGGTTTGTCTTGGTTATTTTCAACTACTCTATACCATATTTTGTAATTATTTATAAATATTAATTTAATCTACATAATTTTTTCCTTTTTCAATAAAAATAAAATTTAAGATTTTAAAATGACTCTTTGACAAGATAGTCTACAACCAAATTCCAAGTTTCTCCCCAGCGGAGTTTCCAATTGGTTGGTTCCTTTTCCTAGTAGAACCTTAAAATCCTCTAAAGGGTAGCCAACCCTTATGCTTAAGAATCTTCGAGTTCAGTGGCCAATGAATGGGAGCTTGATATGTAACCCTTTCTCCCCTACACTTTGGGCTCTATGAAACCCAAGAGGGTGAACCCAACAATGTGTTTATAAATACCAGTGTGTCTAGGCATAAAACACAATGTAAATAGATGATTCTTCTTAAATTTTTCAAAAGACCCAGTACCCTAAAGGTTTGGATAACCTTCATGGTAGTGTCTAACTTAAACAAGAGAAAATGTAATTCATTAAGTTCCACACACTCCCACAATAAGATTGATAAGTAAATTTATTTTAATTTTGTGATCAGTTGTTGAATTGGTCATCACAATTTTAGTATAGTTACCCTACTTAAACTAGCTCCATATCTTTGGAATAGATTCAATTCAAATACCCACAAGATTTGACAACAATTTTCATACATGACAACACCTAAAGCCTTGAAAACACTGCATTACAATATTCCCACTTAACATCTCCACCATTCACTTCTTACTAGCACCCTTATACATGATTTCTTATAAAACTACAGTTATACTCAAGAATTTTCATCAATTCATTGAATTAATGAGCAATAATAGAGCACTACATCCATTGGAAACGAAAAAAAGTAAATAATATAACCATTGATTATATTATTCATAGTCTATAGAACTAGTACATAGGAGAGCAAACTCTAGATACTTTATACTACTCTTTTATATATATCATCACTATCATTATTAGAGAACCATGTACATATTCATAGACTTCATCCCTAAAACATACCACTAGAACATTTAGTATTCTTTTCTATTTCTGTATGACCCCTTCAAAGAAAAACTACCTATTGACCCCTCCTCTAATCAACTTTGCAATCCCTTTTATAGAACAAGGGTGCAACAAGAATAGGATTGAATTACATATTACATTTCACTTTGATTTCAAAACTAATTTCAACCGAATGTGAGATATTCTATGGATAGCTATAAGCAATCATTTGCAAGATAGGGGAAAGCAAAAAGAAAAATTCCAAAAATCATTATTTAGAGAAGACCCACCAACCTTCCAAAAGGAATCACTATCGCAACATAAAAAATTGCACAGCCACACTAAACCTAGAAAATTCACCATCAACACAAAGGAACAAACTAACAGACCAACCAAAAGGAACAAAGTCAATGCAAAGGACCAAAAATGAAGCACCAGTTCAAAAGAAAAATGAGGTGCTTCCCTACTTTGTTAGGTGATCCCGCAATAATGGGTTACATTTTTTGGCCAAACTTGACATTAAAATCAAGATTTTTCACTAGACATTCACTTTCTTGCACTTATAGCAGCTAAACCTTTAAGTTTTTGAAGATGAATCAAACTAATTATTTGTTAGATATTTTGTGTAGATTCTAATTATATTTTTTTAAAAAAATTAAAAAGTAACTTGTGAATCATTTTATGTAATTTTTAATAACTTATTTTTTCTACTAATCAACATTTTTAAAAAGTGGTGTTTACTTCGGCCCACACAAATTTTTTTTATAGATAGGATACAATTCTAATTTTTAAAATACAAAATTTTCACACCAATATCTAGGGGATGGATATTTTTTCATAATTTTTTGTTACATATATTTTTTTTAATTAATTTTCCAAGTCAGCGTAATTATAATTTGGACAGAGGTGTACTTCGGCCCACATAACTTTCTTTGAATTCATTTGAATTAACTTATTCTTTTTTTGTTGGAATAAGGACATCAATACCTAGTCTACATGTATTTTTAGAATTTTTTTTCTTTATTTTTCTATTTTTTCGTATGTGTGAAATAAAGAACTTGATGTTCATTGAAAATCCTACATTCACAAGAAATAAAAAATAAATATAATAATCAATTTAAACATATTTAAAATTATACTTTTGGGAATCTTATAATAAGTGTTGTAAGCTTACAAAACATAAATTTTAAATGAATTCATTTGATCACCCAAAAGGTAAATCAAAAGTGGTTTTTTATCAGCATTTTGATAGGTGTAGAGGAGACTCGATTATAGGTATGGCTTAAATCTAACAAGGTTCTATCCAAGGGGGTTTGATCTAAGGGGGTTTGATCAATCCCTCTTTAATTAAAATAATTTAAATGGAACCTTTAAAGTCATAAATCATTGTATTTTCTAAAAATATGTGATTTTAGGCAAAAATCAGGATGTCCCAAAAATTAGAAAGAATGACATACCTTCATTTGAAGACTATGAGAAACACAAAACCATTCTCATGTATTCACACCTTGTGATAGCAACAAATGTTAAGTTTTTGAAGCATCATGCCAAACCAAAGACAAAAAAATTATGGACACTTACTAATGTTGATCATGAAGCAATATTGGATACTCTTAAGCAAAGAGATGACCCTTCAGGCACACTTGAATAGAATTTTCAAGAATGGAAGGTACAATGCTTAGGTTCATTATGCTTAAGTTCATTAGTATTCTTTATTTAATATTGATATTTTGTATACTATTGCAATGCAGGTGTCTTTAATAGTGATATTTTGTATGTACTTTTGTGATATTTTTGGCACAATTTATCATGGACCTACTACAACAATAGCCAACTCTGATCCTTTCAGAGAGGTATGTGACATATTACAATAATATAGATTGGTTATTCTAAGCATCTTTTATAGTTTGGATTACCATCTCATCATCAATAAGGCCATTTAGAATAATACAGATTGGTTATTCTAAGCATCTTTTATAGTTTTCATTACCAATTCATCATCATTTAGGTTGTTTATATTAACATAGATTTGTTAGTCTAAGCATCTTTTCTATTGTGGCAATATAGATTTCTCATTTGAATTTTTTTGTGATATTCTTGGAATGATTGATCATGGACCTACTACAACAATAGTCAACTCTGATCCTTTCAGAGAGGTATGCAATAGATTACAATAATATATATTGGTTATTCTAAGCATCTTTTATAGTTTGCATTACCATCTCATCATCAATTAGGTCATTTAGAATAATATGGATTGGTTATTGTAAGAATCTTTTATAGTTTGCATTACCAATTCATCATCATTTAGGTTGTTTAGATTCATATAGATTTGTTAGTCTAAGTATCTTTTCTATTGTGACAATATATATTTCTGATTTGACAACTTTTGCGATATTCCTGGCATGATTGATCATGGACTTGCTACAACAATAGCTAGATTTGATTCTTTTGGAGAGGTATGCAACATATTACAATAATATAGATTCATTATTCTAAGTGTCTTTTATAGTTTGCATTACCATCTCATCATCAATTAGGTCATTTAGAATAATATAGATTGGTTATTCTAAGCATCTTTTATAGTTTGCATTACCAATTCATCATCATTTAGGTTGTTTAGATTAATATAGATTTGTTAGTCCAAGCATCTTTTCTATTGTGACAATATAGATTTCTCATTTCACAAATTTTTTGATATTCCTGGCACAATTGATCATGGACTTGTTGTAGGAATAGCCAACTCTAATCCTTTCAAAGAGGTATGCAATGTATTAAAATAATATAGATTGGTTATTCTAAGAATCTTTTCTATTGTATGTAGTTTAACTACTATGTTGATGGTTTGTATAAGTTCTTGTCAGTCCAGAATGTGAACATACTACTATTGTGGAAGATTGTGCCCTGAATGCCTCTAATAGGACAATTTTCTAAACTTTATATTTTCAAATGTGAAACAATGTAAAAAGGTCATAACTATATATGGGCATAATCTATATCCAGTAATTTTTTTTGAAATATGGGACAAATGTCTAGCATTGTATAAAGGGTATGTTTAAAATGTAAAAGGGTATGCATTTTGGAAACTCATAGGTTTAATTAGTCATATAGGTGTATGCTTTGTTACTATTATTGGGACAATTATCTAATATTTTTTTCTACTTAATTGAGCTACAACTGAAGGTTTTCTTCCTGGTTCTTTCCTATCAGTTTGCTCGTTTGAACTAGTTTTTTTAATCTCCTATTTATATATAATAAATTATAGTGGCTTTCCCTTTTTTCCAAAAAAAAAATGTAAAAAGGTCATGTGAAGGTCATTTCCAATGTAATTGAGTCTTTGATCTAGCAAAGTGGTAACAAGGTATGGGTATGTGCAGGATCATCATGTAAAAAATAAGCCCTTAAGTTGCAAAAAATTTAGAAAAATCAGAGATAAACAACTTGACATAAAAAATTGATTGAATTATCTATATTATTTCAAAAATATGTAAGAATAGAATCTGTAGAAAATTTAATGTAGTTTCTAAACTACTAGGTTTATTTAAAAATAAAAAATATCTATTTGGTGAAAATTTGAAATTTGAATGCTATAGTACTTAAAATTTAGGGAAAAAATAAGAAGTAGGTGTCTATCTGACCACCCTAACCACAATAAAATGATAATATTTTTTTATAATATTTTAGATATAAGTACATGACTCATGTCCTGATGTGATGCATATTTTTTTGTAATTTTTTTCCACATAAATAATTAATTATGAATTTTTTATTAAAATTTTTGAAAAATATAAAAACTCGTAGCTCAATAGAGTAAATATGCCTACTTGGTGTCCTTATTGAAATCAGGGAGGATATGACCACCTCATCATCAAAATTTTCCATATCAAGCATGGCCATAAGGTACTGGTGGTACCTTGAATCGGTTTCACTCTAGTTATCTAGGGAATAATGTGAGACTTGAATTGGAGAATGATGCTTACCCAAATAAGCTCTGTGATATTTATTCTTCCTCATTTCCTCACTTTTAGGCCTATTAGATTGCTTCCCTTTACCTTTAACCATCTCCTTTGAAACAATTTTTATTCTCAGATGATAGGCACACTTGATAACATTCCACACAAATTTCCTACCATATTTTGTTTTCTTCCTCGGAGTTACAACAACCTCAAGCACATCTTGTTCATTCTTGGAAGTGTCACTTTTAGACTCAAGGGGATTGAGTCAACTGGACCTTTGAACTGAGTTGATAGGAACATATAGTTTATACTTTGGGTCGAGTAATTTCACTAATTTCAGACAGGAGAAAGACACCTCCAATAATGTATGAATCCTACCAACCTACGGAAAAGCTTATCATAATACCACTGCAACCTTTTACCAAAGAAACTCTTCACCAACCTCCTGATAGAATTAAGCTCAATCTTCAGCAATCTATGAGGGAACTATGGCTACTATTCCTCATTATATTGAGAAATGCAAGTGTGTGAACCATCAATATTCAAAGAAAGCTTTTGTGAGAGAGCTCACAATCAAATACTTTGATTTTTGAACCTTAGCTATCAATCACACATTGAGAAAAATCAACAGATAATCAATCAAAATGACTAATTATGATAAAGATAATTGCATGTACTTCATGCCTTTTCTGAATTAGGAAAGTCCAAGTGGATAAACATCCACTCTATTTGTATATTTAATCACATAGTTATCATTTAATAAAACCTATGGTAATTAATTTACTTGCAATTTATCACAATAAGATAGTGAGGAGTGATCATGATTTAATCTCAAAATATCAGCCTGTATGCTGCTTTACTTCAATTTCACCTTCCCATGTGTACTAGTATCTGACATAACTGACAATCGCAATCAAAAAGCATTTCCCAAATCTCAAACACATGCCAAAAGAAACTAGTTCTAATATGGTGTAGTTTTAATCTTAGTGTTGCCACGACCAAATTTTAGCAATACTTTGTCTTCACCATGGTCAATTATAGCCCTTAAAATATTCCACATGGAAATTTCCCACTCACCTCCTAAGAAACAAGAGATATAAGTTGGCCCCTCACAGGATGGCGGGGAGTTGTTAGGATTGAACCATGTCAACCATCATCAACTATTGATCTCTTTTCTTATAAAAATTTCATCATTTCCAAAGCATCGAAGATCCTTCCATGAAGCAATAGGTGTCATCACTCCCACTAGCCCATAAAATTTTACAAGTATCAAATAAAATCTGAGGGGGTGGTTGGGAACGGTCAAGATTTGACCACGTCACCCAACAACCATCGTAGATCTCCTTTTGATATCACTTGCTGGTCAAAAAAGCATATTGGGCCCACCATATAAAGGCAACATTTTTCTAACACCCGCTAGCCCATATGATTACTCCACTACAATATATAGGATGGATAGGCATGCGGGGAATAGTCCAGATGAAGACATGCATTATGAAATTGGTCTTTGATCTTTCTAAAAGCTCCACCCACTAACCCTTTGAAAGAAATAGACCCACTCCTAGACATAACATGTGGCAATTTCCTGCCAGACTACTTGATTAGTTTAATGAAGAATGTAATGGAGTGGGTGCATGATGAATGGTCAATATTTTATCTTGATGATCAAATGGTCAATTTATAACTGAAATTTGCACATGTCACAAATGTTAGTCCTAAAAGGGGGCCATTACTAGGTAGATAATGGTTAGGGACATGAAGACATGGATTAAGCCCCTAGGAAATATTAAAACTTGACCCTAGATCTAGGTGAATTATCATACAGGGCTTCAACCCTAGTGAACCATAGATTTTTGGGCATGAGGCTTATAGGCTACTCTTGCACTCTTAGGATGTTTCACCTAAAAGGAGAGAGATAAACCTCATGAGAAATAAATGTGGTTCATTCAAATTAAGATGTGTATGATGTTATTAAGGCTAAATGAGATGATCTAACTACAACTAAATGAGCTTTATGACTGATTATGAATGCAAAACCTAAGAAAAATGTAATATTTGAAAACACAATGTGATATGAAAACATGAACTAAACATGAACAAATGCAAGACATAAAACAAGAAGGTTGAATCAGAGTGCACTTGTATAGAGAATGAAGAATATGAGTGTTCTGAATGCTAGAAAAGGTCACTGAAAATCACCAGTGCGACTCATTCACCATTGATGGCAAATTAGTCCTGCTTTAGATGAAAACTTCTGGAAACTAGTTTCTAAGTGTTGGGATTTGGAATCTAACAAAATCTAGATTTTCAACCTTAAGGTGGGACTCATTCACCACTAATGGTGAATCAATCCTCTACCAAAATTCTATAAAATTAGGGACCAATTATGTAGCACCAGATATGAGGTTGTCTACTTGTCAGGTTGATGGAGTCAAATCTACATAAAACAAACTATAGGTTGTCTCCAAGCTTGAAATAGGTTGTAATTGAATTGAAACACTTTTTTTACCACCATTCAACACCTAATTGCTTGATAAATCTACATACACAAGTCTACAAACACACATGTAGAAGGGAAAAAATGGTTAAGGGTTAGGTTATAGGGATTTTCCTTTGTCAAATCCCTCTTTGGTAATCAAACCCTTAATGAATAAATGGAATGAAAGGAACAAGGAAAGATGAATAAAAAGCATGCAAATGTCCTAAACTCACCAACCTTGTTGAAGAAATTTGAAGATATGTAAATGGATGCTCTAAGATACCTGATTAATGCTTGACTGAATGATGCAAAGTCCTTGAATGCTTAAACGAATGAGTGGATAAGTGAACTTGATGAATGAAGTTAAAATGGATGTAAAAACACTTATTTATACACACTTGTTCCTTAGTAACTTGAAGATACGTCATCATACGCTGAAATAAGGCAATTTTAAATAAAAAACTGAAAGAAAATTTGAAATATTTTGAATTTTGAGCCAAGAGGGACTCATTTTCCACCCATGGCGAATGGGTCCCACCTTGAACTTGAAATTGGGTGTTAGGAATTAAGTTACATTTAATGTTGTTTGACAGGTTTACATTCAAAAACACACTTAATTGAGCCTTATAAGGGCATAAAGGGGTCAAATAAAGTATAAGAAAGGTGCAAATAGTGAAATTAAGCCTAGAAAAATGTGAAATCTTGTTACAAGACTTTACAACACTTCAAAATAGGACTTGATAAGTGATGGAAAGGTGATTTTTAGATGAATTGTAATGAATAGAGTCTAGAAAAGTCTAGAAATGTTATACAAAACTTCACGACACCTTCACAAGATGCCATAATTTGAATTTTAAGGACCCAATGTGAATGTTTAAGCCACATTACAACATTAAATCATAGAAAAATGGACCAATCATTGTGAAGAAAGGCATAAAAGACCTTGAAAATTTCAAGGGGCCATCTTTCTATGGCATACCTAGAAAATAATAACAACAATCTTAAAACATTCATGGGCACCAACTGGTAACCTTAGGACCTTGGGGTTGGTAAAATAATGAGCTTGATGGTATGATTCACAACTTAGACAATCGTGAAACTACATCAGAAGTTCAACAATAAAATAGAACGCCAATTTAGATTTTCAGACTCAAAGGTTAATTTGGAAGGGTCTTGGCTACACAAATCCTTAAACAATGATGAGATCCAAATAACCCTAAGGCTATAAATGATGGTCTAAGCTAAAAATTTCATGATTTTGAAATGGAACTAAAGAAAATCTTGAGGGGTTCCATCACATTTCAAAGGCCCTTAGACCTACAAACAAGGCATTCCCCAAGTACTCTCTTGTGAAGGAAGCCCAATGTAATGGGACTCCACAAAGTTAGACTGGAAAGCAGCTTCACAGGCACACTTGCAAAGCAACATGTTAATCTACAAACAAAACATGTTAGAAAAAAAAAGCAGGTATGTAGGAAAATAAGCAAATAGTCACACATACAGTCAAACAATTGGAAGGGTTTCAAAGGGGTCCCTCAAGAACCCATGAAAAGAAGAGGGGTACACTCAAGGGATGCACTATTTGATAGTGCAACAATATTTTTCACAAATCAATTCAAAATAAAGGAATCCATTCAAAAGATGCTCACAACATCAAGGAATTTGAAAGGAAGAAAATTCCACCTAACGAGGGGAAGGTCAAGGCTTCTCCCTCAAGAAAAATTTCTCCCTCCTAGAAGGAAAAATCTTAATCTTTTCTCCTTTGAAATCCATGATGAAGGAAACATGTCCAACAAGAGGGTCCTTGTTGAGAGTTTGATTTTTTAAAAAGGTTTGGAATGATTTTTAAGGAAAGATCCATTGGATTCAAAAGCATTTTTTGAAGATAAAATTTGACATGGTGGTGGAATCATCCCATGCATAACAAAAAACACAAGGATACCGTTACACTACAACACAAGCAAATAAGAGAGAAAGATAAAAGAGAAAAAGAGAAATAGTAATATTATGAACAAGGGACACATGGATTGTCTGATATTTTTGGGTCAGAGCTGCTCATAAATATATATAAGTATATTAATAGTATATAGATGAACTATCATCAACCCCATAATATATTAGAGCATGTGAAGAATGCACAAAAGGAAAAAGTAAAAAATAAAAAATTGGGTCAATATGGAAGGGAAGGCTAAATGCCCCCAACACTTTGCATCATCCCCAATTTTTTGAAAATCAATACACATAACAAAGGAAGAATGATGCCACGAATAGAGGAAGTTTCATGAAACATAATCACTCTTATATTCCAGCACCTACAAGGGTGACAATGGTAATCTAGGAACACATCACAAGAAACACACAACTAATCTAAAGGTAAAGAAGATGCACCCCCTAACACTCATTGACTAAGAGGTTGTTTGCTTCCTAATATAGATAATTATATGGGGCAGGTGGATGAGACTATAGTGGTGGAATATTAAGGGGAGAACTTCTGACCCTCCCACAAAAAGGGAAAAGGAAGAAGGACCCTCAAGGTCTTATCTATTTCACTCTTGTAGAGTAATGGTCAATGATTTCATGAAAATTGTTGATAAGGATAAGACCTCATCTGGAGAGTTAAACATACACTTCATGGGAGTTCCATGTGTTACCTCAATAGATGGGGAAGTTGATTCCCAAGATTCACATCTAGATTGACCAAGTTAATCTAGAGCAGTGACAAACTCATGGGAGGTCAGAACTTGCTCTATCACTAGGACAACACATGCTAGTGCAAGACCACCCTCTAAAGAAGGTGGGATCCTCTTACACCCCTCACTATTAGAAGGGAGAATCTCCACTTTCTACTTCATCAAAGGATGTGAACTCTTCATATACAAGGAAAGAGGCATGGAGGAGGAGGAGAAAACCATTGTAGACACCACCAAGGTGTTCAGCATATCCACAAGTTCAAGTAATGGTTGGATTTTTAGAAGGGACACTGAAAGAGGTGGCTCAACCGAAGGAGTGATAAACACTCACACTCATAAGAGGAGCTAGAAGGATAACCAAATTTGATTGAATGGAAGTAGAGGGGACAGGAGAGGAGGACACATCAAGAGGCCTTGAAATAATGATAGTTGATTCCCCTTCCTTTGGAAAGTGACCTGATTAGCTACTCGATCCTTTCACTAATGCTTGTGCTTATGTGCAAGGTTGTTTATGTGACTCTTGGAGATAGAGGCTAGGAGCTAAGAAGGGACATAAGGCTCCTTCTTAGCCATAGGATTTTTCATCACAACCATCTCCAGTGGAGGGATAGATTCCTGAACAAGAGTAGGAGGAAGAGATTGAGAAATAGCGGGGGGAGTTGGCTCTAGCACCTCAATGGCGGGTCTCCTCCCATTCACTACTTTAGGAATAGGATTAGTAGGAGGCCATTGAGGCTAAGACCTAGAGGATTCTCCACATGGACCCTTCCTTCTAGCACATTGAATGGGCCTAGGCTCTATGGATACAATGGAAAGTTTGAACATAGGATGCTTAGGCTTCCACCAAGCAAGAACCATAGGGTTCTCCTGCAAACGCAAATCATAATCTAGTGATTACATAGTAAGGTGATAGGAGGCATTAGGATGGATAGCGGAAGAGGAGGAAGAGGAACCTTGATAGTGCTTCTCTTCTTCCTTTTTGTGTGCCATGGTAGCATCATTGTCAACTTTCAAACAAGCCCTATGTGAGATGGTATAAAGAGATGGAGGATACCTCACTCTAACTATTAAGCATCACTTCTTGTACTTCTCATAGGTCTGGTATAAGAGGTGAATCCTAGCCAAAAGAAAACCAATAGGTGTATGCCAAAAGTGGTGTAAAGAGTAACTACCACACACAATTGGTGGTTTATAATCGGTGTCATGGATGACATGCACTAAACCCTCATGGATAAAATTTAGATATTTATACATTACCAGGGGAACTATGTTCATAGAAACCAACTAGGGGATACCGTGTTTCACTCTAAAGAGTTTGGACCTTGGGATTATGTCAAAAAGAAAGTTTACAAATAGGTCCAACAAGGATTGACAAGGTGATTCTAGCAAGAGGAGGTATAGAAAGTTCGTTGTGTATAAATGGTACTTTTACGTGTGTCGTACCCATCTTTATGTAGGAAGTTGATTAACATGATCTCCTCAGATATGATATTCACTCAACACATTGGGTCATCAAGTACACATGTCATAGTCTTTCCATTGATTCATGTGGGGATATAAAGAGGAGATGGCTCTCTATTATAACCCATTGATAGATCTTATGAGGTGAAAGTTATACTAGGAAAAATATGTGTAGGCTACATGGAGGGGATAGGCATATGTAGAAAGGAAGTCATAGAGCCCCCAAAGGTTCACAATTGGACAATGACCCAACTAAGGCTTCGTTCCATAATACCTAAAAAGCCTTCCAACTACACCTACTAGGGGTCACAAGTTGGGTTATAAGGAAAAATTCCTTACAACTCTCACACCTAAAATCCTCCTAGGATATGAGGAAAGGACCCTTTAACACTTCTAAATGAAACCAAAATGGTTCACGTCAGGTTCACCAAAAAATGTAAGAGAGGGGGACTAGCCACACCAAGTCTCCAGGTCATGGAGAGCCAAGAACAAAGCACTGCCCTAAGTTACCTCACTCTAATAGGTGTTTTAGGATGAGGATTGAGAATGAAGAGCACTCTCAAGTGCTTCTATCACTCTATAGGTTTGAAAATCTAGTTAGGGCTAGATGAGCCAGTTTCTAGAGTCCCAACTGCATCTCAAATGGATCTCTATCTGAGGATGATAGTGTGAGTCTAAGACGATAGTGTGGCGCTTTGGTGCCTCTCTAGCTTACTAGTGTTTGTACAACCAAAAAATTTAAAATGCAATAAAAAACACCCAAAACCCACTAAATAGCCTAGCTGACTAACTTTAACAAAATAAACAGAATGATAAAGTATGAAAAGTATGGAAATGATAAAGTAAATAGATGAATACAAGGGTGACAAATATTAACTCACTAAAGTTCCAATTCAGTAGTGAGCTCCATGTACACGTTGACCTACACACAAGAAAGAGGGGGAAATGTGGGGATGTATAGGGATTTACCTCAGTCAAACCCCCACTTTGATGTTTCCACCTCTACAGACAACCAGAAAATCCATGGTGTAGAAAGGATGATAAAGGAAATATAAATAAATGCACTAAACACTATGAAAGAATGCTACACTACTCTATTAAACCAAAAAAGGAAAAGTGAAGTCTTACCACCTACGTGCCCAAAGGCTCTCAAGGCCAATGAAGGGAGAATGCAAGCAACAAACTTGGAAAATTCACCACAGCCATAATGGTGATGAAGGGAGGTCTCATAAGACTCCAATCTTGCAAATTCTATGGTAGCACCACACATATGAAAGTGAATTTGATTGAATAACAAAGTACTACAATGCTCAATAGAGTTGTGTAAGTTGCTGGAATTTTGAATAGAATGCTCAAGAGAATGTTGAAGATCAAGAAATAAAAAAGAGATGAAGTGAGTGTGAAATGAATTCATTTGGAGGCCAAAAGGAACCATTTTGGGTCAGTTGGTCACACATAGGCAGTACAATTCATCCCCAATGAGGAGTGTAATATCCCTACAAAATCTAGAGGTAGGAATATATCAGGGATGACAGTGTGCCACATAGACATTCATTTGCCATGCTCATGTCCCTAAAAAAAATTCCTGACTAATACACAAAACATGTGCCATGTGGATGGAAGGTAGATGGGCGATGTGGAGTTTCACCTTCAAGTTTTCTTTTCTAAGGTCAGGGTATGCAAAAGGGGAATTTACACAAGGAATGCAAATTTTGTCCTATACAGTTGTAATTTCAGGAAAGTTGGCATAAACAATTTTAAATACAAGGTTATTTCACTCATTTTTACCTTGGACTTTCAAGAGAGCATTCCTAATAGCAAGTTAATCATTCCAAGACTTCACAAGAGCATCAAGAGAGTTTTTCTTGAGAATTTCTAAAGTATTCAAGGGTAGAACTCTTCATCAATCATTGCAGTAATTCAAGATCCATCATCATGTCAAGGTTATCAAGCATCAAACATTGTATTGAGCTAGTGTTGTGATGTTGTATTCAAGAACCAAGATTAAGCATTGTTCTACACTTATTTACAGATCTAGATCTACATCCTTCATGGAAACTTCATGTTAGATTACAGACTTACAAGACATCACTAAAGGTATTATTATTCATGTTTCATTTTCAATGTTTCATATTGCATGCCCTGTTAAATAGGCGCATGACAACTGAGAGGGGGGGTGAATCATTTGTCACACAAATTCAAACTTAAAACTTTATCACTTATCAAATCTTCAACCACACTATTATGTTATTAAATATAAGCATGAAACATAAATAATAGAAAGTAAATCAAAACAATGAACACTAGGTTTTTACTTGGAAAAACCCAATAACGAAAAAACCATAGTGAGGGTTAACTCACAATGTAAAGATTATAAACTGAATAGAAAGGCTCACTACCAAGGGATCACTACCCAAAAGAGAACTCACTATCCAAATACAAAGGCTCACTACCTACAAAGGAACCACTGTCCAATAGAGAGGCTCATTGCCTACAAATACAAAAGAGAACAAAAGATCCACCACTATAATTAAAGCACATTTGTAGGATTACAAAAACCTTCAATTCACTGCCTTCAAGAAACTAAAAAATTGCTATCACAACTCACTCACACACACTTCTACTCTTATGATTTGTGGCATGTTTTTTTCACTTTGCATCTCACTTTAATACCATTCTTCACAACTTGACTTGCTTTTATAATATTCTCAACCTTAGAAACTTTCTTCAAGGTTGGCCATAATACATCATTTCATAAATTCAAATTATGTCGAAAACTCTAAATTCCTGTGGTGGAAAGGAATAATAGTGGAACAATAAAATATATAATCAAGACAACAAATAATATTCTTGAATCCTCTATGCACTTTCATAATTAAATTTTATTCCTTGAATAAAGTGTAAACACTAGGTTAGCCAAACCTAATGAAAACACAAATAATTATTGATGTAGACACTTCCCAATGAGAAGATGACATGCAGATTCCACAACATGCTTCATTAAGCATGAGAATACATCTCAGAACCTTCTAGATACCTCCACAACAAGAAAACAAGCTTCAATCATTGAATTTCTTTCATTATACAATTTGGATTTTGTAGACACACACAAAAATACTAAAACATTATTTCTAGATCTCTAGACTTCAAACCTCCTTGGAAAATCATGGAAAATACCTTCACAAGATATATCCCATATCCACATGATCTGAAATGAAAGAGTGTAGGACTGCGGGCAAACATATTTCTCCTAGTCCATATAACACTGACTCTACCGGTAGAACACACATACCGGTGGACACAAATTTCACATACCATCTCACCAAAAGCTGAAAATCAACATATGTTACCATGAAAATACCAAAAACACACCCTCATATCCATGCAAGCATAGGATCAACATAGGAGAAATGTGGAGTACATACCAGAGCACATTTTGACCACATTTATCACTTTGAATTCTCTTCTATATTAATTTTCTCAAAAGGACTTGGAAAATCATCAAACCAACATATCTACAACACCATAAAGATAGCTCCATGTACTCACAACATCTGACCACCAACTCAACCATACATGTACAATATGCAACATATTGAACTATGTTGACATTAATGACAACATCAATGAAAACACCACAAAACTAACTCATACTTGCAACAATCTCCCCCTTTGTCATTGATGGCATCACATAACCTTTTCTTCACCTTTGAAATCAATGGAAAAGAAAAAATACTCTAATTACTCCTCCTTAGGTGTACACTCATACTGTAACAATGAAAACCTTTTCTACTCCCCTTGCTGAGTAGACCCATCTATTAGTCCAGATAAATGAAGAATTTGTGAATTCACTAGACTGATGAACACTCATTTGCACCTAGTTACAAGGTTCAATGACCCCAAATATCTCCCTAAGATGATCAAAAGTATCCTTCAGAAGAGCTTTAGTAAAAATTTCTGCAATTTGTTCCTTTGTTGTCACATACTCCAATCTGACCTCATTCTCCTGCACTTTTTTTCTCAAAAATGATATTTGGTAGATATGTGCTTCATTCTTGAATGCATAAACAAATTATTTAGAATGTTTATTGCAGTTGTATTGTCACAAACAATGGGAATAGGCTCATCACATACCACACCAATGTCTTTCAAAGTTTTCTTCATCCACAAAATTTGTGTGCAGCAAAATGTTGCAACAATGTATTTTTCCTCTGCAGTGGATAAAGAAACTAAGTCTTGATTTTTACTTAGCCATGAAACTAGTCTTCCACCAAGAAAAAAAACTACTGGTACTCTTTCAGTCATCTACACATCCAATCCAATCAACATCTGTATAGGTGCTCATAGTGAAATCATTACTCTTAGGGTACCATAGTCCATAATCTAGTGTGCCTTTAAGATATCTAAATATCCTTTTTACAACTATAAGATGTGCTTCTCTAGAATCTTCTTGAAATCTAGCAACTAAACACACTACATGTATAATATCTAGTTTGGTAATAGTAAGGTATAGTGATCTTCCAATCATCCAGATCTATATTTACTCTAATCAGTCTTAGAAAATTCATCATCCTTGCTCAGTTTACATCTTGTTACCATAGGAGTACAAATCAGTTCTCAATCCTCCATCCCAAAAAATTTAAACGGCTCTTTTACATACTTATATTGTTTAATGAATATCCATTTATTAGCTTGATTCAGTTGTAGAACAAGGAAGAAATTCAATTCACCAATTGTAGACATCTCAAATTCTTTTTGCATCTCTTCAACAAACTTTTACACATGTCATCATTTCCACCAAAAATTATGTCATCAAAATTAAAAACTACAATCAACATCTTATTGCCTTGCACTTTGAAGTAGAGGTTGCTATTCGTAGAACCTTTGCTGAATCATTGCTTTTTTAGATATCTATCTAGTCTTGCATACCAAGCTATGGGAGCTTGCTTCAATCCATACAATGCTTTCTTTAATTTACAAACCATGTCTAGCTTGTCAAACAACTGAAACCCTTCAGGTTGCTCCATGTACACTTCTTCCTCCAACTCACCATTTAGAAAAGATGACTTAACATCCATCTAACATACCTTGAAGTCCTTGTGTGCAAAAAATGCTAAAAACATTCTTATAGATTCCATTCTGGCCATAGAGGCAAATGTTTCTTCAAAATCTATACCTTCAACTTGTGAATATCCTTTTCATACAAAAATTTCCTTATTCCTTACTACTTCTCCACTTTCATTCAGTTTGTTCTGGAACACCCATTTTGAGCCAATCATAGTTTTGTTCATAGGTCTAGGGACTATTTCCCATGGCTGATTCTTTTCTATCTACTGCGGTTCCTCTTTCATAATTGTCATCCAACATTCATCTTCACATGCTTCTTTTACAGATTTAGGTTCTATTTTAGAGATTAAACAAAAATTTACCTTAGCTACAACTTTGCTTCTAGTCTTCACACCTTCACTCTTGTCTCCAATTATGTCATCTTCCAGATGATTCTTTTGTACATATTTAGGAGTCCTACTAGTAGGTTCCAATTCATTTTCTTCGTATTCTTCTTCTTCTTCCCCTTGTTCTTCTTCTTCTTTATTTTCTTATTCTTCCTTCTTCTTATTTTATTCAGGTATATGTTCGTAGATAGGATGATTAGGTTTAACTTGACTTACCTTAATAGGTTTGCATATGTCTTCATAAACTTTCACATTATCACTTTCAATGATCTTTCTCAATCTTTTTTTAAAGCATCTATATGCCTTGTTAGTAGTAGAGAATCAAAATTTCCAAGATTTTCATCATTTGTTTTAATGTAGCATCTTCTTAAAAATACCTTAAAATATTTCACAATAGGAGTCATATCAGTCCATAACTTAAAACATGTCTTTGTGTTATTGTGCCTAATCTGAACTCTATTAAGAACATAAACAGTAGTAAGTATCACTTCTCTCCAATATAATCTAGTACATTAGACTCTTTCATCATAGTTCTAGTAGCTTCCTGAACTATCTTGATTTTACTTTCAATTACTCCATTCTGCTAAGGGGTTCTCGGTGCAAAAAACTATCATTTTATGTCATGCTTCTCACAAAATGCATTAAATTCACTAGAAGTAAATTCACCACCTCTATCAAATCTTAAACACTTCATCTTAATATTTACTTCATTTTCAACTATTCCTTTGAATACCTTAAACCTATCCAAGGCCTGATTATTTTCTTTGAGAAAAGTAACCTATGTCATTCAAGTGTAATCATCACTAAGAAAGATGAAATATATGTCACCATTCAAGCTTCTAGTCTTAGTCGAACCACGTAAATCAATATGTACTAATTCTAGCATTCCAGTAGTAGAATGTTCCTTTCCTTTGAATCTACATCTTGTCTGCTTCCCCAATTGAAAACTTCTATATATGGAATTAGTAGGTCTTGTGATTCTAGGATGTCCTTAAACAATCTCGTTTGCACTAATCTTAACCAGGTTATCAAAGTTCACATGTCCCATTCTCTAGTTCCATAACCAACTTTCACTAATATGAGATACAAGACAATGACCATCAAATCCTTTCAACTGATAGATGTTTCCATGAGTTCTTCTTCTAGTATCAAGCATATCTCCATTGCCAGATCCTTTCTTGATTTCACAATTATTGTTTTGAAACACAAGTTTAAAGCTATTTCTACACATCTAACCGTTACTCAAAAGGTTATGACTCAAACCCTTCACAAAATATACATCATCAATATTGTGCACTTCATCAAAACTAATTGAACCTTTACCATAAGTCTTAGCTCCTGAATCATCACCAAACATAACTAAACCACTGTCATACTTCTCGAGTTTAGTGAACTTACTCTTATCTTTGGTCATGTGATTTGAACATCCACTATCAATTCCTGAGTAGTCTTCATCCTGTCTTACATGAAAAGTGATAACCAAAGTATCTTCCATCCTATTCTTCTTAACCTCTAGATCCTTCTTACTTACATATTTTCTAGGGTTAGTGGATACATATTTACTTTCCAAAGCTAAGAATAAGCATTCACTATCATCAACTTCATTGTGAGATTCATCATCAAAAATACCCGCCTCTTCCTTAACATAGTACAACTTCTTATATTTCTTATCCTTCATATCCTTATCTTTATAATTCTTGTTCTTCTTATGTGTAGCCCTATTCAAACATCTTGAAGCATAATGACCAATATTACCACAACTAAAGCATTTAAAGGGTAACATACATTTATACTTTCTCGTACCTTTTTTCAACTTCCTAGTGAAGTTAGCTTCCAACTCATCAACACCATCACTATCTAGTTCCTCCTCAATCTTCATTGCTTTAATTTTTTTTTTTTTTGTCTTGTCTTCTATCTTATCATCTTTTCAGAACTTTTTCAATTCAAATGCTTGTAAGGTGCCAAACAAGTGTTGCAAGGTGTACTTCTTAGGATCATTCATTTCTTCAATCATGAATATTTTATCACTGTATTAGTCTAGTAGGGTGATCACTATTTTCTCAATTATGTCTTCATTTTATAGATTTCGTCCTTGATTTCTAGCTTCATTTGCAATCTATTCAACCCTATGAAAGAAACTTGTAAATTATTCACCATCTTCCATCTTCAGGTTCACAAATCTACACTTTGTTGCTAGTCTCTTTTTCATTTTACCCTTTCATTTCCTTCATAAATGTCTTCCAACTTATTCTAGACATCATATGAAATATCCAAAGAATTAACCTTAATTCACTAATTTTTAGATAAACCAATACAAATTGCGTACTTCGCCATCTCATTTTCTTCATAAGTAGAGATCTCATCTACAAAATTTACACCACCAGATCGACATGTATGTTTATTCTCAACAGCCTTCTAGGTCTTGAAATGAAGAGAGATAACATATCCTCTCATATGTCCCCCCCAATCGTTGTAGTTAGTTCCATCAAACATAGAGATCACCAATTTGTGTGCCATCAGATCTTCCTTAAGTGGTTAAGCTCTATAGAAAGGAAGCACAAGCTCTTATAGAAATTGTTAAACAGGTGTAGGACAATTGAGAGGGGGGTGTGAATCAATTGTCACATAAATTAAACCTTCAAAATTTATCAGTTATCAAATCTTCAACTAAACTATTCTATTATTAAATATAAGCATGAAACATAAATAACAGAAAGTAAATCAACACAGTGAACACCAAATTTTCACATGGAAAACCTAATAAGGGAAAAACCATGGTTAGGGTTAACTCACAATGTTAATATTATAAACTAAATACAAAGGCTCATTGCCAAGGGCTGACTGCCCAAAAGAGGACTCACTGTCCAAACACAAAGGCTCACTACCTATAAAGGACTCACTATCCAATAGAGAGGCCCACTTCCTACAGATACAAAAGAGAACAAAAGATCCACCATTGTAATTAAAACACATTCATAGGATTACATAAACCTTCAGTTCACTACCTTAAGTAAACCGAAAAACTTCTATCCAACTCACTGACACACATTTCTTCTCTTATGATTTGTAGCATGCTTTCGTCACTTTTCATCTCGCTGTCATGCCATTCTTCACAACTCAACTTGATTTTATACCATTCTCAACCTTAGAAACTTTCTCCAAGGTTAGCCATAATACATCATTTCATAAATTCAAATTAGGTCAGAAACTCTAATTTCTCGTGCTCGAAAGGAATAAGAGTGGACCAATAAAACATATAACCAAGACCACAAATAATAGTCTTGAATCTTCTACATGCTTTATTAATTAAATTTTATTCCTCGAGTAAAGTGTAAACACTACATTGGCCAAACCTATTTAAAACACAAATAATCATTGATGTACATGATTCCCAACTAGAAGATGAATTGTGGATGCAACAACATGCTTCATTAAGCATGGGAATACATATCAAAACCTTCCAGATACATCCACAACAAGAACAACAGGCTTCAATCACTGAATTTCTTTCATCAGATAATTTAGACTATGTAGACACAAATAGAAATACTAAAACATGATTTCTAGATCTCCATACTTCAAACCTCTTTTCCAAAGCACGAAAAATACCTTCACAAGACATATCTTAGATCCACACAATCTAAAAGAAAGAGCCGAGGACTACAGAGAAAACATATTTCTCCTAATCCACAAAACACTGACTCTTCCTATAGAAACTCATCAAACCAACATATCTGCAACACCATAAAGATAGTTGCATGTACTCACAACATCTCATCATCATGTCAAACATACATGTACAATATGCAACATATTGAATTGTGTTGACATCAATGACAACATCAATGACAACACCACCAAAATAGATCATACTTGCAACATGTCCTTATTTTATTATCTCATCATTTGGTATAATTACCTAAAAGGGGTTTGACCAAGGAAAACCCCTATTCTCTAAAAATAAGCAACTTTTTACATGTGTGATTGTAGATTTAGGTGTCTTGGTGCTTGAAGATTCTTTGAAGATTAGGTTGCAAGGTTGAAGAAAGTCATCAAGTCAGCACAAGGATTTCATCTTTGAAACTAAAATTCACCTATAGGTTGCAAATCATGGTTTCAGATCAAAAAAAAAAGTGTGGATGGAAAAGAATAGATAGGAAAACAAATTTAGTTCTTAACCCTTGAATAAGATGAGTGGGAATGATACACCACTTGTGGTGTATAATTCCTATTATATCATATATTCTAGATTTTAATTTTGTTAGATCATACTATTGGAATCAAGCAACATTGAGAGGGGGGTGAATAAATGTTGTGTTATTTTTAAATTTATTAATCTAATCATTAAAGTGCTGATAAAATTCAACCAAAATAAAAATGCATGCACATAAGACAAACATAGGGATTTTTACGTGGAGACCCTATTATTGGAAAAACCATGGTGGAGGTTAACCCTTAATATTGTTCTGAGTATACTCAAAACAAAAGATTAAAAGATGAGAATGCACACTACCTAGAGCTCACTGCTCAAAAACTCAAAGTCTTACTACCTTACAAAAGTTTGGAATACTTTGAAATATTTTGAATTGATAATGTAGCATCTACCAATGCCTGATTATAGTTTTGGTTAGGCTCAATAATTGAATTTAGGACCTTCTGACTAATTCTACCCTTCTACTCTATTCTACTTCAATTTGCACCAAAAATCCTTAATGCACAAGTGAAAGTATGTAAAATCACTCAACTAACCTTTTGAAATTCACAACATACATCAAATCATATTGAACACACACCAAAATGATATAATTAGTCACTTATATATATATATATATCTTCCACCAAGAATTCAATCACTACATGTCAACTTCAACAAAATAAGAAAATATTCACAAACAGTCAGCTCAAATCATTCATAATATTCATTGTGTATCCACAAGAGTTGGCCATAACATAGGGAGGACCCAAACCAAAATGTTCAAACACAAAAATACTTGAACAATAACTCCTCAAATATTTACGACACACCATATTCACCGAGTCGGCCTCCAAATACTAATGAACATAAAATTAGTTCACCAGATCTTCTAACTTCTACCCAAATTGATACAAGGCACCAAGATTTACAGATAACATATATTATCCATTGAAAAATACTCCCTGAGATCCAAAACATAAAATAATGACAAAAAATATGCATATGAATTGAAGAACATGAAGTTTTCGTATGCTCTATTCTAACTAAATAGATAACTACTTATCTTCAATCTATCTGCCAGTATGAACAAATTGCAATGCATGGATCAACTAGCTAACAAGGGTTGCCATCATTGACAACACTAGAAAACATGTTTAGTGTCTCTTTCCAAAAATCTCCCCCTTCGGAATTGATGGCAACACTAAGTGAAAAATGAATAAGTGTCGAATCAGTACCAAAAAATACATTGCCACCCAAAACTCCAAAAAGATCTTAATCCACAACTCAAAACTACAACTCCCCCTAGATGAATATACATTTTTCACTGAACATTCTATTCTACCCCTTTAAAATCAATGTCAAATATGGGGAATCCGCATACAAAAATCCTATAAACAAATAGAAACTTCAAACTTCATATGTACAATTTTTTTTTCAAACAACTTACACAAACTTGAAGATATCTACAAAATTTGTCTTTAACACATTCAAGCTTGTGTCCCAACACTTCTTGAGAATTTCTAGAATAGTTATGTGACCAAAGAGTAAGTAAGATTGCACTTCTACAACTTCAAGGATCACTAGATCACTAACCTCCATAGCATCTTGTGCTTCTTTCAAATAATTTAACATGGTTTCCATCTTCGAACCAATTAGCCCTCTAAGTTCACTAGCTCTTTCCACAACTTTGTCATTATCACACTTCAAAATATTTATTTTGTCAAGTAGGGATATAACTTGACCTTCTTGTTCTATAACAGAAATAGTTAAAGGATGAAAAGCATCAGAAATAGCAGCTAACTCTTTCTCATGATTCTTAACCTTCTTCCCATTTTCCTTAGTAATTTTTGACAAAGACAAAAATGACTTATAAATCCTTCCACCTTCTGATATTGCACTTTGAACATTTTTCACATAGGTGGATAATAGATATTTGTCATTTACTATCAATCCTTTCAACCTACTCATCTTCCTAGCATCAAATTCCTTCTTAACTTTGACCAAATTTGAATTCTCAAGTGACTCAAAATGAGTACTTACTGAATTTATAAGTTTCTTCAAGTCACCAGAGGAAGAACTAGATGGATCCTTAACATATTTAGGCATGATCCTCTCAAAAAATCTAGATGCTAGAGTCAATAACTCAATGTCCTCAATGTGAGACTTCTAAATTTCTTCCCTAGCCTTAGCTTGTGCAAATGATGCGACTTTAATTTTCTGAATTGGGGACAAGGTAGACAAATCAATAGGAGCATATCCCAACTCAAGATCAAATTATTCCTTTTTCTCTTCTAGAAACTTATTCACCACCTTTGTAGTGTCTCTTTCTTCCACCAAAAATCCCTTGACTTCAACCTTGTTTTCCTCAACCATTGTTTCCATCGCCACATGTACACTTTTCATTTGGAGCTTCAATTTCTTCAACTGATACAATTTTTGGGGCTTCAATCTCCATAGGTTCTTCTATAGTATGTAAATCAGTAGGAATCTAAGTGTCCTCAATTGTAACCTTTTCATTTACTAAACTAGATGGGATATCTTCCACATGCTCTTCTTTAGAAACAACATTGATTCTATTCTTTAATAGAATTTTCTTTAGAATACTTTTTGTTTCTTTTTCTACTTCTTTAGTTTTACCCAACATAAGATTGTTTGTTCTTATTTTTCTTTTGAACTCTCTTTTTGCTTCTTTTAGAATTGCTTTCATTTCTTCAATAGAAATTACCAGACTTAAATTTGCAAGAACCCATTCTCTTAGTTGCTATTCTTTAGTTCTAGCATTAACTCTACGCATCTCCAAAATTTCATACAATTCCTTAGGCAACTGTGTCATTATCTCAACAAGAGTCATATTGAAGTTGTTCAAATATTTTATTGTAGCCTCCTCAAGGACTCTTTGACCAACAATATCAAAGGTACCATACACTTCACATGGGGGGTTAAGATTTCCATCCTTAATTATACATCTTTCAACTTACTCTTCACTAGAGGGCTTGACTATTGTTGTTGTAGGAGTGCTCATATACTTTATTTCTCTAACTTCTTCAATAGATTTTATCTCTTTATCATCTAAAATAGCTTTATACATTCTTCTTCTCTTATCCTTCTTCCTTTTACTGGATACCTTAACCTGATCTTCTGGAGGGGTTGACCTCTTTGCATGAATGGATAGGGGTATTGAGCTCCTTGTTGATCTAGTTCGAGTAGAGAATGTTATGAGACTAGAAGATTCGGTTTTAGAAGGCTCTTTTACTTCTTCACTTTCAGCTTGTTCTCTTTTCCTTCTTGCTTCTCTTATAGCTTTCGTAGGTATGCCCATGCTCTCTGCAAAGACTTCCACTTCTTTCCTCACTCTTCGAACTATCATTGGTTTCTTCAATTGCTCATGGACTTGCATATTTTTCTCTATGTATTTTCCAAACCTTTCTTTAGATGAATCCATAGGCTTACACAATAAATGTTGTGCATATAACTCTAATATTATCTCCTCAACTTCATAAACTATAGGCATAATCTAGACAGTTCTAGGTTCTACCGCTTCCATCAAGCACTTATCAATATCCACCATAAAAAAATTGTATCCTTATACTTCTCCATAATAGAAGTGAGAATTCTTTCCCTTGCTTCAATTTCATTTTGAAAGTTTTTGAGATATCCACACATTGCAATTTTCCTAGCTTGCAAATCACCAAAGCCAAATAACATGTCTCCAATCTAAATAGCAACATGCTTATCGCTTTGACAATGCACCTTCCCTACTCTTGGAACTTCACCCATGAAATAAAAAAAAGCAACAAATTACGATATTTAAAGGAATTCTTCTTGTGTTTCTTAATCTTACCAATTTTTTCCATAAGCTGACTTCAAAGAAATTTAGACAAATCATACTCTGCATTCTCCTTTACCATTTGATAGGCTACATATATGGCTATACCAGATACAAGATTTTCTCATCTAGAGTGATATATCTTATAACCAATGACCATTGAGAAAAATTTGACACCCACATCAGTGATGTTATCAATTTTCATCGCTCTTCTATCAAATACAGAACCAGTTGCATCAGTGACTATTTGATTTTTCATAGACTTCAAAATTGGCAATCCACCAGAGGAATTTAAACTTGTAACAACACTTATAGCCTCTTTCGTAATCTTGAAGGGTTGATTCAACCACATGAATTTAGTATCAACTCGACCTAATATGTTAGTATGTTTAGGATCATCATGGAAAAAACAGGCCCTTAATTGGCAAAAAATTTAGAAAAATCAGTGTTAGGAAACTCGACGTAAAAATTTGAATAAGTTATCTATGTTATTTCAAAAATATGTAAGAATAGAATCTGTAGAAAATTGAATTTAGTTTCTAAACTACTAGGTTTATTTAAAAATAAATAAAATCTATTTGGTGAAAATTTGAAATTTCAATGTAGTAGTACTTAAATTTGGGGAAAAAATAAGAAGTAGGTGTCTATCGACCACCCTAACCATAATAAAATGATAATATTTTTTTATAATATTTTATATATAAGTAGAGACTCATGTCCGATGTGATGCATATTTTTTTAATTTTTTTCCAAGTAAATAATAATTATGATTTTTATTACAACTTTTAAAAAATATAAAAACTTGTATGTCACCACCTTAACTTGATCAAAACTTCATGAAATTTATTTTTTTTTTCTTAATCCTATAGTATGTGAAGCATAGAATGTGATGCATATTTTGGATTCAAAAAATGTGATATTGTTTGAAAGTTATAGATGTTTTCAATCAACCTATCGATAAGGACTTTAGTCATAATTCTAATAGAAAATAAATAATAATTATTTATTAAATTAAAATTAAAGCATAATTTACATTGGTGGAAAGCTAAAAATCTCCTCTAAAAACCCTTTTCATTTCATCAATTTTGGGTAAAAAAAAAGTTGTCAGCCACATACCCTACAAATACCCATAATACTACCACTTTTTGGCCCATCATGATCCTACACATACCCATGTACCAGACCCATTTGCTTTCATCAAACATAGGAAATTTCAGAATTTACGTGAATTTTTTTCCTCTAGTGTTTTGAATTTGGGCTTAACACAAAAATCCTCTCAAACAATGTGTTTGGAATACAGATTTAACAATTGCAAGCTTCCTAACTCCTCAATATTGGCATGGATGTATGCCCTAATATATTCAATGTGCAAAATGTTGTACGAAATAGAAGAAAATGCACCTAAGGGCTCGATCTCAATAGACTTGAAAGGATTTCATTTAAACTTCAGACAAGGTCTATCCTTCACTTCAACTACCAATGGAGGAGCCATTTTCACAAATTCAAAGTTTTACAAGTTTTCCTAAAAAATAACTTTTAGCTAAATTAGGGTTTGAACTTCGAATCACCTTCACGCTTTAATTCTAGCCAAATTTTTCCAAAGTTTTCTTTAGAGCTTTTCAAACTTCTTCTCAAAATGCAAAGTGACAAATGAAGGATAGAAATAAACTTTTATCATTTGCACACCTAACCTTTTTGACGTAATAAATCCTTTTTCTCTAACACATATGGATACCTTGTTTCCATATATTGGGTATGTGCAGGATCAGCATGGAAAAAACAAGCCCTTAAGTGGCAAAAAATTTAGAAAAATCAGAATTAGGCAAGTTGACGTAAAAATTTGAATAAGTTATCTATATTATTTCAAAAATATGTAAGAATAGAATTTGTCACAAATTTAATGTAGTTTCTAAACTACTAGGTTTATCTTTTATTTTTTTAAATCTATTTCGTGAAAATTTCAAATTTCAATGCAGTAGTACTTAAATTTCACGGAAAAAATAAGAAGTAGGTGTTTGTTTTACCACCCTAACCACAATAAAATTATAATATTTTTTTATAAGATTTTAGATATAAGTAGAGGACTCATGTTCGGATGTGATGCATGTTTTTTTGTAAATTTTTTTTCAGTAAATAATTAATTATGAAATTTTTTCTTACAAAATTATAAAAATATAAAAACCCATCTATCTAACCACCTTAACTTGGTAAAAACCTAATAATTCAATTTTATTTTTTTTAATCCTATAGTATGTAAAGCATAGAATGTGATGCATGTTTTAGATTTAAAAAATGTGATACCATTTGAAAGGTATAGATGTTTTTCAATCATCTTATCAATCAGGAATTTAGTCATAATTCAAATAGAAAATGAATAATAATTATTTATTAAATTGAAATTAAAGAATAATTTATATTGGTGGAAAACTGAGAATCTCCTTTAAAAACCCTTTTTCATTTCATCAATTTTGGGTAAAAAAAAGTCATCAGCAACATAGCCTACAAATACCAATCATATCGCCACTTTTTGGCCCATCATGATCCTGCACATACCTTATTCTAAAAAATAACTCTTATGTGGACCTTCAATTCTACATAAATTTGTTCAATAACATTTGTAGATCATCAATACAATCACTAAACTCATCCACATCCTGATGTCATTTTCCTATAAGGGGTTTGAAATATTTTCTTAACAGTTTCCCCTAGGCCAGAGGCCTTAACCTAATTCCTGGAGGAATTACCAAAAGTTGATTATGGTGCTAGCTCATTTCCTTCAATAGAGGGACTCTTTTTTACCCATGTATTGTTCATCTATTTCTTGATCTGATCTGTAGTGAATTTCCCTTTTCCTTTTTCATCCTTTTGCATGTTTCTTCTCTAATTTACCAGACCTCTTCTACAGAGTCTAGCAATATGACCAGTTTTGTTGCAATTGTAGCACATCATATTTCTTTGTCTAGACCAGTTGTTCCACTATCTTTCTCTTGATCTACACTAGTTAGCAATATGGCCAAATCTATTGCATGTATAACATCTAACATTCCTATAAAAGTTGTTCATCACATTTTTGCATTCATTTGACTTATAACCATACTTTTTATAATTAAATCACTGACCAGAGAATGATGGACCATTTGAATTCATTATAATTATGCATTGAGGTGCCATATGACCAAATTAATTTCCAAAATAATAGATACCATTAAACCTTTGAGCATTAGGTTGTCTTACCTGATACCTTCCAATTTTATTCATCTAATTTCCTTGTTTGAACCTCCTTTGTGCAGATTTCCTTTGTCCTTATCCAGATCTAGAACTTTTTCCTTCTTCATGTCCAAGACGTTTATTATCACCATAATTCATCTAACTTTTAATTAGTTCATCAAATTTGGCTGATCTAATCTTGAACTTATCCTTGAATTCATTTTTTGTAGCAAGTTCATCTCTGCGACCAACAATGTGTTTTTCAAGCTCTTCCTCATTATGTTTGGATTGTTCTAACTCAAGTTCCAACTGAAAGAATCCATCAGTAATTTGACTACATTCTTTAGATTTCTCTTTTAGGGATTGGGCAAGCTTTTATTAATTTTTCTTCCTATCTTCAATTTCCTTAATCATCCTCATCATAAGAGATTCCATGTCATGCTTTTGAACTACATTATCCCTAGCAAGCTTTTCACAATCTTCTATCTTTTCCTTTAGGTTTTGACTTAGTTGTTCATCTATAATGTGTTTACTATCTTCCTGCTTGATTTGATCATAGAGTTCCCTTCTCTTCTCTCTAGACTTATTGATTTTTTCTTTCAATGACTTAATGAATCTCTCAACACTCTTGATATTTGCTTGTAATTCCTAGAATTCAGATGTTTCCTGATCAAGATCATCTAGGGACACCATAAGTTGTTTTTTAAGACTCCTTGAATCCATTGAAACACTTTCTAGGATCTTCCCCAAGCTTTTAAGCTTCTTTCGAGGAACCGATCTCTGATACCAATGGTTGGAATCAATCAACACTAAGAGGGTGGGTGAATAAGTGTTATGTAATTTTTAACTTTATTAATCTGATCATTAAAGTGTTGATAACATTTAACCAAAATAAAAATGCATTCACATAATAAAAATAACCACAACACTATAACACAAGGATTTTTATGTGGAAACCCTATTAGGGGAAAAACCACGATGGAGGTTAATCCACAATATTGTTATGAGTATACTCAAAAGAAAAGATTACAAGATGAGAATGCACTTGCATTCAGGAACACTACCTTAGAGCTCACTACTCAAAAACTATAAGGCTCACTACCTTAAAAAAGTTTGGAATACTTTGAAAGAGTTTGAACTAATAAAGTAGCATCTACCAATGTCTTATTATAGTTCTAGTTAGCCTCAACAATCAAATTCAAGACCTTCTAACTGATTTTGCTCTTCTACTTTATTTTACTTCAATTTGCACCAAAAATCCTTAATGAAAAAGTGAAACTATTCATAATCACTCTACTGAACTTCTAACATTCACAACATACATCAACTCACATCGAACACTCACCAAAATGATATAATCGATCACTTATATATATATCTGCCACCAAGAATTCAATCACTACATGTTGGCTTCAACAAAATAAGAAAATATTCACAAATATTCAGCTCAAATCATCCATAATATTCAATTTATATCCAAAAGAGTCGGCCACAACATAGTGAGGACCCAAACCAAAATGTTCAAACACAAAACTACTTAAACAATAACTCCTCCAATATCTGTGACACACCATATTCACCAAGTCAACCTCTGAATACTAATGAATAGAAAATTAGTTCACCAGACCTTCTAACTTCCACCCAAACTAATATGAGGCACAAATATTTGCAAATAACACATATTATCCATTGAACAATACTCCCTAAGATTCACAACATAAAATAATAACATAAAATATGCATATGAATCAAAGAACACGAAGTTACTAGATGCTCTATTCAAACTAAGCAGATAACTATTTCTCTTCAATATGTCTACCAATATGAGAAAATGGAAATGTGTGGATTGACTAGCTAACAAGGGTGGCCATTAATGACAACACTAGAAAACATGTGTAGTGTCTCTTGCCAACACATACATTCTCAAATTCTAGTTTTGGCACATAAACCCTAGTTTAGGACTAAATCGCCCAAATTGGCATATGAGTCTTAGTGGGCATTACACAAAAAGTTTTTAAGGTTTTGGATTTTTTTTTACATCATCCTTCTTCCAGGTGCACATCTGTTCATTCCTAGTTTTTCATTTTTTATTTTAATTTCATTTCCTAGGTCATTTAGCTAGGTTTTGCATGGTACTTTGCATGATTCATTCATTTCTTATCTTTCCAAGCCCTAGCTTGGTGGTGAACCCTTCTTTAGTCAGTAATCAGACCTTACGACATCCCTATTATAGATCTCTTTCCCCTTTACATCCTTGGATTGAGATCTCTAGGGTTTCCTTGAGTGAAACTTGAGTGTGAAGTAGGAATCCTATCTCTTTAAAGGCAGGGCTCCCCAATTTCCTAATGTTTCAAGTTCAAAATTTATGGATGTCATAGAACCAAGAATATTTCAAGTTTTTTTCTCTTTCCTATTTTTTGTTCCATCCCATATTAAAAATATGTACATGTTTCATTAGAAGTTTTCTAATATCATAGACAATTTCAAAGCTATTTCCTAATATAAAATATTATGTAGCTAATTGTTTCTTCCTATCAGACATGACTAGGTGTTGCACCATTTAAAGGGGCATACTAACACTATCCAATGGAAAATAATCCCCCTTTCTTTAAACTCTTGCATCATTTGCCTAGCTATGAAGCAATCTGGTGACATATGGAATGGTTTGCTTTGGTTTGGTTATTTCTTAAGGCATGTCTGGATAATACCTAGGAGAAATTTTACTTTTTAGTAATTTCTTATGCTTTATTTTAGAATAGATGATTATATTTGAGAATATGTACCAAAAAAGTGATAAATTTATGGAGTTTTATAACAAATCTTTTGATTCCATGAAATTGAAAAATGCTTAATGCTAAATCTACTTGGATGAATTTAAGTTATTTAAATTTCATCAAAATATTGTTTCAAATTTGTTGATTTCATGAAGTTATTGAGTGACCCGACTGATATTATTTTCATATCTATATGATACCATCCAATACCTTAAAGTTTGTTTACCCCTCATGTTTAACAATATTATCACAATGAACCCTAAGCAAACCTAGTGCATCAAGACATGACATAACCAAGCCTTAGAATCAAGCTAAGTTAACCTTAGATTTAGGTTTTGATACTAGATTTTTTCAATAAATATAGGTTCCTTTGGTGTCTCTATGAGAATTTATCTACCTATTAAAAGAATCATGACACTACCTCTAGTAAAAGAATCATGATTATTTCCATGTGTCTACATCATTATGGAAAGGTTTCAACCCCTTCTAAAATAGAGAGATTTTTTATAACTATCATATAGAGTGAATTGACTATTTAATACTAGTGTGCTTCTATTTAATAAAGGACATAGGATTTGGTTGTAAGGTAATGACATGAGTTAGGATCCTTTCTTGATGTATAAATATTAGATGTATGATAAAAAATACTTATTATTCCCTCCACATGTTAGCATATGTGGATGTGGATGAGGAAGAGGAGCGAATAGAGGAACCCTTGCAAAGAAGATAAAAAGAGCAACAAAAAAAATATAAATTAACTACTTAGGTACCACCTAATCTTTCCATTTAGCCTCTAATTCATTCTCTCTTTTGATATAATATGTTCAAAAACATTCAAATATGGAGGAGGGAAGTGGTCAATATAGATTTAAAAGATGATATTTCAAAAAAATAAATAAAAATAAAATCAACATGCACCTAAATAAGTAACTCTTAATGTTGATGGATGATCTACTAAGGAAAAGTATGATACTCTAACTCCATTTTATACTTCTTCACCCTTCTATTTTCCAGTGATTCCTTAAGGAGAATATAAAATGGCACTCAAAACTCTCTGATCATCATTACACAATAATGGAAAAGTTACCCTAAAGTATATACAAGAGATTTAAATTACATATTAAATATTTCTAGTGTGGTTTAGAATAACTATCAAGAAAAGATAAAGAGCACATTGACCTAAATCAAAGGACTTTTCTGAGATAATAAATGTGACCAAGAATCAACAAGTTCCAAAAAAACTAGAACACTATATTCTACTAGCATGAACACTCATGTATTGAGGAGTGCACAAATTACAACTCCTTTGGAAGATAAATATGGACAAAATATGTAACATGGTGACTATTTAATACATATAGTTAATTTGGCCCACCTAATATAAGATATATTAGCATATGTGATATAATATATCAAATATATATATCATTTAAAAGAAAAATAAATAAATTATTCTAGCATATCAAATATAAGACCTGACAAAAATATTTACTTTGATAAAAAAAATCTCAATATGTATATTATTTTTTCTAACTTGATATTCAACAACATAAGCCACTTATGAATAAATTAAATAAACAACTCAATTTCTCTACACTCCCATAAATTTTAACTAAAAAGATGTTATAGTTGATTAATTATTGTCATTGATCACATTTTTAAGAGACATAGATTGTTCTTCATTCTATTTGAGTTGGCTATGTTGAATGAGACACCAATAGGTACAAGCATACATTAGTTTTAATATTTATGGATTGTGAGAGTCTAATGCATCCTAACATTAGTTCTATATTATGAAATCAATATATAAGCATGATATATAGGAGTAAGTACCTAATATTCATAGTACAAATCCAACACGTAAATTAAAAATAATGATTATGTGGTAACTTAGACATGCCTATTTTTTAACTTAAATTTTTCTTCAATTATAAAATATAGTGAGGATTGGTTAGTTTGTATACCATAAATCAAAGATCAACTTAGTTCACCAAATATGTAATAGAATTCTAGCATATCTCCTTTGTTACCTAGGATTTGATTGAGCTATATGATCTATTGAATGCCTAGAATAATAAGAGGGGGGTGAAATAGTATTCTCTTTAACTATTTAAACATTAAACATTCAATTACAAAAACATATTCAACTAGAGTAAGCAAGGAATGCATGAAGCATCAACTAGTGAGGATTGGCTCAAAATATATTATAACTAGTTATACTATATTTATAGAAATGCTCACTGCAGGTGAACTCATTGTCCATAGAGAAAAAGCAATGATAGAAGAGAGATGGTGGCTCATATCATATTTTGAATTGTTCCAATTGCATCTATCATATGCATGAAATATAGTTCCAATGAAGCTCAATAAACTAATTTTACACGCTTCATCTAATTTAGATCTAACTCTATATTTCTCTAAATTTGTATTACTTTATTCTTCAACTCAACATTCACAGCTTGAATTCAGACTACTCGGCATCATACACATGTAGGATTTTTTTAATACATCCTTCTCACTTCTTAAAACACCAAAAAATATCTAACATATATATTTGCATCAAGTATATATTCAATTACATTGGTTTGGTTAGATGTAACACCAAAAATTTAACTTCTTCACTCGAAAACGTTCATACATATCTCACACTAAGATTCAAAACATCAAACAACTTAAAAAAGGTCGTTGTGCACCTATATTAGATCCCACATAAGACCACAATACATACTTAACCTCTACACAACATTAAATGTGTTATGTCAGCATGGCATAAGACCTAAAAGTAAGAACCTTCAAATTTGCATCCATATCTCAACATGTGGACCTCAAAATTCAATGCCAACTAGAATCCACATTCTCTTTCCATTTGGAAACTTGTCCTCAAAATCACAAAGTGGAAAAATCCTCCATGAAGAAGGGTGGAATGTCTCACACAAATGCACTACAAAGATAATAACTTTAATTTTCTAGATCAAACTTCTAATACTCATAACTTTCAATCCACTAGAAAAAACATGATGAAAACTTGGAATTAAATACATCTAACATCGAAAAAAATATGTTAGATGTGTAAAGTGAAACATTTATATATAGACTGGTATGGAACTAAAAAATAATCACTTTGTAACATTAAATAAGTAGAATTGTTACTTTATTTCTAGCACAACTGATATTTTTGGATCAAATCATTTGACACAAAATGTCTCCCACAACACTCCAAAACCTATTAGAACTAATAAAAATGATTTGCAACCAAAATCTTCAATTAATCCATAATGTTGGCATCAATGACAACATTGAAACACATCATTATGTTCCATGGATGTTGCTAACCAATATCATCAATGAAATAATTCCAACCATCTCACCAAACTTCAAACAATCTCCTCCTTTGTCATGGATGTAAACATGCAAAAATATCCAAAAAATTCTCTAATATATTCTTCCCCTTTGGCATCAAGGGAAAGGGTGCCTATACTACTATTATGACTTGCATTGGAACACACCCTAAGAAATGTAAACATATATACAAGCTAAAAATAATTGATTGACTCCCCCTGAGTCATGTACCAGAGAAAAAACCTAAAAGCTTTACTGGAAACATCACTATAAAGCTTACATATGTACAGAGAATTTGAACTGAAATATAAATAGATAAAAAATAAGTCAATCGGAGGTGGTTGAAACCTACAACATCTGTGAATGATCTTTCCAAGCTTTCCTTCCATCTTCCCATTTCCTCTTAGCTTCTACAAGCAATCTACACAATGTTTCAAACTCTAGCAGTAATTGTTCTTCCTCTTCTAGAGTGCTAAGTACCAAATTCATCTTGTTGGTTATTTCTACACTCAATAGAGCTTTTGAAAAAGTATGAATTTGGGATTGACCAAATCCCTAAGTTCTCTGAACTGTGAGATGATATTCTCTTTCTATGCTTGTATTTGAAAGAATTTCTTCTGCATATCTTTTATTACACTCATTGTCTCTCTAGTTAGATCAACCTATGGATCATAGGCACTTGAGGTGGTATTTATTTGAGACTCAATAGAGTCCATCTCTTTCCTTATGCTATATGTTCCTTTGAGCCACTCCATGCCATATTTATATACAACCTTCACATGATCAATGTACCCTTTCACATCCTTCATTAATTCTTAAATTTTTTATGTGTTGAGGAACATTTATCATTCATTTCTAACATTCTCTTATCATCTATTATTTTCTCAACATCTTTCTTTATTCTTCTTTCTATCTAGAGGCATATACTTTAAATGAATCAACTAGAAATTTGAGATTTTCTATACCAAGGAATAATTTTTCAAGATTTAAGCTAGGGACGGTCTCATGAAGTTATATTACTACTTCCTCTATTATTTCTCTACCTCTCTGGTGTGTTTCAATAAAAAAATTTCTTGTGGATATATGAAACACATCTCCCAATTGTAACTTGTGAAGGAAGGAGATCTTATTTAAATCAACACTACCATGTTGCATCGACGATTGCAACAGTTGTGATGACACAACAAGTTGGAACTTGGGCTACATACTCAATTGATTTTTTAGGGAATCTCTAGAGGAGCTAAATAATTCACCAGAAACCTTTGTTGTCTTTGCAACCTTTCCCTTTGATTCCTTGTATTTAACATTACTAGAGTCTATCAGGTTTTTGGTTTCTAGTTGTAGATCTATAGATGTATCCTTATTCTTGTCCTCATCTACTTCTTCATGTTATTCTCTCCATATCAACACTATCTTCTTTATCTTCCTCTACTAGGTTTTTAGTGTTTACCAAAGGAGTAAATTCTTGTACCAGAAGAGAAGTGATGATATTTTTCTTTGCAATTTCTTCTTTGATCACTCCATCCTAAAAATTTATTTTTGTCATAACCTTGACTTCTGAAGGTGTGTTGTCCTGTGTAGCTTCTTCATTTCTATCAGTCTCCTTTTGAGCATCATTTTTCTACACTTGCTCTTCAATGTTTTGTTTTAGAGCAGGGCTTTCCATATTCACTTATTACTCATTTATTGGTATCATTCCCATTTTTTATGTTATATCCTCTTCTTTTTCATTACTTTCCTTTTTAGTTTTTTCTTGAGATCACTTTGATCTTTCCCCATAAGGGTTGTCACCCTTTTCTTTTTCCTTATCTCCTTGTTGTATATTGTATCCAATGTGGCTTTATCTTCCTTGGATAGAGGAGAACTGAGTCTTTCCAATGCTTCTTATTTTAGCTTTGCTTATTATTTTAGAACTTTTGTCCTTCATTCCAAAAAGATGTTCAAAAAATCTTCAAGTATATGTTTCTTGATATTTTTCATGCCAACCTCAAGAAAGATAATGTAATTGATAATTGCTTCAATGATGGTGGACTTATCTAGATCATTTCCATCTTCCTACAAAGCTATGATCTCCACTAACATCTCATTTTATAAGATACTATTAAATAATGCTTCTAATTTCATAAGTGAGTGAGACCTTACTAGTTCTGTTTGTCCATTTATTTCACCTAGTGTCATCTTCTTTTGACTTGTTTCTTTTCCCTTCTTCTTATTTGGTGATCCTTCCTTACCAACTTCTCTCCTCATATCCACATCAAACATCTTCTTTTCTTCCTCCATATCCTCTTCACTTTCAATATCAATTATATCAAATATTCTCCTTTTTTAACTAGCTTCACCTTCTGAAGCATCACCCCTTCTTTTACAAATCAATTTTGGTCCTTCTTCTATTTCTTCTTCTTATTCTACAACACTAATTCTTATACTCTTTTCTCTAAAAACCTTTTATTTTTGTCTCTTCTTTGTAGGGGTTGCAGATTGCATTGTAGTAGTGGTAGTTTCCTTCTTCTTGACTCGTGTGTTTTGCACAAATGAAGGGGATTTCTCCCTTACAATAGGAGTGGTAGTTTTCTTTTTCTTTTCTCCAATAGAATGCCTAATCGTAGAGGAATTATGAATAAAATGAGGAGGGGTAGATATTCTACCAGATCTTCTTGTGCTTCTAGATCCTTTTACAACACTTGAATCTTCCTTAGCTCTTTCTCTTGCATACTATACACATTCCTTTGAAATTCCCATTTCCATTGCATACACATCAAGCATCTTATCAACTTTCTTATTGATTATAGTTTTTTCTTTATTTCATGTGTACTTCTAGAAAAAAAAATTCATATGTATCATACCTTGCTTTAATTTCATCCTTTAAACTCCAACAAAATGTTAGCATAACTAGTAATTTCCTACTCATTCATTCCATATCCTAATTTAGGGATTCACATTATCCTCGATTCCACTACTTCCATTGTACGCACATCTTTTGATACTAGGAAAGTGATGTAATTTTGATATTTTCAACTATTTTTCTAGGTATCCTATCCCTTTCATACATTATCTTTTGAAAAAAATCAAAGAGAGCATAAATTGCTTCAACTTGTGTCTTCCCATATCCAAGTCCAATCATATAGTCTCTAATTTGGTAGGCAATAGGTCTACTTATGAGCCATGTCACATTCTAAGTTTTAGGTAATTGGTTTAGAAAATAGAAATGTAGACATACAACCAAAGTCTCATAGTTGAATACACATTTCTTTTCTTTAATTTCCTTTAAATTTTCCATCAATTGTTGCCTAAGAAACTCAAAATGATCATAGTTTACACCATTTTCAACTATGTCATATGCCATATTGATTATGGTGGAAAATAATAAATTGTCCCTGTTTGTCAAGTAAAATTTATAGCCAATCATTATTGCTGCATATCTTACAGCTATATTTCTAATGTGATTCATTGCTAGATCTCTCGTATCATATATAACACCTAGTCTTTCCATAACCAGTTCATTCTTAATAGATTTTACAAGAGGAACTGGCATAGTGGACCATAGACTAGTAACCCCTCTTATCACTTAGTTATCAACCCAATCATATAAGTTAAAACAAACTAATAATGGATTCTACTAAGTGGAATTCTAAGCCATTTGCTATTAAAATAGAAGTTAGGAAACAACTGTCATACATCTATTTTCTTTGCAACTAGGTTTTGAAATTCTGGCTTTAGGGAAAAGTCTTCTCTGGTAATCTCATTAACCCAAAATTCCCCTAACTTGGAATGATCCTAATGAGGGCACAACCTGAGACACAGAAAATAACCCACAAACAAGAGAATAATTTTATTATTCAGAAAATGGAGCTTCTTACATGCAGAGGATCTCAAATCCCCAAGTTCTACAACACATGCAAGTTACAAAAAGCTACAGAATAACCCTTTTGCAATATGCGAGCTTGTCCACAAAAAGTTACCCAAAAATTAGAAACCTGCCCATAAATAGAGCTCCTCTGTTTAGTTTTGGAGCCAAAACAACATTAAAATTTGAGTTTAGGCAGTTTGGCACCGAAAAATTACAACTTGAAGTTCAAATTTCAAAAGAACATTTGCAATTGTATCTTCTAGAAAGTGCGCCAACTTCCCGGGGCCATAACTTTTGATCTGGGGCTCCGATTTGTGAACCGTTTGAACCGTTGGAAAGGTCTCGAAGTCAAGAATGTGCTCAAAAATTGTTACTCTGATTTTGGCAAGTTTTGGGGCCGATTTATGAACTCTAAGTGCCTCAAATCTAACTCAGAAGATTTTTAGGTGCAAATTTGGGAAACTAAAACTGCAATATCTTTCAACCCAAGAATAAAAAATAAAAACCGTAAATTGGGAATTTCATTATGATGAAAAGCGTATCCCAAAATGTAATAACATCTAAAAACTGATAAACTTGAAATTTAACTATTTTTGGGTGATGCAAGATTTCCCTTACACCACTGGATGCTCCTGCATTAGATCCAATTCCTCTATCTTCCCATCAATGTAGATCCTAATATCCTTAATCAGTAAAGCCCCATAAGGAATACAAGAAAATGTGCATAATGGGACATCTTCTATGAATTTTGTTGGATACTTCTTGAATATTGGTTCTAGTTTTTCTGTGACTTAAATCATCCTTGGTGTAGCAATTTCAAGTGTACTAAAATTCCCTTTAAAAAAAATTCTTTATGAAACTAGGAAAAATAGAGACTCTAAATACCTACTCAAGCTAGGGTTTCATTGTATTGAATCCCAATTCACCTTGAAAACTTTGAATTCTTTCCTCAATGCTCAATTCCTTCTCGAATTTTTTTTGTTAAATGAATTTTACTTAGTGAAATCACCTATAATTCTTTGATCTGGCCTAATTTTGCAGTAAATGCTTCAAATAATAAATCTTTCAACAGTTTATTTGTGTTCACAATCAAATTTTCAAGCTTTAAAAAAAATTTCATTATCATATTTTCTTCTACAATCTTCACCAATAGATTAATAATGTTGATCTACACCATAGGTCTTCATGTTTAGGAATCAGGAAATCTTCATTAGTGGGGGAAAAAATATTTCCATTAAAGCTTCCCCTAAGTTGAGGCATTTAGCTTAGTTTCTAGAGGAAACATTTGCATTAGATGAGGGTATATATTCTTCTTTCACTTATATCTCTTCCTTCTTTCTCCAAATATTTTTAATTTCCTTATTTGTTTCAACCAAATCAATATTTTTCATAGGTTCATTGCTTTTTATTGGATTATCCTTCCTTATATTTGTTCTTCTACAAAACTTAGACATGTGTTTAGGTTTATTGCAATTGTAGCATACAACATTCTTTTAAACACTATTTGTTCCATTCAGTTAGGATCATTAATTATCTTTGTTTCCAAATTCATATAATGTATAATAGTAGCCATTGAAAGATAGAATCATTCTACCATTGTTATATCTATTCATCATTTGACATTTGCATTGACTAGCTCTATGACCAAATATTTTGCATGTAAAAAATTGACCAAAAAGGATGAGACATTTTGATTCATTATGCTTCTACATTCCATTGCCTTATGTCCAAATTTATTGCAAGAATTAAAAACAATTGAAATATGGGTACCTTTGAGGATTTGTTTATCTTTTCCATGGTCTTATAGCTTCATTCCTTTAATTATAGATTTTCTTTCTATAGCTCTTCTTGCCTTTAGTATTCTTTGGTCCATTGATCTTATTTTTTCTTATTTAATCTTTCACCTTTTATAAATCCTAAACCTTCTTTATCTTTACAACCTTTCTAATTTATAATCATTTCAATAAGCTTTGTAGGATTCATTTTTAATTTTTCTTCATGACTCCTTGATTTCTCCAGATCTGATATTAGATTGACAAATTCTTATTCAAGCCTTGTGCATTCCCGTGATTTTATTTTCACCATTGCATTCAATCATTCTTCAAGTATTTTCTTCTCTTCAACTTGCAATTTTACATCAATGATGGATTCATTTGGTTGCTTCAATTGCTCAATAACTTCCTTATGCCTTTCTTTGAAATTCTTGATTTTTTCTCTCAATTTTCTAATGCACTCATTTGCTTCTTTGATATTTTCTTTCAAGTATGTATTTTCATCTTCATCCTTTTCAAAATCTTCAAGGGAAACTTTGGGTTCTCCATATTTGTTAAGGGTTCAATTTGTGTCATAGAAAAGTGGCCCCTTCTCATTTTCATGGTCTTTTAGAACATTCTTCACAAGGTTTGGTCTATTTTTCTTTGATTTATTGATGTAATATGGCTTGAACATTCATATTAGGTCCTTAAAATTCAAATTATGGCATCTTGTGAAGGTTTTATGAAGTGTTGTAACACATTTCTACACTTTTATAGACTATATTCATTACAATTCACCAAAAAATCACCTTTTCATCACTAATAATGTCCTATTTTGAAGTGTTGTAAAGTCTTGTAACAAGATTTCACACTTTTCTAGGAATAATTTCACTATTTACACCTTTCTTACGCTTTATTTCACCCCTTTTTTCCCTTATAAGGCTTAATTAGTTGTATTTTTAACGTAAACCCGACAACTAACATTAAATGTGACTTAATTCACAACACCCACTTTCAAGCCTAAGGTGGGACTCATTTTCCATGGGTGGTGAATGAGTCCCTCTTGGCTATTTCAAATTTCCTTTCAGGTTTTTATTCAAAATTACTTGATTTCGGCCTATGATGAGGTATTAATGGGTTACTAAGGCACAAGAATGTATAAATAATTTTTTTCCTCCTCATTTTACATCTCCTTACGATCTCCTAACTCATTCAATAATTCAATTAGCATTTGAGCACTTTTCATCCTATAATCAAGCATCAATCAAGCATTCAAGAGCAACCATTGACCCATCTTCAGATTTCCTTCAACAAGGGTTTGGTAAGTTGATAGAATTTTCATGTTATTTTTTTATCATTCTCCTTCATTTCATTATTTCATTAATGTTTTGATTACCAAAGTGGAATTTGACCAAGGAAAATCCCTATAACCTAACCCTTAGCCATTTTCCCCTTTTTGTATGTGTGTTTGCAGACTTGTGTCTGTAGACTTGACAAGAATTTAGGTTTTCAAAAGTGGAGAAGAATTCAAGAAAGTGTTTCAAGTCAACTACATCCTATTTCAAGCTTGGAGAAGACATTTTGTCTATTTTCTATAGATTTGACTTTGGCAACCTGACAAGCAAACAACCTTAGATCTAGTGCTATAAAATTATCCCCTAATTTCTCAAAATTTTGGGAGATCACTGATATGCCATCAATGGCGAATGAGTCCCACCTTAAGGTTTGAAATCTAGATTTTTTCATATTTTGAATCCTGATACTCAAAAACCTATTTTTGACATTTTTCATCAGAAGCAGGACTGATTCGCCATTAGTGGCGAGTGAGTCCCACTAGTGATTTTCTGTGAGGTTAGATAGCATTCAGAAGATTCCATTTTCTCAAATCTTTTCCCAAGTGCACTCTGAATCAACCTATTTCTATTTTGTTTTGCATTTGTTCATTCATATTTCATTGTTTACAAACATTACTATGTTTTCAAATATTGCATAATTCTTAGGTTTTGCATAAATAATCAGTCAATTAGTTCATTTAACTACACTTAGTTCATTTCATTTTGTCTAAATAACATCATACATTACATAATTTGAGTGAACCTACCATAGATCCTTTGTGTGTAGTTTATTTCTCTCCATTTAGGTGCAACATCCTAAGAGTGCAAGAGTAGCCTATAAGCCCTACCCAAACATTTATAGTTCATTTTGGTGAAGCTACATATTGAGCACTTTAAATTTCTTATTTCAATTTCATCTTGCATCTCAAACTTCATTTGCATCAACATTCAATTAGGGTTTTTTTTTTTGCATCCTAGGGTTTCTTAACTTGCATTAGTGAGAGAATCATTTAGATTTAATTTTTGCATTACATATAATTGAAAAAACTAAACATTTGCATCTGCATCCTTAATTGGCATCTAAAAAGCATTAGAATCACACTAAATTTTCTAAAAAACACAAAAAAAATGTCATACTAGGACTCATTCGCCACCCTAGGAAAATCAGTCCACCTGCACACTTTAGACTAGATTTTTATACATTTTGTGGCATTTTTCTACATTTTTGTTCTCTATAGTTACTTCTTTGTTTCAGTTAGTTGAATTTCTATTATTTGAATTTTTCACTCCTAGATTACATTGCATTAGCATTCAACGCATATTTTGTGGTACTTGTATGAATGTTTGGTGCCCCATTGATAATACTTTAGTGAAATGAAGTTCTAGACTCATGGCTTCCCATGATAGCACTTTCATTATGGACTTTGGGATCTCAAGAGCTCCTAATCCTAGTATCAACAATGGTGCATTAGGCATGGACACTACCACTTCTATGTCTTCACCTTTCTATCCAATGAATGTTAACACACAAAACAATTCCATCTTGCAAGAAAAGGCCATTGATATTCATAAGGATTTTGCACACTTCCAACAAGACTTATTCCTTGAAAACATTTCCATGACTACCATACCAGCCATAGAAAACCTTCATCGTTTGATTGAAAGTGATGATGGCCTATAAGTTATAAAAATAATTGCTGAGATTTACAATAAACATGCTACTTCTAATTCCCAATCAGAAAACATAGTTCCAAACCAAGGAGAACCTGACATTCCCCCCCCTTCAACCATAACATCCATACCAACTTATACCACTCCTCTTGATACAACAACTATGCAATAGTTTAGTCATGTGGCTCCTTCTTTTACATTTCCAACTAGTATTCCTAGTTCTATTGTGCAATCACATGTCCCCTCTACCACCTTCACCCCTCCAATTGTCCCTTTCACTTCCCCTAACATTACATACACTCCATTGCAATTTTCTCTTCCACCTCAAACCACTTACCCCAACCTCATCATTACACATCTCTTTAATACCACGCCACCCCTGCAACAACAAATTTCCACCATTAGCTAATGTCAAAATGCTCCACCCACATATCATGTTCATAGTAGCCCCTTATCCTTAGAAATATTACGCACCTTGATGCCACAAGGGCTAGAAATGCCTAGGTTTGAGAAATACAAAGGTAAAGGAGACTCTATTAACCATGTCAATGCTTATACAACTTTATGCAGTGATTTTTTCCTTGATAATAAACTCTTAGAAAATATTTTTCCTTGGACCCTGAAAGATACTACAATAGAGTGGTTTTCAAACCTGCCTAATCATTCCATATGATCATTTAATGAGCTTTTGGATGCCTTTTGGACACAAGCAACACTAAAGAGAGCATGTGATGAATCAGTGTTGTGTAATTTTTGACTTTATTAAATCAATCTCTCAAGTGTAAATAACATTCAAAAGAAAGATGCATGAATATGAAAATATAAGCCACAAAACCATAACACAAGGATTTGTATGTGAAACCATGTTAGGGGAAAAACCATGGTGGAGGTCAATCCATAATTTGAGTACTCAAATATAAGTGTTTTACAAAATGGGAATGCAATTGCATTCACGCACACTGCCTAGAGCTCACTGCTCAAAATTAGAAGGGCTCACTGCCTTACAAAAGATTTGGATTACATCAAGAGGTTGAAATGACTAGATAGAATCTACAAATTCCTAATTACAGTTCCAATTAGGCTCATAGATCAGATTCTTGACCTTTTGTCTGATTCTGCCCTTTGCTCTACTCTACCTTAATTTGCTTCACAAAATCCTCTTCTGCACAAGTGAAAATTTCTCAACTTCTGTTTTTATATTCCCACACACATCAACACATATGAAACACTCACACATACACATCAAAATGAATTAAATAATCTCATGTATATATCTATCACAAAGGATTCAATTGCTATATGTCAGCTTCAATAAAATAGAAAATATTTTCCAGCTTTCGGCTCAAAATATGAACAACATTTAATGCACATCTACAAGAGTTGGCCACACCATAGTGAGGACCCAAAACAAAATATTCAACAAAAGAATACTCCAAATAATTTTGCCTTAAATATCTACAACACCCCACATTTACTTAGTCAACCTTCATACACTCATGAATTCAAAATCGAATGACTTGATCTCCTAACTCATATACTGATTGATGCAACATCACAAAACTCAAGAATAAGACATTTAATATTCCCAAAACACCCTTCTTGAGATCCACAACCAAAACTGGTAATGCAAACCACTTGACAGATTCAACTTCAGCTGGATACCCTATTCTCTATGTTGTCTAGATCAATGACAACACTAGAAGCAATATGTCAACAATATCCCCCTTTTGCTTTGATGGAAACACATAGTGAAAAATTACTAAGTGTCGAAACATTCAAAACTTCAAAATGCGATAGCTGAAAAAACTTGACAAAACTCAAAAAAACTCCCCTTGAGTTTGATATGACATTTTTCACTGCTCTCTCTCACCCTTTGACATCAATGAAAAAAAGATAATAAAAGATTTTATTTCTCCCCCTATGAAGTGTAACCAAAAACTTACTGATTCAAAAATTGATTCAAACATTTGAAGTAATACAACCGCTATCTGAAGAGTATTTGGTACTTTTCTTTCATCTTTGGAAGAAACTTCTTCCATGCTTCTATTGCAATCCCAGTGATTATGATCATGTTGTTGTTTTCAGATGTACAATAGATAATATTGATGAGGGATTCTGGAATGGTGAAGGCTTCTTCTAATATCTATCCTTTCCTCCCTATCTCAATCAACTATTTCAGCCTGCATTCAGTTATGTCCTTCACTTTCCAAAATGTGTCAAAAATTTTGTTCCTAGTGTTTTGAAAATTTGTATGCTCTGTCTATAATTCTTGAATCCTTTTCTTGATTGCACCGCCACGATCCTAAGACATGTTAAAATTTTGTCCAATATTATTCAAATCTATTTCAATTTGTTCCAAATTTTCTTTGTACTTGCTAATTGCATGAGGCCATTGAAGATAGTAGTTATAAATGATATTTGTTGTGCTTATGCATTGCCTTAGTTGATTCATGTGCCTATTCAGCTTAGTGAGTGACAATTTGTACTGCTTCTTTAGGTGTAGGATAACTTCTTCTTCCTTGCTCTGATACTCAGATTTCATGACTTCCTTGATACATTTAATCATCTATTCTAGCAACTTATTCTGCAAACTCTACAATTTTATATGATTGTGCATAAGATGAGAACTTACTCATATGAAGGTCTGATAGACCATATGTTCCAAATTTTCTGCATTCCATCTTCCTCATGAATAATTTGCATTAGCTCTGCTTTGGTTAAATCACCTTCTCCTTCACTTCCTTCCATTGTTTACTTTTCTTGGTTTGGTTTAGCTGTTTCAGGTTCTTTTCCTAGGGTGTCCTTAGTTTCCTTATCAGATTCCTCATCTGGTATGTCCAAAATCACATTTTCTTTTACTTTCTCTTCAACTTTTGGAGTCTTCCATGTTGGTGGAGTATAAGCAACAATTTCTTTTGCTCTTTTCTTCTTTCTTTCCATCTCACAAGAGGAGGAACCAACTTCAAGTGCTCTATCCATAATGGAAACACTAATTGACCCAAACTTTCTTAGCAAACCCTTAAATAAATTTTCATATACTTGATCATAGTTTCCAAAATTGTTAGAGTATATGTAAATCAACTTGCAAACTGGTTCACTTTCTTCCCATATTAAATTGTTTTTTAGGGGTAAGCAATTCATAAAATACATCACAAGGCATATAACAAGAGTACCAAACCTGAAAAGGTAATCTATCTTCTTTGTCAATTGCACATTCTCCATTAGTTGATCTTTCAACAATTCGCAAACATCAAAATCCTTATCTTCCATTATCATCTTGTGTGAAATGTAAAAAACACCTACCAAATTTGCACCTTCTCTATTTCTAAGAAAGACATTTTATGATATTCCATGTGTAGTGTACCTTCTCACTCAATCTTTAATTGTGGATATTATCAATTCCATTTGATCCCCAATTACTCTAGTTAGGGTTTTGACTTCTTTATTTCGGATTGAATTCATTCTCAGCACATCCCCAACCTTGCATAACCTAGTTATAGCTACAATCACTTCTTTTGAGATATGGTACGATTTACCCAGAGTTAGAATATCATCATTCAATCTATCTAGAATAAAATCAATGATTTATGTGTTTTTGAAATAGGGAAATTCACTCCAAATATCAATTTTTTTTGCTTTTCTTCATTCAGCCATTTCAATTCGCGTGCCAACATGTTTGTTTAAGCTCTAATCTTTTCGCTACTATTATCATCTAGTTTGATCATTTATTTGATTTGTTCCATCTCCCCTTCTGTACACATGTCTTGAAAATAAATTATTCAACCACACACCAAATTAAACTCAAATTTCTCAATATAATAGAAGTACTTGATAGATTAGTGTTTCATCACCAAATTCTCTTCATGCTTTCAAAATTCTAGAATTGTGGTGTAGAGTTCTCTCCTTCTTCTCTTCGATGCAAAGTGGCGAATGAGGGTTTCAACTTTCTTTTTATAACTCACACACCTAACTTTTGTTGTAATAAGTGATTTTTCCCTAATTTATCCAAGTACCCTATTTTATTAGTCATCAAACAAATACTTTTTCGGACTTTCAACTCAACATAATATCCTTTCAAACTATTCCAACAATATTTGTAGATCAATAGTGCAACCACTACAATCATCCACATCCTAGTGTCAATTACCTACAGGGGGTTTGAAAGATTTTCTTGACAACACCCCCTAGGCCAAAGGCCTAAAAATAATTCTTGGAGGTATTACCAGAAGCAGGTTCTAGTGCTGGCTCATTCCCTACAATAGAGGAAATCTTCTTCACCCGTGTCTTCTTCATTTGACCTCTTATTTCATCCACAGTCACTTTCCCTTTTCCTTTATCATATTTCTGCATATTTATGCCTTTGTATGTCGAACCTCTTCTATCCATCATTTTGTTTCTATAGAATCTTGCAATGTGACCATATTTGTTGCAATTGAAACACACAACATTTCCTTGTCAAGACTAGTGATTCCATTGATTTCTTCTCAATCTTCACTGGTTGGCAATATGCCAAAACCTTCCATAGGTATAACATTTTACATTCCTAGAGTTGTTTGACATATTTCTACATTCAATTGACTTATGACCAAAATTATTGTAGTTGAAACACTAGCCAAAGAATGATGGATTACTTGATTTCATCTTACTTCTACATTGAGCAGCCATATGAAAAAATTTATTGTAAGAAAAATAGTATCCATTGAATTTTTGAGCATTAGGTTGTCTTGCTAGATGCCTTTTTACTTTGGTCATTTGATTTCCTTGCTTGAAATTCCTTTGCCCAAATTTGAAACTTTCTATTTTATCATATCCAATACCTCACTTGTCATTTCCATTATTTTGTCCTTAAGTCAGCTTGTCAAGCTTATCTAAGCTAATCTTGAACTTCTCCTTGTATTCATTTGCAATAGCAAGTTCATCCTTGAGAATAACAATCTGCTTTCCAAGCTCTTCTTCATTGTCTCTAGATTGTTGCAGTTCAATCTCTAACTGAATGAATTCTCCATTAATTTTGCTACATTCATCAGATCTCTCTTTTAGGGACTAGACAATTTTTTCCTCATTCTTCTTTCTTTCTTCAATCTCTTTTGTCAGCTTCATCGCCATAGATTCCATCTCATGCTTTAGGGTAGCATTGTCTTTGGAAAGGTTTTCACATTATTTAGTTATTTCCTTCAAGGTTTGATTTAGGTGAACATCATCCATGCTTTATCTCTCCTTCTACTTAATCTAATAACATAGATCCTTTCTCTTCTCCTTGGACTTAATAATATGATCCTTCAACTTCTGAATGAATTTCTCGACATCCTTAAGATTTTCTTTCAATTCCCAGACTTCTACTTTAGACTGATCAAGGTCATCAAGTGCAACCAAAATTTGTTGTTGAAGATTATTAGAGTCAATTACCTTCCAAGATCCACCTTAATCTATTTAACTCCTTCTGAGGAATTTAGCTCTAATACCAATTGTTGGACTCAAGCAACACTGAGAGGGGGGTGAATCAGTGTTGTGCAATTTTTGACTTTCTTAAACCGATCTCTCAAGTGTACATAACATTTAATCAAAAGAAAGATTCACCAACATGAAACAATAAGCCACAACACCATAACACAAGGATTTTTATGTGGAAAACCTATCAGGGGAAAAAACACGGTGGAGGTCAATCCACAATTTGAGTACTCAAATACAAGTGTTTTACAAAATGGGAATGTACTTCAATTTAGGCACACTGCCTAGAGCTCACTGCTCAAAATAAGGAAGGCTCATTTCCTTACAAAAGATTTGGATTATATCAAAAGGTTGAACTGACTAGATAACATCTACAAATTCCTCATTACAATTCTGATTAGGCTCATAGATCAAATTTTGGACCTTCTGTCTGATTATGCACTTTGTTTTGCTCTACCTTAATTTGCTTCACAAAATCCTCTTCTGCACAAGTGAAAATTTCTCAACTTCTCTTTTGATATTCCCACACACATCAACACATATCAATTACTCACACATACACATCAAAATGAATTAGCTAATCTCATATATATATCAACCACTAAGGATTCAATCGCTATATGTCGGCTTCAATAAAATAAGAAATATTTTCCAACTGTCAACTCAAAACATGAGTAACATTTAATGTGCATCTACAAGAGTCAAGCACAACATAGTGAGGACACAAAAATAATCCAAACAATTTTTCCTTAAACATTCACAACACCCCACATTTACCTAGGCTACCTTCATACACTAATGAACAAAAAATCAAACGACCAGATCTACTAACTCGTACACCAATTGATGCGACAACACAAAATTTGAGAATAAGACATTTAATATAACCAAAAGACCTTCCCTAAGATCCACAACCAAATCTGGTAATGCAAACCACTTGATAGATTCAACTTTAGTCGGATACGTTGTTCTCTACTTTGTCTTCCAGTATGGTCAGATACTTAAGTGTAGACTGGATCAATGACTTAGGTTTCTATCAATGACAACACTAGAAGCCATAATCCAACAATTCCTTCATAAGTTACTTCCAAGTTCATATGACTCCTAAAAATACAATGGTTGATCTAATGCATTAAGACAAAATTCTGATGAAAAAGTAATTGACTTCATTTCATATTATCAATCATTGTATGCTCAAGTTGATGTCAAAATTCTTGATTCACATCTGTAGAAGATGTTTATTGAAAACTTGCACACAAACCTTTAGGATAAGCTAACCATGATGAAATTCCCTTCATTTATGCACTGATGCACAACCCTATGTGAATATCATAACTCTATTTCAAGTCGTGATTCAAAGTCCACTTCTAATCGAGCTGAGAAGTCTGAACAAAAAAATCAAAACAACATGCAAAACTTTCATAAACCAAATAGAGGCATTTTACAGTTCAATGTGCCTCCTCAACTAAAAACCCAACCCATTAAAAGTCAAGTGGCAATTTTTTAAGTAGTGGTTCCCTACACCCATGGGGACCCAAAGAGACAATTTACTTCCTTACCTAATACCCTCCATAATACAATGAAACAATTGCTTCAACAACAAATGATCACCTTGCCTACCATCAAACCATTTGATACAACCAAACCTTTACCACCAACCTTTAAACCAAATGCTTTTTTCCATTTTCATTGCCAAAATGGCCATGACACCGAACAATGTAAGCATCCCAAACACTTAGTTCAAGACCTCACTGATTTGGGTTGTTTGTCCATTACAAGTGTCAATGATCAAGGCAATATGTTTGTTGCACCCCCTAACTAGAATTTACAAATCTTTACCAATCTCGTGCCTAAACACAATTTTTCATTTGTCAAGGCTAGTGAACCTTCAAACCCTCAAGTCATGAACATGGATAAAAATAATGAACAATCCGATATAACTCCAAATGTTACCCAAGTTAATCCAATGGATGAACTTATGTGTGCAATAGATGATATCCCTCATAAGGGCCGAACCAACAAAAATATTGATATCACTTTCAATTCTAAAGATATACTTCAAAATATTCCTAATGGTCCTCTTTACATAACTAATAGAATCTATGATAAGCCAACCAATGGGATATTAATAGATCCTGCATATGGTGAGAATGTGATCACAAAAGAGTTTCTAGTATTACATGAGTTGTATCAAGATGACTATAATAAACCAAGTGCATGGATTAAAACACATACTTGTTTTGCATGCCCTATGATTTGATCCATCATACTCCCCTTGCGAATAGGACACAAAATGTTGGAGGTAACATTTTATATCATTCCACAGTCGAGGATCAATTTCATTTATGGCTAGGCCACCCTTGGCTTTGTTTTATGAAAATAATCCCTTCAGTTGGTCACAAATGTTTAAAGTTTCCACATGGAAATGAAATATTTACCATAGACCATAATGGCTTTAATCCATTATCATCTAAAGGTAATTTTTCCTTAGAAGCCTTTTGGCCTAAACCTATGGAACCCATTGATCACCCCCCATAAATATTTCTTTTTCATAGCAAATCAAATGTTCAAAGCCAAAGGAATAGCTAAGTTGTCTCTTCGTAACATGTCCCTGCCCACTTTGACTCTTCCTATCCTCAATGAAACTATGCTTCAGCCTAAATCTGACATTGAACAAACCATAGACACTTCCCCTCCATTGTTTAAATTACCAAGAGAAAATGAAACCAATCCTAGCATGTCTCCCCACATTAAACAAGTGTATAAAGATAAAGAGAAAGTGATTGACCCATCTTCTTTGGTTTCTTCCATTGTTCCCCCTTTGAAAGACAAGGAGCTTAAGATGGATCAACCCACTCTTATACCTCAACAAATTAAAAATTAAATTAAATGAAACCATGGAGCTAGGGACTGTAGGTGTTGTCATTGTCTCCTTCCTCATCAATCCCAACTGGAAGAAAATAAAAAAAAGCCAACCTACACCTTTGACCGAAGCAATAGATGACCACCCTTTTTCTCCTAACTTGCCACAAAATGACACAGTCCAGCCCTGAAAAAAAAATGAACAAATCCAACATCCACAACTTTTGATACATCCTTGGAAATAACCCTTCATCCTCATGTTGTAATCAATCTTGATGATGATGAGGAGGAGGAGGAGGAGATCACAAAAATAGATGAAGAATTGCAAAATGATCTAAACTCTTTATTTTCATTTACCATGAGCTTAAATCACAAATCTTTTCAACTAAATGAGGAACTTGGTACATCTCCTAGTTCGACACTTTCAGTTCTTTCTTTGGACAACCAAACACCCTTGCAATACACTAAACCTGATTGGGAGGTGGATGACTTGTTAGATGGTTGAATTGCATTCGCCTTACTAGCCTTTTATATTCATTTTTCTTTTATGTGCATATCATGTTCCCCATATTGTGTGTTTGATCTTCTCTCTTTGTACATTTCCTCTATTTGTACCTCTATTCTTTTATCTGTTGTGCATTTCCTTTTTTACCTTTTTGTTTTGTGTTTCATTTTTTGGGGATGACGCAAAGCATTGAAATTCCCTATGTCTCTTCCATGTTGACCTAAAAGGTCCTTTTTCAAAAAAATTTCACTTTTGTTTCCTTTTTGGGATGACACAAAGCATTGAGATGCCCTAGTCTCTTCCATGTTGACCCAAAAGGTCCTTTTTCTCTTTATTTTTCACTTGTGTTTCCTTTTTGGGATGACGCAAAGAAATGTCTCCTTCATGTTGAACCAAAAGCTTTTTCTTTTCTTTTTCCTTTTAATTTTGTTTTCTCTTATGTTTTACTTTTGGGGACGATGCAAGGCATTAAGACCACAATGTCTCTTCCATGTTGACTCAAAACGAAATTTGTTTTTCTTTTTTTTTTCACTCTCTTTGTGTCATTCTTCCAGCTCTATTTGATTTGGGGAATGCTGAGAGTTTTGAGCTCGATAATAAACACATTGAAACAATGAACATACTGACCCAAAATCTATAGATCCCTTATGCGTTTGGCAGGTTCTCTTTTCTAGGGGACAACTCCCTTTTTTTCATTTTTATTTTCATTTACATGAAGCATCCTAACTCAGAAACATATGACTTGGCATACGGCTTTATGAGTTGGCTCTCATGTCTTATTTTTACCTTTTGCATTTTCTTTTCTTCACTACTTTAAAGTAATTGCTCATAGATTGATGTGTAGCACTTCATTTAAAGTGGTGAGCATACATTAGCATAATTTAATTTTCATTCTTGGTTCTTAGTGCATCCTTTTCATTTCATACAATGCATTTTTAACTTTGTATATGACATTGGGTATGATGTCCTTCATAAGTGTGATCTATCTTAGCATATTACATTCCTCTTGGTGGCCTAATGCAACACACTACATCCCCTAAGTTGTGAATATTTTATTTTTTGATCTATCCTCTCTTGGAGATATTAGATACAATGTTCCCTAAGTGTTAGACCTTGAATAAACTTAACAAGACTCCTTTTAACATCCTTTCCATTTTACACTTTGCACTTTTTTCCACCTTGCATAATGCAATTTGTATGCCTATGGTACCTTTCTTTTTTTCATGAGTTGTAAGCATATGAAGCTTTAATTGTCTCATGAAGCACAAACTGACATGTTACTTTTTGGTTCCTTTTTAAAGTTATCAGGAGGTATAAATTTGATATAGTTGAGTGGGAAGCCCATTCAGTGGCACAACTTTCCCCATAGCCACCTATGTGTTTGTGAGTGCATGCCAACTAGCATATGTATCTTACCTTTTGGGTCTTCTCACCTAGTAGACTGCCATGAGTTCTGTCACCCTAGAGTGAGTACACATTCTCTTTTTCAAACAAACAACCTAGATCTAATCCACAACTAGTTGGATAGACAATCAAAGCTTCATCCTATCCCTTCATCTCAACATGTGTGTTCCTTTGTTCTTATGCTTAGTTTTCCATGGGATCCTCATCCTAGGGACTTGATCATCCCTCTTGATTGTTGTTATTCCATTTGTGAGTACCCTTCAAAATTTGCACATGCTTTAAACTCTTTTTCATGGGTTAGTCATATGCAAACATGTTAAATTCTACTATGAAATAACATGTCAATGCTCAAAAAATGAAACAAATAGCAAAGATGATTAAAAGGAATATAAAATAATTGCATATACCTATTCCATATTGGATTGGTGTCACTTGTTCAAAGTGACCCTTTCCCAATCCTTGCTAAGCTCAATGATAGATGCCTTGGAGATGGAGTGAAATGGGAAAAATTAGTTCTCAATTGAAGAGAGTAACTTTGAATAATATTGTGGATGCTAAGATGAATAATAGTCCTTCTAATTATAGATTCTCAAGTTGAAAGAGTGCTCAAAAGAGACCAATGTGGGATAATGTTTTAGCCAATGAGATGGAGCTACTTGTCAGCTTGTGAATGGTTGAGGAATGTTTAGGTCAATGTGCCAATAAATGAGATTGGTTGGCCTTTTTCAAATTCAAATTTGGCTTGTTGGAGGGAGAAAAAGTGACTTTAATGCCAAGTGGGGGACATGTAAGAGGAAACTTATTGCCATGTTGGAAGGGACAAGTCAACTTGCTTTCAAATTCAAACTTAGGAATATTCTTTCAAAGATGTGTTGTTGAGGGAAAATGATGATTTTAATAAATGATTTAAAATGCTTTATTGGTGCAAGTGGGAAAAGCTAGAGGATGTGATGGGTGATTGGATTAGATTAATCAGGATTAGATTAGTTAAGATTATGTTAGATGCTTTTTACCCATTTGACATAAATACTTTGATTTATTTAAATCAAAAGGGATGGAATATGAATTTGAGATTTAATCAAATAAAGTTTTGTTTATTTAATTAAAAGGGGGATGAAAGATAAAGGTTATTTAATTTGAAGGAGATGAATCTAGGGGATGATTTATGAAAGATGGAATGTTAGGATGTCATTAAAATTGATTTATTTAAATGAGGTAATGGTAAAGTGAATTTATTTAATTGAAGGATGAAATGTTAGATTTAATTAAATGAAGGTTATTTAATTAAACTGGTGGATTGAAATACATGCATATTTTGTGTGTCTACACCATCTTACCACCATAAGTGCATTTGTAATCTCTCTCTTGATATGCATGGATAATTTAGTGTGAGTTTGAATCAAGTTCATCCTCTCAGTAAAGTGGGGGCTAAATGAATCAAAGAAAATGGCCCTATGTCATTTTCATGGTCTTTTAGGCCTTTCTTCATCATGTTGGGTCTATTTTGCTTTGATTTATTGATGTAATATGGCTTGAACATTCACATTAGGTCCTTAAAATTCAAATTATGGTGTCTTGTGAAGATGTTGTGAAGTGTTGTAACACATTTCTACAATTTTCTAGACTTTATTCATTACAATTCACCTAAAAATCAACTTTTCATCACTAATCATGTCCTATTTTGAAGTGTTGTAAAGTCTTGTAACAATATTTCATTCTTTTCTAGGCATAATTTCACTATTTACACCTTTCTTATGTTTGATTTGACCTCTTCATGCCCTTATAACGATTAATTAAGTGTATTTTTTAATGTAAACACAAAAAATAACATTAAATGTGACTTAATTCCTGATAGCCACTTTCAAGCTTAATGTGGGATCCATTCACCATAGGTGGCGAATGAGTCCCTCTTGGCTCCAAATTCAAAATTACTTGATGTCAGTATGTGATGAGGTATCAATGGGTTACTAAGGCACAAGAATGTATAAATAAGTTTTTTTCTCCTCATATTAGATCTCCTACAATCTCCTAACTCATTCAAGCATTCAATTAGCATTTGAGAACTTTGCATCTTATAATCGAGCATCAATAAAGCATTCAAGAGAAACCATTGACACATATTAAGATTTCCTTCAACAAGGGTTTGCTAAGTTGATAGAATTTGCATGTTATTTTTTTATCATTCTCCTTCATTTCATTATTTCATTAAGGGTTTGATTACCAAGGTAGGATTTGACCAAGGAAAATCCATATAACCTAACCCTTAACCATTTTTCCCCTTTTGCATGTGTGTTTGCAGACTTGTGATGCATACTTGATAAGAATTTAGGTGTTGAAAAGTGGACAAGAAGTCTAAAAACTATTTCAATTCAACTACGTCTTATTTCAAGCTTGGAGAAGACATTTTGTCCATTTTCTACAGATTTGACTTTGTCAACCCAATAAGCAGACAACCTCAGATCTAGTGCTACAGAATTATTCCCTAATTTCTCAAAATTTTCGCAGAGGATTGATTCACCATAAATGGTGAATGAGTCCCACCTTAAGGCTGGAAATCTAGATTTTGTATCCCGACACTCAAAAACCTATTTTTGACAGATTTCATCAGAAGTAGGATTGATTCAGAATTAGTGGTGAATGAGTCCCAATGGTTATTTTTTGTGATCTTAGACATCATTCAAAAGATTCCAAATTTTTTAATCTCCACCTAGGTGCACTCTGAATCAGCCTCTTTCTATTTTGTTTTGCATTTGTTCATTTATAGTTCATTGTTTGCAAATGTCACTATGTTTTCAAACATTACATAATTCTTAGATTTTTCATATATAATCAGTCAATTAGATCATTTAACTACACTTATTTCATTTCATTTAGTCTAAATAATACCATACATTGCATAATTTGACTGTACCTAGCATAGATCCTTGGTGTGGGGTTTATCTCTCTCCTTTTAGGTGCAACATCCTAAGAGTGCAAGAGTAGCCTATAAGCCCTACCCAAAAATATATGGTTCACAATCTTCTTCTATAATTCCAACTATTGGAATCTCTTCTTGAGGAGTACAAAATTTTCTATTAGCTATATGTTCAATCTTCAAGATCTTCCTCAAGTGATTAAGCTCCTTTAAAGGAACCAAGCTCTTATACCAATTATTGAGAACCCATAATACTGAGAAGGGGGCTGAATGATACTCTCATTGTGTCACCAAAAAATGCATAGTTGAAATTTTTATGCTCACTTGAGTCTTTTTAATTGGCTTTGGCTTGATTTTTCCTAGGTATAATGTTGTAATGTGGTCAAAACATTGACATTAGGGCTTAAACATTCAAATTATGGTGTCTTTTGAAGGTGTTGTGAAGTGTTGTAAGACATTTCTACACTTTTCTAGACCCTATTCATTACAATTCACCTAAAAATCACCTTTTCATCACTTATTAAGTCCTATTTTGAAGTGTTGTAAAGTCTCGTAACAAGATTTCACGCTTTTCTAGGCTTAATTTCACTAATTCAAACCTTTAGCATGTCTAAATCACCCCTTAATACACTTTCTGGTTATTTTTAAGTGTATTGTTAATGATATTTGCATTGGACAACTTTTAATGCCCTAAAATTCTTGACACCCACTTAATTTTCTTAAGTGGGACTAAGTTGCCAATAGGGGTGACTTAGTCCTTTTTGGCACAAAACTCAAAATAATTTTAAATTTCTAGTGGGTTTTTTTCCTCTAACCCTTGAGGTTGACCTGTGATGTGTTATTTTCAAAGAAATTTAGTAAACTGAAGTATAAATAAGGTTTTTTCACCTCATTTTACATCTCCTACATTCATCTATCTCGAAATCACATACAATCTCTTGCACTCATTAAGCATTCAATTAAATAAAGCATTATCAATTCAAGCTATTAGAGTTCTTCATTTCACATCTTCAATTTGAGCATCAATGATGTGGTATGCTTATGAAATTTTCATTTGCATGTTATCTATTTATCACTCTCTTTTCATCTAATTTCATTGTTTAGGGTTTGATTACCAAAGTGGGGTTTGACCAAGGCAAACCCCTATTCTCTAATCCTCAACCATTTTTCCCCTTCTGCATGTGACTTTTGTATGCAAATTTGTCAAGCAATAGGTGTTGAAAAGTGATCAAAAAGTGTAAAAAGTCAATCAAGTCAATGCAATCCTAATTCAAGCTTGGAGGGATTTCTATCTCATTTTCTGTAGAATCAAGTGCAGACACTTGTCAGAAAAGGTAGTGCAGACCTGAGACTACAAGATTATGTCTAGAATTTCTTAAAATTTGTAGGACAAAGTCACCACTAGTGGTGAATTAGTCCCACTTTTGGGCCTAAAACCTAATTTTGACATTTTTGGATACCCATTTGGTAGATTCCCATTCATGAAAAGTTTCCCAAAACTAGGACTAAGTCGCCCAGAATGGAATAATTGTCCCGATCAACATTTCAATCAATTTTTCATGAATCTCCACCATTAGCCAAAGTCAAAATGCTCCACCTACATATCATGTTTGTAGTAGTCCATTATCCCTTGAAATCTAACACACTCAAATACCACAAGAAATTGAAATGCCTAGGTTTGAGAAATATGGAGGCAAAGGAGACCCTACTAATCATGTCAATGCTTATACAACCTTGTGTAGTGATTTTTTTCTTGATGACAAATTATTAGCTAAATGTTTTCCTCAGACCTTAAAAGACACTACATTGGAATGGTTTTTCAATTTACCCAATCATTCAATCTGATCATTTAATGAACTTGTGGAAGCCTTTATAAGTAATTTCCAAGTCTATATGACTCCTAAAAAGATTGGCTGATTTGATACATTATAAAAAAAATGCCAATGAAAAAGTTACTAATTTCATTTCACTCTATTAGTCATTATATGCTTAAATTAATGTTAAGATTCTTGATTCACATCAACAAAAGATGGTTTTTGAAAACTTGTATAATCATCTTCAGGACAAGTTAAATATGATGACATTTCCTTCATTTTTGTATTTATGTACAGCCCTTTGTGACTATCACAACTCGATTTCTAGTTGTGATTCAAATTCCACATCTAATTGAGGTAAGAAGTCTTAGCAAAACACCCACAACAATGTACAAAACTTTAGAAAACCCAACAAAGTATTTTTACAATCGCCAACCCGTTCCAAGTCAAGTGGTAGCTATTAAAGTAGTGATGACTTATACATATGGTGACCCGAAGAGACAATTCACCCCCTTACCCGATACCCTCCATAATACAATGAACCAATTTCCCCAGCAAGAAATGATCACTTTGCCTATCGTTAAACCACTTGATACCACCAATCCTTTACCACCTAACTTTAAACAAAATGCTTATTATCATTTTCATTTCCAAAATGGACATGACATCAAACAATGTAATCATATTAAACACTTAGTTCAAGACTTCATTGATTCGGTTCGTTTATGTATTGGGGGTGTCCATGATCAAGGCAATAAGTCTATTGCACACCCTAAAAATAATTTACAAATCTTTACCAACCCCATGTCTAAACATAATAATAATGAACATTGATACAACTAATGAACAACATGATATAACTCCAAATGTTACCCAAGTTACTCCTATGGATGAACTTGTGGGCGCAATAGATGTTATCCCTTGTAAGGGCCCAACCAACAAAAATCTTGATATCATTGTTTTCCAAAGATATACTGAAAAAGCTTCATTATGGTCCTCTTTGCATATCTAGTTGAATCTATGATAAGCCCATCAAGGAGATATTAGTAGATCCTTCCTATGGGGAGAATGTATCACAAAAGAATTTTTAGTATTACATGAGTTATATCAAGATGATTATAAAAACGCAATTGCATGGATTAAAATGCATACTAGTTTTGGGTGCCCTACAATTGGATCGATCATACTCCCCTTACAAATAGGACCCAAGACTTTGGATGTAATATTTTATGTTATTCCATAATAAGACCAATTTCATCTACAACTAGGTCATCCTTGGTTGTGCTCGATGAAAGCAATCCCCTCAATTGTTCACAAATGTTTGAAGTTTCCACATGGAAATGAAATATTTACCATACACCATAGTAGCTTTAATCCATTGTCCTTTAAAGGTATTTTTTCCTTAGAATCCTTTTGACATGAACCTATGGAACCCATCACCCCTTGAAAATATTTATTTTTCATAACCTACCAAAAATTCAAAGCCAAACGAATAGCCAAATTGTCTCTTCGTAACATGTCATCATCCGCTTCCACTCCGCCTATCCTAGATGAAACCATACTTCAGCCTGAGTCTAACATTGAATAAACAATACAAACTCATGAGCCACCATCCATTAACACCTTCCCTTCCTCATATAAACATCCAAGAGAAACTGACGTTAACCTTGTCATGTGTCCCTACATTAAACAAGTTTATAAAGCCAAAGAGAAATTGATTGACCCATCTTCTTTGGCTTCTTCTGTTCTCACCCCTCAAGAATACAAGGAACCTATGATGGATCAACCCACTCTTACACCTCAACAAATTCAAACTAAGATTAAATGAAACTATGGTACTCAAGAGCATACGTGTCATCATCATTTCCTTGCTCGTCAAATGCAAAATGAGAATAAAAAATAAAATAAGCCTATTCCTTTGAAAGAAGTAATAGATGGCCACCCTCTTCCCCCTAACCTCCGAGAAGATAATACACTCCATCCCTCACAACAAAATGAAAAAATACAACAACAACTTTTCATACACCCTTCCTTGGAGATTACCCTTCACCCTCCCATCATAATTAGCCTTGATGATGAAGAAGTGCATAACGATCTAAATTATTTATTTTCATCTACCATGAGCTTAATGATAAACCTTATCCACCAAGTGAAAAACTTGGTACATCTCCTAGTTCGACATTTGCAATTCTTCCTTTGGATAGTCAACCAACCTTACAATATATTGAACATGATTGGGAGGCAGATGACGTGTTAGATGGTTGACTTGCATTCACCTTACTAACCTTTTCTATTCATTTTCCCTTTTCACATTTTTCTTTTATGTGTGTATCATGTTCCCCTATATCATGTACAATTCTTCTATTCATATTTCGACGAGCTGAAAAGTGATGATTTAGTGAGAGGACTATTAATGTCTTTGATAAGCCAACCTTAAGGTCCTTTTGTTCCTTTTTGATGGATAAGATGATCCGCACTTTCCCTCTATGTTGACTCCAGCCTTTTATTAATTTCTCGAGTTTTATGGACGATAATAACATTGAGATCCATTAATGTTCTTCCATATTCATCCGAATAACTTCTGAGCCTTTGAGCTATTTTAATCTTGACATTCGGTTCTGTGCCTGGGAACATGAAATTTCTATGCTCTTTTCATAAAGCATTGCAGCAACAACATATTGACCCCAAATCCATAGATCCCTTTATGTCTTTGTACCTTTCTGGGATAGCCCTTCTTTTTATTTTGTTTACATGATGCATCCATCCTGGAAATAGATGACTTGCATAGAGAGACTAAACTTGGCTCTCATAAGTCTGGAATTTTCATCTTCTTTTCTTCACTACTTTAAAGTAATTCTCTCTAATCATTGTGTAGAAATTCCCTTAAAGTGGGGGCATACATTAGTTACTCACTACTACATTCTGCATTCTAAGTGTGTTTGTCACTTCATACAATTTGTTTTTCACTTTTGTTTCAAATGAAACAAAGTGGTCCCCATGGACACTTGGTCTTGGCATATTACATTCCTCTTAGTGCCTCCAGCGTGACACACTCCAAGATCCCCCTAAGTTGTGAATATTCTATTCTTTGATCGGGTCCTCTCTTGGAGCATTAGACAATGTTCCCCAAGGATAAACCTTGCATGAACTTAACAAAGACTCCTTTTAACACCTTTTGAATTTTAACTTTTACATTTTTACCACCTTGCATAATGCAACTTTCATGTCTATGGTACCTTTGCATTTGTTCATGAGTTCTAAGCATATGAAGCTTTTCTTGTCTCATGAAGCATGAACTTACATTTTCTTTTGTGGGTCCTTGTTAAGGTTATCATGAGGTATAACTTTGATATGGTTGACTGGGAAGCCCATTCCATGACATGAATTTCCCCATAGCCACCTATATGTTTATCAGTGCATACCAACTAGCGTATGTATCTTACCTTTTTGGGTTATCTCACCTAGTAGATTTCCATGAGTTCTATCACCCCAAAGTGAGTATGCATCCTCTTTTCCAAAACAATCAACCTAGATCTAATCCATAATGAGTTGGATAAACGATCAAAGTTTTCATTCCTTTTCATCATCATGTGTGTTCTTCTATTCTTATGTTTTGATTTCCATGAGTTCTTGATCCTGGACACTTGATCATCCCTCTTGGTTATTATTGCTTCATCTTACCAATGTAAGTGCATTAGGATCCCTCTCGATGTGCACGTTGGGCTAATTTAGTGAGAGTTTGAAGCAAGTTCACCCTCTCACTAAAGTGGGGGCTTAATGTGTCACCAAAAAATGTATAGTTGACATTTTTATGCTCACTTGAGTCTTTCTAATGGGATTTGGCTTGATTTTTCCTAGGTATAATGTTGTAATGTCATCAAAACATTCACATTAGGGCTTAAAAATTCAAATTATGGTGTCTTGTGAAAGTGTTGTGAAATGTTGTAAATTTTTTTTACACTTTTCTAGACCATATTCATTACAATTCACCTAAAAATCACCCTTTCATCACTTAGCAAGTCCTATTTTAAAGTGTTGTAAAGTCTTGTAACAAGATTTCATATTTTTTAGGCTTAAATTCACTAATTCAACCCTTTCTCATGTCTAAATGACCCTTGGTACACTTTCTAGCTATTTTCAAGTGTGTTGTTAAGGATATTCCCATTGGAAAACTTTTAATGCCCCAAAATTCCTACCACCAACTTAATTTTCTTAAGTGAGACGAAGTCGCCAATAGGGGCGACTTAGTCCTTTTTGGCACAAAACTCAATAATTTAAAATTTCTAGCAGGATTTTGTCCTCTAACCTTTGAGGTCAGCCTGTGATGTGTTATTTTAAAGAAATTTTAGTAAACTAAAGTATAAATAAGGGTTTTTTCACCTAATTTTACATCTCCTACAATCATCTATCTTGAAATCACTTGCAATCTCTTGCACTCATTAGGCATTCAAGCAAATCAAGCATTATCAAGTCAAGCTATTAGAGTTCTTCATTACACATCTTCATATTTGAGCATCAATGTTGTGGTAAGTTTATGAAATTTGCATTTTCATGTTATCTATGTATCACTCTCTTTTCATCTCATTTCATTGTTTAGGGTTTGATTACCAAAGTGGGGTTTGACCAAGGAAAACCCCTATTCTCCAACCCTCAACTATTTTCCCCCTTTTTCATGTGACTTTTATAGGAAAATTTATCCAGCAATAGGTGTTGAAAAGTGATCAAAAAGTGTACAAATTAAATCAAGTCAAGGAAACCCTAATTCAACCTTGGAGGGACTTTCTACCCCATTTTTTGCATAATCAAGTATGGACACCTATAAGAAAAGGAAGCGTAGACCTAAGACTACAAGATTTTGTCCCAAATTTCCTAAAATTTGTAGGAGGACTAAGTCACCACTAGTGGTGAATTAGTTCCACTTCCAGGTTTGAAAACTAATTTTGACATTTCTAGATACCTATTTGGAAAATTCTCATTCCAGAAAAGTTTCCTGAAACTCAGACTAGGTCACCTAGACTGGCAGAAGTGTCTCGGTCAACATTTTAGTCAATTTTTCAGGATTCAAGAATCTTCCAACATCAAACTTCTAATTCTAGGTGCATCTCTTCCATTTTGTTATGTTATTTCATCATTTAGTTACATTCTTAGGCATTTCTGCATATCACATTGTGTTTTCCATCACTCTACATTTTCATCATTTTGCACCATTAAATCATCTCAATTTCAAATCATAGTAGTAGGACATCTTAATTAGGCATAATACATCTCATTAACATAGACTTTGAGTGTAAACCATTGCAATTTGGTCCCCAATCCAATCTGCTTTCTCCTTTTAGATGAAAAACCCTAAGAGGAGCAAAGCATTGTGAGGGGTCAAACCAAAATCATTGTTTACACTCATAAAGCATTCAAAAATTAAACATACAATTACTAAATTATATTTAACTACAATAAGGAAAGAAAGGATTAAACATCAACAACATCGGATAACACATGAACACCAAGATTTAATAAGGAAAGAAAGTATATTTATAGAAGTGCTCACTATAGGTGGACTCACTGTCCATAAAGAAAAAGAAGGATATAAGAGAGATTGTGGCTCACAACCTATTTTTCACTATTAAAATTACATCTATTATATGTATGAAATATAGTTCAAATGAAGATCAATACACTAATTCTAGACACTTCACTTGATTTAAATCTAGCTCTCTATCTTTCTCTACATTTATATTACTTTGGTCTTGAACTCAACATTCACAACTTAAATTTTGACTGCTATGCATCATATACATGTAGTATATTTGCAATACATCCTTCTTACTTCTTTGAAAACTGAAAAAGATCTAACATATATATCCACATCAAGTACAACATCAATTGTGTTGGCCTGATTAGATGTAACACCAAAAATATAACTTTTTAACTACAAAAATTTTATACATGTATCTCGCGCCAAGATTTAAAAATTAAAAAAGCATAAAACAATTCAACATGGATTTAAATTATATCCCACATAAGACTTTAATACTTACTTAACCTTTGAACAAAATAAAATGTGTTATGTTAACATGATATAAGACCTAAAAGTTAAAAGCTCTAACTATGTATCCATATCTTGACATGCGGACCTAAAAATTCAATGTCAACTAGAATCCATACTCTCCTACCATTTGGAAACTTATCCTCAAAAGAGAAAAGCGAAAAACTCATTCATAAAGAAGTGTGAAATCTCCCACAAAAATACATTGCTTAGAGAATAACTATAATTTTCTAGGTCAAACTTTTGTTACTTGTAACTTTCAATCCACTTGACAAAACATGATGAAAACTTTGAAATAAATACATCTAACATCCACCAAGATTATGTTGGAAGTGTAGAGTGAAACCTTTATTTCCAAAATGGTGTAGACAAAAAATTAAACACTTCGTAACATTGAATAAGCAAAATTGATACATATTCAATTTCCAACACAACTAATATTTCTGGATCAAATCATCTAACATAAAATATCTTCCACAACACTTGAAAACTAGTTAGAACTAATGAAAATGATTTGCAACAAAAATCTTCAAATACGTTACAATATTGACATCACTGAAAATACTACAACACATCGCTATGTACCTTCCATGCTTATATTGTGAAACATCATCATCAATGGCATTCTTCCAACAATATTCCTAAACTTGCAACATGATCTAGTAAAGATTAGATGTTTAGTGACAAATGACCTACACATTCTAAATCAATGGTGCACTTTAAATTATCACATCCTTCAACTATAATTAGGGATTGTACAAAGTAATAGATCAAAAGGAAATCAATTTTTTGGTAAATATTTTATAGCATAATTAAATTTAGCATATATGTATTATTGGCTTTAATATGATATATTATCTACTTGGTTTCCAATTCGATCCATTTAGCATAAGAATACATGATTCTACAAAGGTCATTTAATGTTTATTTATCATATCATAGGATTAAGAAATATGTCATCATCCTAGGAAAAGAAATATGTGACCATCCTAGTTTTTCCTAAGTCTTACCCTTCTCTCTATATATAAGCTTTTTTCTCATTATAGATAATGTACGATGTATGCATCTAATAAATTATTTTAAAATATTACATTTTCATTTATTATCTCTTATACAGAAGGTTTTTTTGGTTTTAGGTGATTCTTTGGTCCCATGGATTCTACTATCAATTGTTGCATGTTATTACAACTACATATATGTAATTGCCTGCCATTTTTTTGAAATGGGTTTTTACCTAAAGGTTTTACTCATTTATACTATTTTTGAGAGATTCCTTTGTACATTGGTATCGAACATGACCTTCTAGCAAGGATTTTTACTTTCTTTTCTTGTATTTTTTAATCATTCTCCTTCGATTGCACATAATTTTTTTTCCCCTTATGGATAAGCTATATTAGTTGACTAGTTTTTATCTAGGTCCATTTTATGTTATTTTATTTGATTTTACTAATGAAATTAACTTTTTAAATCTCATGTCAAAGGATTAGTAGAATTCTCATCATTTTATTTGATTCTATTTCTAATGCTTGTTTACATAAAAAAATATTCTCTCATTATACATAGAATATATAATATTATATGCATTTAATAAATTATTTTGGTAATATAGCATTTTCATTTCTTTTCTGTCATGTACAAGTTTATTTTTGTTAAGAATGATCTTTGGATCTTGTGAAGTTCACTATCAACTCTAGCATATAGGGTATGCATGGACCATTAGATTAAAATTGATTTAATATCTTCCAAACTTTCCATTTCATAGGGGAAGCACTCCATAAGATATCAGCTCCACCATATATAATATGTTTGACCCCTTCTCCCACTAAAGTAATATAATTATAAATTATTTATTTCACATGTACTAGTCTCATTTCTTTGGAAATTAAGACATCAAATGATCACTTGTGGCTATCATAACTATAAATTGAATCTTATTAGTTGGTAAGTATAATTAAATTAATTAGATAATGAGAGGAAAAATTGTATGAGGAGATAAAATAATTTCATACGAAGATTTTTCATATTATTGTAATTAATATAAAGGGACCTAAATGGGAAGTTTGGAAGATGGGAAGATATAAATTAGTCATACTTGGGACAAACCCTTTTAAATTGGAATATAAAATTATACTCCAATAACATGTTAGTGAATTTTACAAGATTGAAAGGGCTCTTATACATAAGAATATTCAAGGCCATATGTGTATCCTTGACCCACATTTTCATGTTTCAATACTAATTCTAGCCTCAGCTAAGTTAATCCAATATTTAAGCAATTTATATACTCCTATAACAAAAGTATCAATTTTTTGCATATTACATGTGTCAAATTACATCACTCCTTGGTCATTTTACTCATCCTTTAGCATCCCACACCACTCACTATAATAATGCACTATGTTAATTACGTAGAATTACTCATCTCTTTCATACCACAATTTTACATTAGTATTTCTAATTACATCAAATTTCTAGATTCATGAAATAAAAAATTACTAGCTCCTCCAATAAGACTTTCAATGACCAGTAATTTATTTTCAATTTTTAAACTCTCATTATCATTGTACCACATTATTGTTATTGATTTATATAATTAACCATTTTTCTTCAAACTACTCAAAAATTAATTGAATCAATCAATAATATTTAATAAAGGAATAAAGGGGTAGCAAAACTTCCATTTATTGTCATAGAAAAAACTATTATTATTTTCAAACATGAAAAATCCCCACTTCACAAATGTAGATTTTTTTAAAATAATTTATTGTAGCTACCAAAAGTTTATGATATTTTAGGTTTAGTGTTGTACCATTTGGACAAAACTGCAAATGTGTAGTTTAGGACCATAGGAGAAGACTTCATCTAAGTTCAAAGAATTTTCTAAATTTCACAAAGCATGACCATTTTAGTCTATCTATCTCATATATGCAATTTAGAATTTGCATACAACAATCCATTGTCATAGTCTTTAAATTATGTTCATCTCATGATTCAAAGTATATATTTTCTTTATTGTTTTATTTTTCTTGTAGCTTAATAAGATACATGTTTCTAAACACAACTCATTTATCTAAGTTAAATTTTTTATCATCATTATTGTTAATTGGTAAGTGCCAATTGTTTTGAAAGTAGGTAAGTAAATTATTTCTTATTTGGAATGTTTAAGCACATGCTTAGATAACGGAAAAATTTAGATTCATTATTGTAGAGTGTCAATATATCTAATAATAAAAAATACTATAATGTAGCTCTCTTAGACCAACCCCATGTTTTATTATTTCCTTTATAAAATTCTAGAATGGTAGATGAGATTGATGTCTATTTTTTCTCCTCAATTCAAATTTGTCAATTATCATATTTTCTAAAACAATAAAATTACATGAAATTGTTCTTTTAAGTATAAACACATTAAGACTCTTCTTTATTTAATTGAATATTTTATTATCTTACATGCTTCTAGGTGAAACTAAAAATTTAGAACCTTTATAGAGAAAATCTTATAAACCATTTTTATAGTTCCTAATTTTTTAAATATAAATAAACTATTAACACATTTAATGCTAATTAATATTTTTCTTTGATTAAATCTAAAATTATTTATATTAAAAACCACAATTTAATAATTCATTAATGTTGAGAGGCATTCTACAATGACAACAAGAGAGTGGACTGTAATGAGATGAGCTTGTTAATAAAAAAACATACCTTTTATTTTTTTATTTTGAGTTTGACAATCATTTATACATCAGAATATTAATATTTAATAATAAATTTAATATTGTCAAAATAAGCAACAAATATTATTTTATCTCCATATATATAATAAAAAATGAAGTTCAAAATGTATTTGAGATAGATATATATAATATATTTGGTTCTTCGAAGTACATAGATGCTCGAATATTCTTTTATTTGCGCAGATATGCAATTAAATTTGATCGGGAAAACAGGGTTGTCAAGTTTTGCACCACCGGATACTGAAATGGTACCGAACCTGCACGATTATAAGATCATATCTATCATATCTGAAAAGCCAAGGTATCAAACGCAACACTGCACGAAAGGACTATTCTTTATATGCCCGCAAATCGTTCGAGGGCTGTAGCTTTCTCCTTGTCTTCTCTATTATTTCGAATTTCATGGCTGAATTGCGAGAGGAGGAAAGGCCTGTAACGCCTCGGATTGTTGTCATCCACAAGTTCCGCAGGTGCCGAGATTTCCGTCTCCATTGGAAATGAAGTGAAAAAGGCAATAGACATACGGTCTATCCACCCTTTACAAACAACACGATGCTCTGCGCTGCGGTATCTACCATTACTCCACGCCTGCACTCATAATTACCATTCATTCTTTTTGTTTGTCTTACAGGGATAATAAAGATCTTTAATGACAATTGGAGACGGAGAGAAAATTTCATACCTTGAGGGAGTCCCCCACATTGACAACAAATGAATGAGAGAGTGGTTTCACGTTGAACCACTTACCCTCCTGAGATCGAATCTCAAGGCCTCCCGCATCATCTTGGTAAAGTATTGTGAGACAACCGGTATCTGTATGAGACAGCAGAGTCTCCTCCCCAATATTTTTTTGGTGCGATGAAGAACCATTTATCCGCAATGTTGATATGCACTTTTCGAAGTGAGAGTGGTAGAGGACTTTGGCATCCAAACCGAGGCTTGCAACAATTATTTTTGTGAGATTTTGTGCAAGATTTGAGACACAGATAGCGTACTTCACCATCGTCTCGCTGCGAAATAATAATAAATGACTTCAAATAATGAGATATAGACAAATGATATAGCTTTAGACGAACGAAAATCGGTTCTGAATAACATACCAGAAACTTGGATTCCCTTCCGGCCATATCTTTAAACACATTTGCTCTAAATGTTCTGATTTCGAGGGGTAGAGAAGATTAAATGTCTCATAGTTAGGAGTTCGAAAGTAACTATCTAATGGATTAAAAGTTGTGGCTCTGTCTTTAGCCTCGCTCGGCATGGATAATAAACCTCCGCTAACATTCTGAACCTTGTCCAGAAGCTCTACAGAAATTCCGTGGTTGACAAGACGGAAAAATCCCCATTCTTTGCAAGCCTCTCTTAGTTTGGCGACCATGGGATGATCTCGAAGGTGGCTCAGTTCTTCACCATCCAACTCTTGTGGAAATTTGGAGAAGTCGATTACGGGAAGATCAACTTCAGAGAGTACGGCTTTAAGGGGAAATTGCAGCGGGGAAGACATTATAAATATTGCTGCAATAACAAAACATAAAAACCTCAAGTGTTTTATCATTCCATTTTCAGGTTTCTTCCTTTTAATACTGTTCTCCAGAGAATGCATATGAAGGCCTAGATGGAACATATCGCTGAAAAGAATGGATTGGAATCATCCGGCAGGCTGAAAAAACAAACGCCAGATAGACGGGACATATATATCCAAAGTGGGTGCTTAAAACATTGTGATGTAGTCTTTGGTTTGTCAGCTCCATAGTAAAAATCCACGGTTTATCTTGATTATAGACAACCTTTCATACAAGTTAAAACAAATCATTCAAATCGGCAACGATGTCACCATTTTATTTTTTATTTTTTTAGCATTTAGCACTGCCATGTAACGATGCATTTTAACAGCCATTCTTTAACACGAGTTATTTTTATCGTTTTTTTTATGTGAGGCCCTAGGATGACTTTTACAATTATCTTAATGCAATTAGTATGTTTAGATATAAGCTTTAATCTATCACTTTTCAAGCTCCATGAAACATTGTAACTCGTAGTCTTCGGTTTATCAACTCCATGGTAATAATCGATGGTTTATCTTGATTAGAGACAACTGTTCACATCGTTCAAATCGGTTATTCTTAACATTCACCGAGGATTATTTTCAAAAATTATCTTAATACAATTAGTTTGTTTAGATTAAGGTTTTAATTTATCACATTTGAATATTGTTATTAAATGTTTGACTATTGAATCAATGTAGGTGTAATATTCTATAGTATCTCAGTTTAATTAAGACTTGTATTTAATCAAACTCTAAGGATTTGAATTTTGATTTTGGTATATAATATTTATTCAAAGTACTTGATCCATACAATCATGAATTGCTTTTTGAATATTGTTTGAACAAATTAATGTTAATAACAATTTAATGATTTTATCCTATGGACTCTCTTAATACTGTGGCTAATATTGTGGTGGAGGAAACCATCAACTTGGAATAGATCTTGGAAGGGAGAATCTTATCCCTTGAGGATAAAATTGATAAAATGTGGAATGTTGTGATGAAGAGTAGAGATGTCCCTAAGATTTTGGCTATTTTTGACTCTGCCAAGGTGATCTCCCTTGTGATTATTGCGAAAAAGAGAAATGATATTGTGTCTACTGATGATACTACTATTGTGGGTAAGCTGTTGGATGTGGATTGCGCTGGTGAGAAGGGTGATGTTCAAGGTAGTGTTTTGACTGGTGAGGTAAAAATTGGTGGGTCAGGGACCAAAACTAGAAATAGAATGAAAGCTCAGGGTGGAGCCTTTGGTTTAGAGGTGTATGTTACTGTGGATAATATGTAGAAGAAAGCTACTAGTGAAATGGAGGCTATTGAGATTCTGAACAATATGTAGTGGTGTTGGTTGGCTGCCTTCTTTTTGGCTACTTTTTGGCTATTGGTTCACTGTCATTAGGCTGATTGTTGCATATTGTTTTATATTTTTTTGTAGCTGATTTATTCTGTAAAGGGTTTTGGGCCCCTTCAAGACGTATTTTTTACTTCCAATCAAAACAATTTAATTATTTTACATAAATGTCAATTCAAAATAATCATATAATCTTTGGGTGTTGTGCTCACATGGATGGTGCAAGAATATCCTAATCTATAAGTGATATGCATAAAAAAATAAAAATTAAAAGTTGTCTATTATTTCTCTACTAGGTTTTTTAGTCAAACACGCATTCTTTCAATGCTATTATAGGTGCTCTACAAACTACTTAGATGTGTTATCTAAGTGTATAAATATACCTATAACTATGCTATAACATAGTTGTAATGTACTATAGGTGTAATGCCTCAAATTCTACATCAAGATATTAGTGAATGAAACATTGATGAACAATTTCTTGTGTTCCAATAAAAAAAAAACACATCAAAACCTCGCAACCATCAAAATTTCACAACCTAAACACATGTTGACACCCATAGTGCATGGTGACATAAGTTATCGATGGATACCAACACACAAATAATAGAAAAATAATTACATAAATTACATGGAAACACATCAACATGATGAGACGTGAAGGAGATAGAGTCTGCTCACAACTAATGATAGAGTGCTCGATTGAAAATAGTCATGCACAATTCCAAAAGGAAGTAAAGATAATTATTAAGATCACACTTTGCACATCCATGACTGTGAATAAACACCCTAGGAATGGATTCAAAACCTACAAACCTTCACATGAGTATGTCATGAGGGGTTAATCATAGGGAGATGTGGAAAATTAACTAAGTCTCATTGGAGACAAACCAAGAACAACCAAGGGCATAAACACAACAAAATAGTTGTCATAGTAAACCATGAATAAAAGATATATCCAAATCAAGATGATATCCATCTAAGGATAACACTAGAGAATAAGCTTCCTTTCCAAAAAAATCATAAAAATGTTGGAAGTGCACACTACCCCCAAATCACCTTCATTGAGACCAAATTTACCTTGTTGCTACTTAGAGATTACCTAAGGAACCTAAAAATCACCCATGACACTATTCAAACCACATCTATTGTAAATATTAATTTTAAAGAAGGAACAAGGATAGAGAGTTAATTGGCTTCCAAAAATACTAAATTTTTTTTCATGGCAACATAAAAGACTCTTAACAACTTATGACCATAACACTAACACCTTACACATGATTAAAAAAATAGAAAGAAAATAGAAAAAAAAAGAGAGAAAAAGGAAAATACACAAAACAAGTTAAGAACAAGGATATTGCAAGCCTAAACAACTCAACACCAAATAAGACATTGTTTTATAAGAAAAGTGATCCTAGATCTAATTACGATTACCTATATTTCACCAACTCAACATCGGACCAAGATCAACAAGGGTATGTGATTGAATTAAACCTAAAAGAGGAGTCAATCAACCTTTGATTTGATTCTTTGAACGTTGGAAATTGATTTTTGATGTGATGTAATGATGTGATTATATAAACTAGAAAAACATAGCAATCTCTTATATTTTTTATAAACTAATTGTAGACAGTCAAATTTCAGTTCTAGAGATAGGAGGAGCAAACACAAATGTACATGTAATGTAATTTTTAGCCTAGTATGGCTGGTTTAGCATGCAAGGATTCCCTAAATTAGATTCCTCTTGTCTCAGATATGAAAATACAAGCTTTTGGACACTAGTTTGTAGCTTCTTTCATCTAAGACATGCTATCGAAACTTTGTTGATGAGAAATTTTAGATTCTATGACTTGTCAACTTGTAGGGTTTTTTATGCAAGAAAAAATAAATAGCCTTCAATCTGCATTCAATTCTCCTCAAAGCTATAACCTACACATATGAAAAGATGAGAAGGGTTGTACCATATAGGGGCTTGTCTCATTGAAACTTGATGTTGGTATTTATACTTCCATAATGGAAAAGTTGATGATCAAAGAGAGCTTATCCTTTTGAGGGATAGATGCTAAATGATAAACAAGTAATGAATTGAGAATTTGATGTGAAACACCACTTGGATTTGATCTCCTTGATGGAATGAATTCATGCTCATCACCTTCAATAATTCCTGATTTCTTGACTTGATTTGATTTGAAGACCTACAAACATTAGTACACATAACAAAATGCATGTAAATATATGAGAAAATTACATAACAAATGACATGGTGCTTGGATGATGAACTACTATAGAAATGCTACCAAATCCTCCCCTGAATTGTCTTGAATTTTTTTAGGGTATTCAATTTGATCAATAATTTCTCTCTCTAATTGAAATGATAAAAAAATGACTTATATTAATATGCCATTCTTCTAATTTTCTGAAAATTAAATCTTGATAGTCAAAAATTGAAATTTGAATTACAAATAATAACTACCAACATTAGAGTATTCAAATTTGGGCAAAACTTAAGTGGTCTAGGGCACAGGGTTCCCTAGACTAGATCCTTTCTTTTTAGGAATCAAAAGTGTCAAGGGTAAAATATTAAATGCATACATTGATTTCCAATGTTGTATTTTCTAAGAGATATTATAAAATGGGAAACAAATGCATAATTATGTCTAAATACATAGAGAGAGCAAAACCTAGTGTTAAATTCTGAAGGGTGACAATTTTTGATGCTACAGACATATATTAAAAGAAAAAAAGAGATGTTAGAAAAATTAATGCCATTCATTTCCAAATATTTTAAGCTACTACAAGCCTTATAAAAAAATCCAAATACATATGTAATTATTTATCTACACCATATGCATAAATTTATACATGCAATCACATATAACTTCTAATTTAAATAAATGAGAACATATATATAATACTATACACATATATCATAATGTATTAAATACATAATCTATCATTTCCATTACAAAAGAAATTCAAGACTATTCACAATCATAAAATTCAAATATTTAAGCCACCAAAAGCCTTAGAAGAAAACTCCAAATACTTATGTAATTATTTATCTACACCATATATAGAAATTTATAAATTCTGTCACATATAACTTCTAATTTAAATAAATGAGAACATATATAATACTGTACAAATCTAACAAAATGTAAAAAATACTTAATTTATCATTTCCATCATAAAATGAATTCAAGACTATTCACAATCTTAATATTTTATCATAAATTCAAGGTTAATAAATTTTTTATGTGGTGGTCTATGTGCATATCATGAAATATTTTACCCTGGAGGGTAGGTACACAAAAATTCATGGGTATCACTTCCCTTTATTTTCCATATTAATACAAATGAAAAGACTAAAATACCTTTTTTTCTATTATGTTTTCTCAAAGAATGCAAAGATAAAGGTGCTCCACCTCTCCTTAAACAAGGCTTGATTCAGTTCCTCTATAATTATGCCTCAACCATCACTCCCCTACTAGGCCCATCTCTAGGAAATAAATCTAATGCTAATGTTTCCCATGTGAATCAATTGGAACCCTGCCCCTTTCCTCCTCCAAGAAGTACTCTTGGTAGGGGCACTTCCTCTGTTAAACCTCCTCTCAAAAAACCCCTAGCTATTCCCCCAATTTTGAAATAATCTTCTAGCAATGGTCTCCTTATCAGAGGGAACCATATTTTCTAGAATGTGAAAGGTAAGGAGATTGGCTCTAACCCTTCGAGTAATCCTTCGAGAGCTAAGAGGTAGGTTTTTTATAGTGTTGAGCCCAAAATAGCTAAAAAAGTTACCATTGAGATTAGAAATAGGGACAAAGAAAGTAAAACAAATGACTCTAAAAATGGAAAGGGTTCAAGAAGGTTGGAAAGGCTCATGGGATAGTCGGTTAAGGGTAAAAAAATAAGATATGAAGAACCTAGAGAAGATCCTAAAGAAGTAGCTTCAGCCCCCATAAATGTTTTCAAATATGAACAGTCTGTGGTCTTGGGTGAAGTCCTCTTGGAGGAATTTGCTAGCAATGATGAGGATGAAGAGATGGATGATGCTGACCAAGAGGTGGTGCAAGATTTAGAGAACGATGAAGATGAAGGGGTTAAGGAAATTGTAAAAGAAATTAAGGATGCAATTATGAAAGTTACCAAAGATGTATAAGAGTAGGCCATGGCGGACATGGAAGAGGATGTGCAAGTTAAATATAGGCCCTGTGATTTTCATCTCACTCAATTTCGGGAGTTGTAAGATTAGGTGAAAAAAATGGATAAGGCTTTCAGTAAGTTAACATCTATTACTCTAGGGATCAAATAGAGGGCTACCCTTGGCACTGTGAATGGTGTGACCAAAGTGAGGAAAGGCCATAGAAAGATGAACTCCTCTCAGGTTGAGGAGGCACAACTAGATGATAGTACTACTAAAGTGATGGATGAGTACAATGAGAAGATGGAGAAATTGATCAAGGAATGAAATTTGATCTATAATCCCAAAAAGCAATGTAAGTCTACTATGTCTCAATTTTTTGTCCATTTGGAATCAATACTTTTTGGGCCTATGTGCCCTCTCATTTATACTGGTCTAGGTTTTGTTCCTCGGCCTTTAGTTATGGTTGGATTTTGGCTTTTGTTGTTTCATTCTGGTTAGGGTGGCAATTTTTTTGTGAGGTGTTGGTCAAATTTTTAACCCTTCTATTTTGTGGTAGTAATTTTTCTAGCTAGTAGGCCCATTTTTATTCTCTAATTAGGTTCAAGGGCCCTTTCCCCTACTTTTGTTGTCAAAAACATTATATTTTGAATAATATTCAATTTCAATATATATCATAGTTAGTACATGGTTACAAAGTACATAAAAATGAAAAATAGGGATGGATCACATCATCATACAAAGACAAAGTATCTATTTAATTATTGCAAGCAAGAGATCACGAGGTCTAGTCTCCCACCAAATCTCTGGTACTAAAGGGCGTGTCATGCCAATGCCACTAGGCACATGAAAAATGTTTACCAAGCACATTGTAGTTTATTGGGGGCAGATACCCGACTGATTCCTGCAGTCTTAAAAAAAGTATGAAATTGAAATAAAATTTAAATCCTAGTATATCAAATTCATTAGAAATATAAAAAATGAAAGATGTGTCAGTTCACCTTGAAGGTATGTGGATGTAGACTTCAACATCATAACACTAGGTATTATTTGATATATGATTTTATTTTGATAGAATTTAATTGCATAAATGTGATTGAGTTATCCAATGATGAACAAAATAATTTGTTTATAGACATACGAGATGTGGATGATGGTGCTAACATGAGCTGACTAGAAAATCAGTGGACTCAACTCAACTACAAATTATAAATTTTCTCTTGTAAGACATATATAGCATACTATTAGATTATATAACTAAAAAGGGGGGAAATAGGTTCACCATAATGAAACATATGATTCACCTATTTCACTCTCATTTCATTCAATATGTGTGTTATAATATGCAAATGAGGAACAAAAATTAATTCTAACCCAACTACAAGTCAAAAGGAAAATCTATATAGGGTCAAATGTTGTGTACCTTTCACCAAAATTGCTTTTTCAAATTTCACTGAGGACTCATTTTCCCTATGGAAAATGGGTCCTGGCTAGAGATCAAGAAAATCATTTTTTGGGTTTTTTTTTTTTAATTTGCACTCCCAGATTCTAGTCGAACACCATCAAAAAATTGGAAATAAATCTTGGAGCTCAATTTTCATGATTTGACAACATTTCTTGCATCTTTTAAAACTTTGCAACTTTCTTCAATTTTTCTTTCCATGTGATCTTCAACCGAAAACCTACAATCACACATCAAAGAGAGAAAAATGTTGTTTTGTTAGGGAATAGAGGTTTACCTTGGTCAAACCCCATTTTGGTAATTAAACCTTGAAATGAATGAAAGCATGAAAGGAATGATGAATGAACAAAATGAAATGTCACAACACACCACACCTTAATTTAAACCTTGGATAAAAAATCTACAATCTAGCATGAAGTTTCCTTGATGAATGTAGATCTTAATCATGAAATTGATGTAAACAATCCCTTCAAAACTAAGTGAAATTACCTTGTATTTTATCCTATCTTAACATTAATTCCCAAAATTCAAATACACAAGGAAAGCTTAAATTATAGATTTCAAATCATAAGAATACTACCGAAAACATATCTAAAAAAATCCTAGGCCACTTACCTAGGACACACATTGGACAAGGTGAAATTTATGAAAAAATAGGCTGGTAGGACTAAGTGCGGACCCATTCACCTTGTGAAAAATGGGTCCTACATCACATAACTAGGACACACATCTTCCAAAATTAAGTGTTGTGTAATGGAATTTATGAATGTCATGTTTTATTTCTTGGAATTTTCATTTAATTAGGCTTGCATTTGAATTAAAAGGGCCAATCAAGGAAAATTTAAACTCAACTAATTAATAAAGCCATAGATTAATTTGAAAGTGTAAACGTACACTTTACAACACCAAAAACAAGGCACAATTAAGTCCATTTAATTTAAAAGGGCCCTGAACTTAATGTGAATATGAAAAACATATTACAAAACTAAATTAAGGCAACATTAGGCTCATTTTATTATCAATTATTCCCAAATTAAGTGTGGAAAATGGGATACTTTTTCTGACACTACATTTCTCCCTCACTTTAGTGAGAGTATGACCTCATTTCAAACTCACACTAAAGTAGATATTTAGGACACTTATGTATCAAAAATGACAAAGATACACAATCATACATTATCAAAGACCAAGAAGATCAAGCCCAAACTGTCCAATGCAATGTGGAACACATCTAAGCAATCAGTTTTGTGCTCACTCCATGGTAGCAAAACTTTAGGCTATCCACTAGGTGAGTCTTCCAATAGAGTGGAAAATGAGAGAATCATATTAGGCTCCCATACAATATCAAAGCTATCCCCCTAACAATGCTAGGAAAGCCTTTATAAGCAAGCAAGGTGTGTTATTCTAGGTGGCCTTAAATTTAGGGTTTTTAGCTTCATAAGGTTAACAAGATGTGTTATGCTAAACAATTATGAACATTATTTATATATAGGTTTTTGTTCAAGGGGATCTTGCTTCATTCATGTAGGGTCTTCTTATTAGGGATCATTACATGCCTAATGTATCCAAGAGAGGAGAAGTCAAGAGTAAAAGTTTCACAACTTAGAGAATGTAGTGTGTCACATCACCACTAAGAGGAAATCTATATAGTAAGAAATATCACACTCTTGGAGGACATCAAACCCAATGAACCCACAAAGAAAAGGACACATCATAAGAAAAGAAAAAAATCACACCATGAAACATGAAAATTTCAAAAGATTTTATCGATTTATGCCCCATTATAAAGTGGTTGCTAACACCATTATTGTGAGAAATTTATTTAAAGTAGCCAATATTCAATCCTAAGAAATGAGAGCTTCCTTCAAAATCCCTATACCAAGTCATATGTTTTCCAAATAAAGCTATGTCATGCAAAAGGAGGGAGGGGTTTCCCCCAAAAACACATAAGGGATCTATGGATTCAGGGTAAGTATGTCTTTGCTACAATGTTGTCATAGAGATTGAATACATCATCATTTTTTAAATACCCATAGAATTGGAAGAATGATACAAAGAGAGTGAAAATAAAGAAAAATACTTTTCGGTAAACGTGGAAGAGATCTAAATTCCTCGACGCCTTGTGTCATCCCCAAAAGGAAAACACAAGACAAGTAGAAAGCATACAAAAATAATGATGTATAGAAGAATGCAGATACCAATAGAGGAATGTATAAAAAGAGAGAGATACATCAAATGAAACAACACATGGGATCACATTACACACATGCAATCACATAAAGAGACATCAAAAAGGAAGCAATATACTAGTAAGGAACATGTGAGTCAATCTATAGCAGGTCATCAGCATCCCAATCTCAGTCAGTATATATGGAAGGTGAGAAACTAGCCAAAGGAACAATGTCAAGTGTTGAACCTAGACACACACCAAGTTCAACACTCTTTTTAGGAGATTTTTCATTTAATTTCATAGAAGAAGAAAAAATGAATTCAACTCATTATGCACTTTTTCATCAATCATTTTAATATCAATGTCATCATGTACATTGGTCACAATAGGAGGCCAAATGATAATTTCTCTAAAAGGTTATAATTTATGTTGCAATGAAGGTATAGAGTCATCATGCATTGTGGGAGTAAAGTTTGGATTTCTATTTTATATGTTGCTCTTTCCTTCTTTAGTTTGTAACATACAAGCAATAGCATGACATCTACACTTATGCTCTTTAGAATTTTAGTTTCATTTCAATCTATTTATCAGTTTGTGATTGTGTAGGAGAATAATAGGATTATTTTCTTCCCTTGGGGGAGGAATCCAAGGAACCATGGAAAGTTGGTCAACCACTTTCCCTTTATCTTTGTAAACTTGTTTGATCTTAGGAGGCACAACGGGATTGTTTTTGTTATCTCATGGTCTCTTATAAGAAATTCTTGGAGGGTTTTTATATGTTGTTGTTGGATATTTAGAAGGGATTTTGGTTTAATCATAGTTTCATCAATGATAAGTGGCTCAAACATGGGTTGAGGCATGTTTCTAAGGGATAGTTCTGCAATATGCTTTATCTTAAACTTTTGATATGCTTCAAAAAAGTAGTCCTTATAATGGTGCAGGAACACCTTGGCTTAACTCCATTTTGGTTTGTCAAAATTTTTGGCTTGTACCTAACCTTAGCGAAGTTAGGGTGTTTGTGTGCTTAGTTTATACCTTAGAAGGTCTTGTTGGTGTGTGATGAATTCGTCACTAGGACTAAAGTCATCAATAGGTTATCATTGTGGTTAAATTTTGCTTTAATTAGTCTTAGACAACATATGTTAGAATATAGAGCCTTAAATGTGTTCTAAACACATGGTTGTGGTTAGAAGATTCCAAGAGGCAGTTGAGGAAGTTGTTATCTTAGAGTCAAGGAGTTAAAGATTCTAAAATGTAGGAGGATGGAAGGAGTTGCAAGAATATTGCAAAAGTTGCAGGACAACAATTGTGGAGTTGCATGCAAACTTGTTGTCTTGGATTCCCTTGAAATAAGGGGTGTGGGATCGATCTAATCTCCTTGAATGATGGAAAATACATCCATGTAAATGTGTGGCCCGTAGAAAGTAGTCAGTTAGTATTGTAATCAAATTTTGGTGTGAAGGAATAGAAGACAATTTTAGTAGATTTATGTGTTTTCTGAAAAATCTCATGTGTTTTGCAAAACAGAGATAACAAGGCGTTGTGTTCACTGTTTCATCATTGTATTTGTGTCCATTAGTTAGTGTAGAGTAATTTCCATTTTTCTTTCAGATTTTTTTGTGTAGATTTTTTTTTTCTCATTTATAGATTAGAGCATAGGGTGTTTATTCTCTATTTTGAGCAATGAATTTTAAAATGGCTCCCCCATAAACTCTGTCATCAGGGTCGTCCTGAGATTAGCAGGATATGGAAAGGGAGCCACATGTTTGTAAATATTTAGAGATAGGAGTGTCAAAGAGCCAAGCAGGAATTTATGATCTCAAACCCTAGGCGAGCTAGGATGCTCGGTTAGGGAATTGAGAGTGTAAAGTGAAGAACTCAGGCAGGGGTAGAAGGTATAGTATGAAAACTGTACAGTATTAGTTAGGTCTTGGTCATATTTTGACATACTGAAAAGGAATGAGGCTTGAACAATCCACTGGAGTGAGAAATTAGCAAGGAACTCTTAAAACCCTAGGTATTGGGCCTATTAGCCCTAGTAACCCTTGAATGTAGGAATTAGCTATATGGTATAGACAGAGGCTTGAAACCCTATGAAAGATTTAAAATCCTGAAAAGGGTGTAAGGAAATGTAATTTTTTTGCTAGGTCCTTTGGAAAGTTAGGGCAGGAAAAGAGAAAAAGGGACTAGTAAGGGCTAGTAAGAATTAGGCCTCTTCTAGGCAAGATCTTGAGATCGGGTGAAGTGGAAGCTAAAGAACCTCCAAAATGTATACAAGTGGATGTGAAATGCAAGGAGACAGTATATTTAACTCCCCTACAAGCAGTTCTAGCAAGTTGAAGAAGTTGGCACTTAGACCCTTCTAAGTCCAAGGAAGAGTAATCAGTTGCAAGAAGGTGTTGATCTTCACAAAGGTAAAGGATGAGGTAGAAAAATCTTTGAGAAGAGTTGGAGCAGGACTAGGATAGTCTTCTAAGCTCAACAAGAACACTTGGTAGCAGGTTCCAGGTAGGAGACAGTGGAAATTCTTCTAGAAGATAGTGCAAGCAACCTTTGGCATCATCATACACCATATTGGTATCAGAGCAAGTTAGATTCAAGGCTTGAGATTGATGTTTCAGGCCACTGAGTTAGTAGGAGAGAACACACCAAAGGAAATAACCATGGTGACTAATGATGAGTTGGCTAAAAAGGTAGAAGAGCAAGAGGAAGATAACTGGTTGCTAAGGGAAAGGTTATCTCAAGTGGAGAAGCTCTTGGATGAAGTTTGTGAGATAGTAGATAAAGTGAAAGACAAGATCTAGAGCAGAAGGAAGAGCAAGAAGCCAAGGAAAAAGAAGAGGATTTGGAGGAGGAAGATCCAAAGCCTGACCCTATTCTTGCTGAAGAACCATTCTTGAAGGCATTGCAAGCCTTAAGTGGTAAAGCATTGGAGGGTGTGCCACTTTTTAGTGGACAAATAGACCCTGATTCAGTTGTAGATTAGATTAAGAGCATTGAAAATCACTTTGAATGTGATGGAATAATAGAGGCCCAAAAGGTAAAGGTGGCTAAGTGAAGGTTGAGAGGAGCAGCTCTCACATGGTGGAAGTTTGTACAATCTGAAAGAGAGAAAGAAGGCAAAGGTCCCATAGTTTCATGGAGAGGAATGGTAACTAAGATAAGGCAGACCTATCTCCCTAATAATTATGAAGTTCAGTTGCATAGGAGAAGACACAATCTGAGGCAAAAAGATATGGATGTTCAAACATATACAGAGGAGTTTCAAAAATTGTGCCTTAGATCAAAGGTGGTTGAAGATGAGAGCATCAAACTAGCAAGGTACTTGAATGGGCTCAAGTGCTCTATTCAAGAAGACATGAGCTTAGTAAACTTCAAAAGAGTCCGCCAATGCTATCAAATGGCTTTGAAAATAGAGGAGAAAGGAAAAAAGAAACAAGAGAAAAATCCCAAAAGAAAAGGTAAAGGGAAAGATAGCAGAAGACAAAGAGGAGGTTATAGTGGAAGAAGCTCAGAACCAAGAGCCCAAGGAGAGGTCAAATACTCTAAACAACAAGAAGGAAGCTCTAGTAGAGGTGGTAGAGGAAGAGGTTTCAGCTCCAGAGGAAGAAGTGGTGGACAAGGGAGAGGTAGCTATTTCACCAATATGAAATGTTACCACTACAACCAATTGGGACACCCAGCCTATAGATGCCTAGAGAAAGGTAGCACTTCTCATGGAGGAGATAAGAGGACTAATCTGATTCAAGATGAGATAGCTGTAGTAGATAAGAATCCTAAGGTACCTTTGAACTCAGAGGAAGGTGAGAATCTCATGATTAGGAGGACTTTGATCAAAGAACCAGTTAAAGAAGAGCCAAGCCAAAGGAGGTCCTTGTTTAGGATAAAGTGCAAGATGATGGCGAAGTGTGTAAGGTCATCATTGACTCGGGTTCTACTGACAATATTATGTCAGAGGAGATAGTCAGCAAGCTAAAGTTGACAAGGATACCCCACAACAATCCTTACAAGGTCACATGGCTCAATAAAGGTCAACATGTCTTGGTGAATGAACAAGCATGGGTGGAGTTCTCAATTGGCAAGTACAAAGACAAAGTTTTGTGTGATGTGTTACCTATGGATGCATGTCACTTGATCCTAGGTATACCATGGAAATTTGACCACCAAGCTATGCATGATGGAGCAAATAATTCATATACTTTCAAGAAAGATAATGTAACCTTCAAAATTTAGTCTTTGCTAGAAGATACAGAGGTGCGGATAGAAAGTTCTAAACTACTCATAGCTGGTGAAAAAGATTTTTTAAAAGCCTTGGAAGAAGGAGAAGGAGTTGGCTATGCAGTGATGATCAAGCCAAGAGAGGTAAGCAAAGAAAAGGTAGTTGAAAAGCAAGAGTTACCCAAGGAGATACAAGACTTGTTGCAGACCTATGAAGGTATTGTAAGTAGTGGTCAACTAGCAACATTACCTCCTAAAAGAGCCATCAGTCATAGGATAGACTTGATACCAAGAGCTACCCTTCCAAACAAAGCAGCTTATAAGATGACTCCTCAACAAAATGAGGAAATAGCCAGGAAAATTCAAGAACTTCTTTCCCAAGGTCTCATTAGGAAAAGCATTAGTCCATATGTGCAGTACCCACTGTCTTAGCACCTAAAAAGGGAGGAGAATGGAGGCTTTGTACTGATTCCAGGGCAATAAACAAGATAACCATCAGGTATAGGTTCCCTATCCCTAGGATTGAAGATGTCATGCATTGTATAGGTGAAGCTGGGTACTATACCAAGATAGATTTAAAGAGTGGTTATCACCAAATTAGGATACATGAGGGAGATGGGTGGAAAACAGCCTTCAAAACCAATGAGGGTCTCTATGAGTGGCTAGTTATGCCATTTGGACTGTCTAATGCCCCCTCCACATTCATGAGACTCATGAATGAAATTCTCAAAGAATACATTGGCAAGTTTGTAGTAGTGTATCTTGATGATATACTAATCTATAGCAGAACAAGAGAAGAGAACCTCCAACATATTGAGTTGATTTTCAAGAAGCTGGAGGAGGAGAAGTTGATGATCAATCTGGAAAATTGTGAGTTCATCAAAATAGAGCTGGTGTACCTTGGATTTGTGATATCACATGGTAACTTGAATATGGATAGTAGCAAAGTGGAAGCAATCCTCAATTGGCCTACTCCAAAGACAGCAACAGAGGTAAGAATCTTCCATGGTCTTGCTCAGTATTATAGAAAATTCATAAGACAGTTTAGTGCTATTTGTGCTCCTATGTTGGATACCATTAAAGGAGAAATGAAAACCAAGTTTGTATGGAATGAGCAAGCTAACACGAGTTTTGAGTTGTTGAAGGAAAAGATAGCTACCCAACCTATTTTGGTGTTACCAAGCTTTGAGAAGCTATTCACCATTGAGTGTGATGCAAGCAATGTAGCTATTGGAGCTGTTCTTAGTCAAGAGGGCAGACCGGTGACTTTTCATTCAAAGAAGCTAAGTGAAGCCAAGAAGAAGTATTCTTCTTATTACCTTGAGATGTATGCATTGGTCAAAGCTTTAAGGAAATGGAGGCACTACTTGCTTCCCAAGGAATTCATTGTCTATTCAGACAACCAAGCACTCAGTTTCCTGAATTCACAAGAGAAGTTGAGTCATAGACACATGAAATGGGTGGAGTACTTGCAAGCATACACCTTTAATATCAAGCACAAGAAAGGAGCTCTCAACAAAGTGGCTGATGCCTTGAGCAGAAGAGTCCTCACAATTCAGGAAATTCGGTTGAAGAGCATTGGAATAGATCACTTCAAAGATCTATAGGCAGATGATGAAGAATTTGCAGATATTTACAAGGTATGTGTTGATTACAAGAATCATTTCCATAGAAAATATGCTGAATATACCTTGCAAAGTGATCTCTTGTTTAAAGGAAATCAACTATGTGTTCCTAGAGGTTCTATTAGGGAAAACTTAATACAAGAAAAGCATAATGGTGCATGGAGTGCTCATTTTGGGATCACCAAAACTCAGGAACTGGTTCAAAGGTTTTACTATTGGCCAAAAATGAACTTAGATGTCAGAAGATATGTGGAAAGTTGTGTGGTGTGTCAAAAGGCCAAGGTCACTTCTTCAAATGCAAGCCTATACCAGCCACTGCCTATCCCTTCTAGGCCATGGGAATGCTTGAGTATAGACTTTGTAGTTGGGTTACCCAAGACAAGGCAAGCTATGGATAGTGTTTATATTGTACACAGATTCAAAAAAATGGCTCACTTTGTGCCCTGCAAAACAACCAATGATGCTAGTCAAATAGCCTCTCTTTTCTTCAAAGAGATAGTAAGGATTCATGGCTTACCAATCAGCATTGTATCAGACAGAGATACTAAGTTTATGAGTCATTTTTGGAAGACTCTTTGGCAAAGAATGGGCACCAACTTGTCCTTTGGATCTGCATACCATCCCAAAACTAATGGTCAGACCGAAGTTGTGAATAGGACACTTGGAAATCTCTTGAGATGCTTGACCAAGGAGTATGGTCAACAATGGGATCAGATTATTGGGCAAACTGAATATGCCTATAATGACACAGTAAATAGATCCATAGGGAAGATTCTGTTTGAAATTGTTTATGGTCTACATCCTAGAGGTGTTTATGAGCTAAGAGAGTTGAAGGATGGAGTCAAAGGAAGTGGATATGCTGATGACTTTGCCTATGCAATGCAGGAAATTCATGACATAGTCAGAAAAACACTGGCAGAAAATACTATGAAACATAAGACTAAGGTGGATGAGCATAGGAAAGAAGTCCAATTTAATGTTGGTGACTTAGTAATGGTGCATTTTAACAAGTCTAGACTGCAGAAAGGAGTTCCTCATAAGTTGCAAATGAAGAGGATAGGTCCCTGTCCTATCTTGGAGAAGTATGGAGACAATGCTTTCAAGGTACAATTACCAGATGACAGTGGACTGTCCCCTATTTTTAATGTTGTAGATCTAGTGCATTACAAAGGACCACCACAAGACTTGGATCAAACCCTCCATGAAGTTAGTCAGGATGTGGAAGAACTCAAACGACCCCCTGCTACAGTCAAGCAAGCTGATAAGATATTGGATACCAGGGTCTATAAGAGAACTAGGACCAAAGAATATAAAGAACACCTGATCAAGAGACATGTACAACCTAATGTAGATGCAGTATGGATTAAGGAGGCAGAGTTCAAGAAGTTGGGCATTGATCTCAACTTGCTTAATCCAAGGGTGGATTGAAATCTTCTGTTTTGGGGAGGATGGTGCAGGAGCACATTGGCTTAACTCCATTTTGGTTTGTTAAAAATTTTGGCTTGTACCTGACCTTAGCTAAGTTAGGGTGTTTGTGTGCTTAGTTTAGACCTTAGAAGGTCTTGTTGGTGTGTGATGAATTAGTCACTAGGACTAAAGTCATCAATAGGTTATCATTGTGGTTAAATTTTTCTTTAATTAGTCTTAGAAAGCATATGTTAGAATATAGATCATTAAATGTGTTCTAAACGCATAGTTGTGGTTAGAAGATGCCAAGAGACAGTTGAGGGAGTTGTTAGCTCAGAATCAAGGAGCTAAAGATCCTTAAATGCAGGAGGATGGAAGGAGTTGCAAGAATATTGCAAAAGTTGCATGACAACAATTGTGGAGTTGCATGCAAACTTGTTGTCTTGGATTCCCTTGAAATCAGGGGTGTGGGATTGATCTAATCTCCTTGAATGATGGAAAAGACATCCATATAAATGTGTGGCTCATAGAAAGTAGTTAGTTAGTATTGTAATCAAATTTTGGTGTGAAGGAATAGAAGACAGTTTTAGCAGATTTCTGTGTTTTCTAAAAAATCTCGTGTGTTTTGCAAAACAGAGATAACAAGGCATTGTGTTCACTGTTTCATCATTCTATTTGTGTCCATTAGTTAGTGTAGAGTAGCTTCCATTTTTCTTTCAGATTGTTTAGAGTAGATTTGTTGTTTCTCATTCATAGATTAGAGCGTAGGTTGTTTATTCTCTAGTTTGAGTAGTGAGTTTTAAAATGGCTCCCCCATAAACTCTGTCATTAGGGTCTTCCTGAGATTAGCAAGATATGGAAGGGGAGCACATGTTTGTAAATATTTAGAGATAGGAGTGTCAAAGATCCAAGCAGGAATTTGTGATCTCAAACCCTAGGTGAGCTAGGACTGCCCTGTTAGGGAATTGAGAGTGTAAAGTGAAGAACTTAGGCAGGGGTAGAAGGTACATTATGGAAACTGTACGGTATTGGGTAGGTCTTGGTCATATTTTGACATACTAAAAATGAATGAGGCTTGAACAATCCACTAGAGTGAGAAATTAGCAAGGAACTCTTAAAACCCTAGGTATTAGGCCTATTAGCCCTAGTAACCCTTGAATGTAGGAATCGGCTGTACGGTACAGATAGAGGCTTGAAACCCTATGAAATATTTAAAAGCCTAAAAAGGGTGTCAGGAAATGTAATTTTTTTGCTAGGTCCTTTGGAAAGTTAGGGCAGGAAAAGAGAAAAAGGGACTAGTAAGGGCTAGTAAGAATTAGGCCTCTTCTAGGAAAGATCTTGAGATCGGGTGAAGTGGAAGCTAAAGAACCTCCAAAATGTATACAAATGGATGTAAAATGCAAGGATACAGTATCTTCAACTCCCCTGCAAGCAGTTCTAGCAAGTTGAAGAAGTTGGCACTTAGACCCTTCTAAGTCCAAGGAAGAGTAATCAGTTGTAAGAAGGTGTTGATCTTCCCAACGGTAAAGCACAAGGTAGAAAACTCTTTGAGAAGAGTTGTAGTAGGACTAGGATAGTCTTCTAAGCTCAACAAGAACCCTTGGTAGCAAGTTCCAGGCAGGAGACAGTGGAAAGTCTTCTAGAAGATAGTGCAAGCAACCTTTGGCATCAACATACACCATACAAGTTCTAATAGGTTCAATAGGCTCTCGCTAAGATAAATTCAATGAAATTTTCCCACAAGAATACATGTGATTAAATCCACTATGGTGTATAATAAAGATTTCATTGCCAAAGGGAAGCTTTAAAAATTTATGCACAATTGATAGGAGGACATTCATGGAGCAAAGCCATGGATAGCCTAACATCATACAAAATTGGTCAAATGATGGGATGATGGTGAGTGAGATATTTAATGTTTCTTTTAAAGGGAGATTTATCGATCCGATCAATGGGAAAGAAAAGCCATTATGAGTTTTGATCCATACTTTCAATTTGTCATATGTATCTTGATAGAGTTCATGCAAAAATATGAATTATTCAATGATCACATTCTCTACATAGACAAGACCAATTAATATCCCATTATTAGGAGTGTCATTGATTCTTCTAGAGCTATGTAAAGAGGACCATCAGGTGCATGTTTGATTATATCTTTTTGTGAGAAAGCAATATCAAGGGGCATTTCATTTGAGCCCTTACAAGGTTTAGCTTCAATAAATGACACCACTTTAATTATGGCATCCATGTTTTCATCTTTTGTTGTCTCATCGTCTATATCAACATTCATCACATCATTCTTTGCTTCACTAGCTTTGACAAATGAACTAGTGTGTTTTGGCATGTGATTTGTAAAGATTTGTATATTTTCGTTACATGGAGCTACAAACTTATTACCTTGATCATTCACACCTCCAATTAGAAGATGATTAGAATCAATGAGGTCTTGCACAAGATGTTTAAGATCTTCTTACAATATTTCATATTATATCCATTTTGTTGGTGGTAATGGAAATAATAATTTTTTTCTATAGTTTGCAGGCAATGGTTTATTAGGATTGGGATCTCTAACAAAAGCTAAGGAAAGCATATTATTTTTCATGAACTACAACATGATATTATGAAGGGTGTCAAGTAAAGGGGTAAATTTTCCATTCCTATCCCCAAAGGTGAAATAATTTGTCATTTTTATAGTAGTCACATGATTATCAATGTGTTGATTTGGTTGAGGGGAATTAAGTTGTAAAAATCCCCAATTTTTTTTTCTTGAATTGTTAGTAACTATTTTGAGGTGTAGATTCAGACATTTTAGGATGGCTAGGAGGATTTTTCACATCATGGCCATAAACTGAATTTTGATAATCACGAAGGGTTATACATAACTGCGTGAAGGATGGGAATTTCAACATCTCAAGTTTGGTTTGTATTTTTCTTTGTAAATTAGAAATAAGCATTCATTGAAGGTTGGCATTGGGAATCATAATGTTTATTTTTGAATAAAGTATTTGGTATCTCACTATAAAATTAGTCACTTTATCATCATCCTTTTGTTTGCATGTCATCCAATCAGCTAGGGTCATCTTAGGATCCATGTGAATGTGGAAGTGGCTATAAAAGGCATCAAAAAGCTCATTGAATGAACCAATTGAATTATTCAGTAAGGAAGAAAACCACTCTAAAGTAGTATCCTTCAAGGATCTAGGGAAGAGTTTAGCCAAGAGCTTATCTTCAAAGATGAAATCACTACATAGGGTTGTGTAAGTGAAAATATGGTTAATAGAATCTCCCTTCCCACCATATTTCTCAAATATAGGAACCCCTATACCTTGTGGAATTTTTTCCTCAATATCTCTAGGGATAATAGGTTGGTTTTGATGTATTGTGAAGGTTGACCACTATTGTTTTGACTTATGGTTGCAACTTGTTGTTGAAGGGATGCCATGTTTTACAAAAGTGTGTTAAGGATGGCGTCATTGTAATTATTGTAAGGTGGAGTGTAAGAAGGTGGAGTGGTGTATGTATGCAAAGGGAAAGTGAATTGTAAATTTGTGAGGGAGGATGGTTGAGGAGATATGGTATGTGAATGCACAAAGGTAGAAGAATTCCCTATGGAAATACCTAAGGAAGTGTTTCAACATTGCTAGTAGGTTGAATGGTTGTGGTAACTTGAGTATTAGTGTATGTAGGAATATAAAAGGGTATTTTAGAAGGAGGAATTGAGGTTCATTTGAGTATAACTAGTCATGGTAGGCATGGTGTTCTTAACATCATGCATATTGGTTGTATGTAGGGATGTCATCCTGTTAAATTGGATAAATCAAAGTATTTAATTTTAATACCCTAAGTCCTCTCATTTAAATTAAATAATCTTAATTATTTAATTAAATATCATTTTGACCCCTTTTCATTAAATAATTTAATTATTTAATGAAGATCCTAAATTCCCCTAATTTGTATAATTGAAACTTTATTTTAATTATCAAATTATTGATTAAATTCTAACTTTCCCACTTGCAAGGGAATATTTGTTGAGAATATTCTCATGGAATATTCCTTCCCCTTTTTCACATTAAAATTTAGTTTTAATTAACTAAATGTTAGGGTATGTCCAGGATCATCATGGAAAAAATAGGCCCTTAAGTGCCAAAAATATGAGAAAAATCAAAGTTAGGAAACTTGACGTAAAAAATTGAATAAGTTATCTATATTTTTTCAAAAATATGTAACAATAGAATCTATAGCAAATTGAATGTAGTTTCTAAACTAATAGTTTGTTTTAAAAAAAAAAGAAATCTATTTGGTGAAAATTTGAAATTTCAATGCAGTAGTACTTAAATTTTAGGGAAAAATAAGTAGGTGTCTGTTTGACCACCCTAACCACAATAAAATGATAATATATTTTTATAAGATTTTGGATATAAGTAGATGACTCATGTCTTGATGTGATGCATATTTTTTGTAATTTTTTTCCAAGTAAATAATTAACTATGAATTTTTTATTACAACTTTTAAAAAATATAAAAAAATCGTATGTCTAACCACCTTAACTTGGTCAAACCTTGATGAAATTCATTTTTTATTTTTTTAATCCTATTGTATGCGAAGCATAGAATGTGACACATGTTTATGTGATACCGTTTGAAATCTATAGATGTTTTTCAATCAGTCTATCAATTGAGACTTTAGTCATAGTTTGAATAGAAAATGAATAATAATTACTTATTGAATTCAAACTAAAGCATAATTTATATTGGTGGAAATTCGAGAATCTCCTTTAAAAACTCTTTTCGTTTCATCAATTTTGGGTAAAAAAAATGTCATCAACATTTACCCATCATATTGCAGCTTTTTGGTCTATCATGATCCTACACATGCCCATTAATTTTCCTGCAAAAAGGGAATATTCTCATCGAATATTCTTTCCCTCTTCACTCATTTGAAAAAAAATATTGTAACAAAATTTCAACAAACTTCTTGAGAAATTTTTTAAAGTGTGCTTAGTTGCATGATTGTGAGCCCTTGATTAAATATCTTAACTTGAATTTTCAACCCTTGATGGGAATCCATGATCCATGCCTCCATCTTACTTTCATCTTGACCATTGATTGATTCTCTCAATCTTGACCATTACTTTCATTTTTCCTATTCTATAAATAGACCTTGCATCTATTGAATAGGGATCCACCTTTTAATATTAGAATTATGTTGTTAAAATCACTCTCATTTTCATCCACATTTAACACATATTTAACTTTTTTTATTTTCAATATTGCACTATTAGCTTAGAGCATCTATTAATGGCTTCCTTGGTAACTTAATTTCATCCATTTAGTATATTTTGAAATTAGGGTTTTAATATTTTAATTATCACATCATTTAGAATATCTTTGCATACACTTGCATCGATCATCATAGTAATTATCATGTTAAAATAGATTTCATCATGTCTTACAACATGTCTTTCCTCGAGTTTCATTAGTTTTCTTTAATAAAATTGATTGAAATGAGCTTAGTATCTAAGGGATTGGGAAAGGGTCACCATTCCACATCAATGCAACACCACTCCCCCAATAGGATAAGTTTCAATGTCTTAGAGTAGATGTTTATCAAGATTTAATGTTTTAGAATGTTAGTTTTAATGGCTTCTTTGTCTTTGTTTATATTGAATGATCTTATTGGATTTGTGCTTAGTAGCTTAAGTATGCTTTGAATCCTTATGGATCAAGTGTAGCTAACTAAATTTCTAATTTCCCTCCATCCACTTTCATAGGGAGTATTCCAAAGGAATATTCTCCTATTTGGCTCCAAAATGGAATGATTTCTTTCAAACAAACTTTATAACAATTTTGAAAGTTGTTACAAAGTGTGTTTGTTTGAATCATTCTTATCCCTTGATGTTTCCTTGATCCATGAGATCTTTGAGTCTCATCCATTGATGATAATCCTTGATTGATATTTCACACTCCTTTTTATCTTGACCATTGATTGATCAAATCAATATTAGCCCTTTATTTTTCATTTACTTTCCTATAAATAGTTCACTATTTAGAGAGAAATGGATCCATATTTTAATAGTAAACTTATGTTGTTAAAATCACTCTCAATTGCATCCATATTTAGCACATATTTAGGTTTTGTTAGTTTAAATCATGCATTTTTAGTGTTAGTGTAATTAATTTTTTCGCTTAAGGTAGATTACACTAGTTAATTTCTCCCAGGTGGTTTTTTCCATGGGTATGTGCAGGATCATCATGGAAAAAATAAGCCCTTAAGTGGCAAAAAATTCAGAAAAATCAGAGTTAGGAAACTTGACGTAAAAAATTGAATAAGTTATCTATATTATTTCAAAAATATGTAAAAATAGAATCTGTAGCAAATTGAATCTAGTTTCTAAACTACTAGGTTTCTTTAAAAAAAAAAAAAAAATCTATTTGGTGAAAATTTGAAATTTCAATGCGTGGTACTTAAATTTTAGGGAAAAATAAGTAGGTCCACCCCAACCACAATAAAAGATAATATTTTCTTATAATATTTTAGATATAAGTAGAGGAATCATGCTGATGTAATACATATTTTTTTGTAAGTTTTTCCAAGTAAATAATTAATTATGAATTTTTTATTACAACTTTTAAAAAAATTAAAACTCATATGTCTGACCACCTTAACTTGGTCAAAACTTCATGAAATTCAATTTTTTATTTTTTTAATCCTATAGTATGTGAAGCATAGAATGTGACGCATGTTTTGGATTCAAAAAATGTGATATTGTTTGAAACCTATAGTTAATTTTCAATCAGCCTATTAATTAGGACTTTAGTCATAATTTGAATAGAAAATGAATAATAATTACTTATTAAATTAAAATTAGAGCATAATTTATATTGGTGGAAAGCTGAGAATCTCCTTTAAAAACCCTTTTCGTTTCATCAATTTTGGGGAAAAAAAAGTCGTCAGCCACATACCCATCATATTGCCACTTTTTGGCCCATCATGATCCCGTACATACCCCCATGTGGGTAGTTTTTTCACCCAACACCTTTTCTCCTAGCTTTAAAAGCCCTTACATTATGTAAATTAATCATCTCACTTTTTTCCTATCTTTGGTGAAATAGCATACATTGCTTCTCTCTTTTTTCTAAAAGGTTGATCCTGCAAATGGTGATCTTGGGCACCACCTACATGGTATCAGAGAAAACCATATTGCAACCATTCTTGTGAGAGTTTTTGCTGGAGATTTTTTTGAGATCATTTTTCCAGCACTTGAAATTTCTTTAAAAATAAAAATTGCCTCAATTTCGATTTTCCAATTGATTGGTTGTGGTTTTGTTTGACTATTTGTTCTATTTGGAAGAGGTTGATTCATTTTGATTTTTTCTCCAGTCACCACGTGTGCATGATAGGCATTTTGATAGAGGCTAGGTTGCATTTTCTATTTTCTTGTTGATTGGGAATTTTTTTTGGCATTGAATCTATTTGTGGCACAATTTTCTCTACAATATTCTTTGTCTTGTTGTATGCCTACGAAGATATTTCGTAGGCCACTTAATAAGTGGTGTTGTTGTTGGGGTGATTGGCATCTCAATGCACACTGCCTATGTTTGATCTAATACAAAGTTTGGCCCACATTCTCTACATAGTAGAAGAAAACATTGATGGTCGCTTTGTTTAGAGGAAAATCATCCTCATGCCACACACATTCTTCATGCATTTTTGGTAGGAATTTTTGGTCACCTTGCGTAGGATTCAACTCATGTTTTGTTGCAAGGGCCATGATTTTTGAGCCCGCACGAGAATAGATTCTCAGAATTCATGTGCAAAAATTGTGTAGGATCTTCATGGCTCTCAACAACTCACATAGTCCATGGATAAAAATTACTCACACAACAAGCATTTGAGAGTGTGGGCAATGATTCATTTTTTCTGAGGCATGATTCATGAGACCTGCAAATTTGTCACTGTTGTTGCATTCCCTTTCTGAAAAGGCATTTTTGTGATATGTTTATTGGAGTTTGTTTATCCATTCCTAAGATTTTGCAGATATTTGGAGACCACATTTTTCAATTTGCTAGGCACCATTCGATTGATCTCCCTATCACATGAGAGAATTTGGAGTGCTTGATCTTCTATTGGGGGCATAATTTCTGTGCAAAAAGGCTCATTTTCCTTCTTCCCAGGTGTTGCATAATTTTTTTGTGGTGAGAGGGTGAATTTTGTTGTCTGGAGGATCTCCTAATCAGACCATTATGGATTGACTTTTCAGGTGGCACCCAGGTGGATTGCATGTAAAGGCGCCCTTATTTTGATCATATTTTTTAGATTTTCAACCCTATTTTATGATTATTGCTTCCTAAAGTATTTCTACAATGCTTCATTTTTTTGGGAGTTTCTATTTTTTGTTGAAAGTTACTATCTTTGTATTCTTGGAGTTTTGTCATAGTTGATTATGGGGTTTTCATTTCATCCTACTGTGATTATGTTGAAAAGGGAAAATTATAAAAAATGAAGAGATTGTATCCTAAAACATCTCTTATGGCTTCATTTGTTGCCACATTTCTATAAACGTTTTCCACTTCTTGGTACTGATAGTAAGAAAGTTGCATGGAATTACAAAAGGGATCATGTCCTAGGAGTTATTGCAATGCATACTAGTGATGCCACTCTAGATGCTCTTGATTATTTTGAGTGGCCTCATGCTCTTTGGACTAAAATTTTGAAATTACATGGAGATCCTAATACTCAGCTATTCCTAGATGATCTTGTTTCAAATTGTCTGTGCCTCTTCATTTTTTAGACAAGATACCCTATGATCATGTGCTACTATGTAGAAGTTTGAAGTGTTGGAATACTTTGAATCTTTAGATGATGATGATGAGGGTTCCTCAAATGCTCCTTCTTCTCCATTAGGGATAGTTTATGTACCTTCACCTTTAGTGATTCACTATGCAGAGTCATTGATTGAGGTTCCTATCATTCTTGTTCAGCAGGACCATTCATTTGTGTTGATGATTCATTGAGCACATCCAGTAATTTATCATGACAAGTATCTCATTGTTTTCTTGATTGGGATTCTTATTTATTGAACATTGGTTCATTGTTCATGGAATATCACATTTCAGATTTGGAGGACGCATTTGAGGGTATATCCGTCCTATTTGATGATAGTTGTGGTACAGCTATTGTCACTCCATCTCAATCTCTAGAGAGTGTTCAAGAATAGTTTCCAATAGTACCTTTTTTTCCACCTTCTATTGTGATTGGAAATGTTCCTAATTGGTTCATGGCATCATCTTCGAAGGTCATGGTGACACATGAGCATATTTTAGAGACACCATCATACATTTTTGTGCTTATTTCTTTCAATTCCTATCTAGAATGGGAAGCATACCTGCATTTGTATTTGGTTTTGTTTCTTCTGAAAGGAAGACAAGTTGTTTGTCGACATTGGATCATGTTTTGTCTTTAGGTAATTACCATTTTTGTAGGTGATTACATATTGTGGGGGGGCTATATAGTATCTCTTTCTTTCCCTCTTCTAGGGGGGCATTGATTGTATATATCTAATGCATGTAATCCTTGGGGGCTATGATTGAGTCCTCCATCCATGCATCATTTCTGTATTATTTTCTCTCTTTTGGAGAGGAGTTTTTTCCCATAGGGTTTTTCTCCTTTTCTCCAGTTGTGAGATATTTCCTCTTTTCCATTGTAAATGGGTACCTAATATGGTTGTGTAGCTAGGAACCATATTGCTTTCTTGCATCTTCATTCTCCCTAATTTTTCACTTAATGGGGGTGTTAGTGTAATTAATTTTTTTGCTTAGGGTAGATTAGACTGGTTAGTTTCTCCCAGGTGGTTTTTCTTGTGTGGGTAGTTTTTCCACCTGACACCTTTTCTCATGGGTTTAAAAGCCTATACATTGTGTAAATTAATCATCTCAATTTTTTCCTCTCTTTAGTGAAATAGCATACATTTATTCTCTCTTTTTTCTATGAATGTTGATCCTACAAATGGTGATCTTGGGCTCCACCTACAATTAGCTTAGAGCATCCATTAATGGCTTCCATGGTAATCTAGTTTCATCCATTTATTATATTTTAAAACTAGGGATTTCATCTTTCAAATATTGCATACATTTAGCTTAGATTTCATATGCTTACATCTATCATCTTAGCTTGCATCATGTTAATTTAGTTTTTATCATGCTTTCACTAATTTTTTTCATCAGTTTCAATCAATTTTAATCAATAAAATTGATTAGAAAGGCTCATATTATCCAAGGGATTGGGAAAGGGTTTCCATTCCATATCAATGCAACACTACTCCCCCAATAGGATAAATTTGAATGGATTAGAATAGATTTTTGTCAAGCTTTCATGTTTTAGAATATTAGTTTTAATGGCTTCTTCATTTTTATTTAGATTGAATGATCTTATTGGATTGATGCTTAGTGGATTAAGTATGATTTGAATCCATATGGATCAAGTGTAATTAACCTATACTATTTCATTGATTAAAATATTATTCAAAAATCACAAAGGTTACAATATAATTACAAATCAAGATTCTCATAAGAGTATCACCAACTAGAGATCTAGAGGTAAGACATCCACTATCAAACTCTTAGAATACATCACAATACACATTTGTAATACAAAACCCTCATAAAATAGGGTTATCTTCTTGGGAATGTGAAGCCAACAAAATATCTATCAAGAGATTTGAGACCTAATGATGAACAATCTAGATTTAAAATAATAAAATATACATAAAATTTGGATTTCAAGGTTGTTTCCCTTGATCCTTGTCTGGGTCATATGGCCCCTGAACATGCCATTATGTGGATGATCCCCTAAGATGCCTCACAAGGGGGTATCTGCCACACCCCTCACTTACCTATCAATAGTAAAACTTATGCAATTGCAAGGTTGAGACACATTTTCCCAGTAAATCTCCCACTTTTCCAACACCTTATGAGAGTAATTAAAGGGTGTATAATGATTCATCTCTTAATTTCTATGGTATGAAATTCCCATAGACTCTAACCACCTTCTAAACTTATCTATGCTCAGATTTTTAGTTAAATAATCAACAAAATTCATCAAATTCTCTACCTTAACGAGCTTCACCCTACCATGTTTGACCATATCTCTAACAAAATGATATTATAAATCAATGTGCTTGGTCTTGGCATGAAATGTTGGATTCTTAGCTAGACATGTCACACTATAACTGTCACAATAAATTGTCATTTCACCTTGTTTTATTCCAATATTTAAACATAGTCTCATAAGCCAAATGGCTCCTTTACAAGCATGAGTAGATGACATATACTCAAATTCATCAGTGGACAAAGAAACCATAAACTTTCTCTTACTAATCTAACAAAGTGCACCACTAAATAAAGTAAAAACATAAGCATTGGTGGATCAGTTTCTATCAACATCACCAGCCCAACCTAAATCCACACAACCATGAATATCAAGTGAAGTCTCATCTTCATTCATAGTACTATGATAACACAAGCAATAATCTAAGGTAATACAAAAATATCTAAAGAATCTTTTAACTACATACCAATGAACTCTTCCAGGATTAGACATATATTTAGAAACAACTAACACTACTTGGGTAATGTTTTATCTAATACGAACCATAGAATATATATAAATTTCATATACACTCTGGTAAGAAACTTTGCTCATGTCTTCCATCTCTAATGGGGATATGTTGGACAATCTAAAATAGATAATTTTGTTCTAGCTAAAAAAAGGAAAAGACAATGGTCTACAATCCTACATGTCAAACCTCTATAAAATTCAATTGACATACTTAATTTTTCCAAGCCATAGTTTTTTATTCACTCTATCTCTTCTAATTTCCATCCCAATACTATGTCTAGCTGCACCAAGATATTTCATTTCAAATTTAGCTACAAGTTGAGATCTTAGTTCTAGAATCATACCTTTCCCTTTACAAATATATAACATATTATCAACATATAATGGAATAAACATGAAATGATCACCATTAGTTCTATAATAAACACAATGATTGTATTTAGAAAGATAAAATCCCAAAATCTTGATACATTTGTATCAAATTTTAGTTAGCACATACTAGGATTCTATTTTAGGCCATAAAAATATTTCTTCAATTTGCAAACCAATTTAATTTTACCTTTCTCAATGTAGTGCTCTAGTTGTGTCATATAATACCCCCCTCTAAGTAAGCATGAAGGAAAGAAACTTTCACATCCATTTGATCAATCTCTAAATCATAAGTAGCAACAATAGAAAGAAAAAATCCAGTGGATGCCATTTTTGAAATAGGAGAAAATATATCACTGTAGTCAACACCCTCAACTTGAGAGAAACCTTTTGTAATCGACCATGATTTATACTTCTCAATACCTCCACCTAAACCAATTTTTTTCTTGAACGCCCATTTGTAGCCAACATGTTTTCTTCCTTTATGCAATGGTACAAGATCCCATGCAACACTCTTTTTAAAAGTTTCTATTTCTTCATCCATAGAAATATTCTATGATTCTGCATCATTCATACATAATTACTCTTCTACTGATTGTTGTTCATCTATGTTCACATTAAAAAAAAAAACATCTCCAATCACTAGGTGAATACCTTTCAAGTGGTTTTGTATGAATTTTAGACCTATGAACAAGTTGATTTAGAGGTTCTTCCCCCTGTTATGAAGATTCAAAACTAGATGAGCTCCCCTAAACTTCTTGTCTCTACATGGCGCTCGATTCAACTTTTTGAAGTGTAGAAGGAAACTAAATCTCATCTTGTTGTTTACATTGTTTTGGCTACAATGTAATAGAACAAGGTTTAGTTTCTCCAAAACTAACACTTCTACTATATATTACCTTTTGCGCAAGAGGATCCCAAAGCTTTCATCCTTTCACACCATAACTATATTTGATGATGATACAATTCACAACCTTGTTCTAAAACTTTGTTCACTTCTCTTTTGGAACATGTGCATATTCCTCACAACCAAAAAATTTAAGATGTCTTCATGAAGGCTTGTGATCCAACCATGAATCTATAGGTGTCCTATCAACAATAGGTGATCTAGGAGACCTGCTAATGAGGTGAAGAGCAGTGGAAATAACTTCATCCCAAAACCTTTGTTCTAGAAAAACACCACTCGACATGTTGGTAACACAAGGGAAGACAACTAAGAGAGGGGGTGAGTCAGTTGTCACAAAAATTATACTTATTAAACTTATTCTCAAATCTGATAAATAAACATGAAAGTATAAACCATCACCACATCAAAAACACACATAACACCAAGATTTTAATGTGGAAACCCTATTAGGAGAAAAACCACTATGGTGGTTAGTCCATAATATTATACTCTATTAAAAGTATTATAAATGGGGAATGCACATGCATTCAGGCACACTACCTAGAGCACACTACCAAAAGGAAGACTCATTTTTTTACAGTCACAGTCAGATTATATCTGGAAGAATTTGAATTGAGAAAATAGCATCTTCTAATTCCTAATTATAGTTTTGGTTAAGCACATAAACTCTTCTTCACTCCTTACTTCTGCCTTTGAAAGATTAGAAAATTATTCACACTTAGCATGCGGCATACATTACACACCATCCATCACATGGTATAAACAATTGATCGTATATATCTGCAAGTAAGGATAACATCAACTACATTTTGGCCCAACAAAATATGAAATGTGTACAAACTGTCAGCCCAAATCAAAAAATAATTTATCAATGCAAAGCAAAAAAATTTGGCCAAAACATAGTAAGCACCCAAAACAACATCCTAAAATATGAAACTCCTTCAAAAATTAGGCCTCAAAGATCCACAACACGCTACAATCACCATGTCGGCCATGATCATGAAAAACATGAACTCACATAATAAAATCACCAATCGTAAGCACAATGATCAATGCAAGAAAACAACACAGATAGAGTACGATCTAGAAACATCCACAAGCATCATGAATCACAACAGAAGCATCCACAACAAATCAAATTACTAGAATCACATCATCTTCTTTTAGGAACACCAACTAAAGCAACAGAGCAATTTTTAGAACATAGATACTCATAAATCAATCAAATCTTCATGCAAACCTCTAAAACTTCATGTGCATAAACTAGATATACTTTCCAACAAAACTTTTAATCAACAACCTCTTATCATTTATATACTAAGCTAGCCACCAAACTAGACTTCATTGCATCACCAACAACCTACAACTTATTTTATTAATATTTTCTCAATATCATCGACATATATATCCTTAAAGACATTAATAGATATAGTGTTGACATCAATGAAAACCACATATTAGAAATATCCAACAATATCCCCCTTTGGCATTGATGGCAACACATGATGTGAAAAACACCATCAATGATAGATTTTCTTAGCACTTTCTCCTCCTTAGACTTTGACTCTTTTTCTTCTTAACTCTTTCACATTTTTTCACATGAGTCTTCTCCCCCTTTGACATCAATTACAAAGATGAACATTATCTTTCTCCACACAAGCTCTAAACCACATTTCTGAACATCTGACTACTCCCCCTACGTAGCAGCCAACACAACATCAATCTGGATCACAAGATATGACTATGAAATGTAGAGAGTGGTGCAAGTCAATGAATCTTAATTTTGATTAGGAGGGGTAATCACCCCTAGCTTCCCTTAGAGATACTCAAAAGTATCCTTCAATAGAAGCTTCAACAAATAATTATCCAATCTAGCATACCATGCTCTTGAGGCTTGCTTAATTCCATACAATGCTTTCTTCAACAAAAAAAACATATCTCCCTAATCAGTCAATTGAAATCCATCAAGTTGCTCAATATAAACTTCTTCTAGTTCACCATTTAGAAATGTTGACTTGACATCCATCTGATAAACTTTGAATTTTTCGTAAGCAACATAAGCAAGAAATAGTCTCACAGCTTCAATCTTAGCAACATGAGAAAAATTTTCTTCAAAGTCAATTCCTTCCATCTAAGAATATCCTTTGCACACAAGTCTTGCGTTGTTTCTAACAACTTCACCTTGCTCATTTAGTTTTCTCTGAAAGACCTATTTAGTTCCAATTATTTTTTTGTCCTTAGCTCTAGGAACAAGAATCCATGTATCATTCTTCTCAATTTGTAGTAGTTCTCCTTTCATTGCTTCCACCCAATGTTCGTCTTTGCATGCTTCATTGACACTATTAGGCTCAATCTTTGAGATCAAACAATATTCTTTTGCAATTCTTCTCCTAGTTTGAACACCTTTGTTCTTATCACCTATAATATAATATTTAGAATGATTTAGTCTTACATACCTTGGAGTCTTAGGGTATTCTTGAACTTCAGGCTCTTGTGATCTCACTTCTGTACTTCCACTAGTTTCTTCCTCTTGATTTTCCAGATTCACCAGAATGATTTGAACTTGATTTAGAGTCTGAACTTTCTTTCCTTTATCTAAAATTTCATTCTTATCATCTAAATCATAGTTGCAGGTTTTGGATGGTCTAACTATGTCTTCATCAACCTTGACATTATCACTTTCAATTACTTTCCTCAATCTCTTATTGGAGCACTGGTAGGCTTTACTTTTAGTAGAATAACCAAGAAAGATTCCTTCATCACTTCTAGCATCAAAATTTCCTATGTCTTCATCTCTTTTGATATAGCATTTACTCCCAAATATTTTGAAGTATCTAAAAGTAGGCTTATGACCAAACCATAGCTCATAAAGAGTCTTACTGTTATCACCTTGGACATGTACCCAGTTGAGAGTGTAAACATCAGTAATCATAGCTTCTCTCTAGTAGATATGCAGAACATTTCCTTCCAGCTTCATGGTCTTAGCAACTTTTTGAATTGTACTATTCTTCCTTTCCACAACTTCATTTTGCTAAGGGGTCCGCAAGGCGGATAATTGTCTCTTTATCCCATGATCTTCACAGAAAGAATTAAACTCACCAGAAGTGAATTCACCACCTCTATCTAATCTTAGACATTTAATATTTAGACTTGTCTGTATCTCAACCATAGCCTTAAAGATCTTGAGTTTCTCTAGACCTCCATATTTTTCCCTTAAGAAAGTAACCCACATCAATCTACAATATTCATCAATAAGTAACATGAAATGCCAATCTCCTTGTAAACTTCTAACTCTAGAAGGACTACATAAGTCAGTAAGCACAATCTCCAACACTTCATTTGAACAATGTTTTTTTCTCTAGAATAAGACTCTAGTTTGCTTCCCTAACTAACATTCCTTGCATATAGTATTAGTATGTTTTATCAACTTAAGAACATCTCTCACTAACTAAGTATAACTTATCTTTATAATATTGTCAAATTTTACATGATACAATCTCCTATGCCACAACCAAATTTCATCAACTTGAGCAATCAAACAACTTTTAATAGTATCAATTAGGTGAAAGATATTACCTTTTGTTTTTGTACCAGATGCAATCACATTTCTGAAACTCCCCAATATTCTACACTATCCATCCTTGAATTGAAGATTGTATCCCTTGTCAACCATCTATCCAACACTTAAGAGATTATGCTTCAAACCTTCCACATATAGCAAATCATCAATATTATGCTTACCTTCAAGAGAAATGGATCCTCTACCATGGATTACACCAGCTTTTTCATCACCAAGTCTTACAACACCACCATCATACTTTTCAAAGATCATAAATTATTTTTTATCACCTATCATGTGATGAGAGAATCTATTGTCAGTCACCCATTCATCTTTTTCTTCAACTCTGATAGCTAGATCTTTCTCCATAGTTATGCAACTAGCAGATTCAGTAGGTATGGGATCATTTTCCTTGATAACAATAAATACCCATTCATCCTCCCTTAAATTTCCTTTATCAGATTCATCATCTATCACACCTTCATTAGCAACATAATAACACTTTCTTTCAAATCCAAGCTTTTTAGGTCTTGGCTTAGGAACTCTTTCTGGGCACCTTGAGGCAAAATGACATATCTTATTGCAAGAAAAACATTTAAGAGGCAATTTCCCTTTATACTTACCTTCTCCTCTAGCTACCCTCTTGACAATAAGTGCTTCAAGCTCATCTAGTTTTCTTTCTTCTTCTTAAATCTCTCTCATTTCTTGCTCATGCTTGGACATTTTTCTAGAAGAAATTTCTCCCAAATCATATCTCTACTTATGTATTCTAGAGATAGTAGCTTTGAATGCAGATTTTGTCTTAGGAAGAGATTCACCAAACTGAATTAACTCAAAATCAACAAGCTTACCAATCAAAATGCCTTTGGTTACATTTGTCACAGTCTGGATCTCCTCAATAGCAACAAATTTGTGTTTTTATGCAACAAGAAAGGATCTGAGCACTTTAGCAACAATCTCTAATTCTTCCAATGTTACACTAGTACATCTTATAATACACACAAGTTCATTCACTCTTTGCATAAAAGAAGTAATGTTATCATCTTCACCCATTCTCAATGTTTCATATTTCCCTTTCAAGTTTTGCAGCTTAGAAATCTTCACATAGGTATCATCTTCATACAAAGTTTCCAACTTTTTATAGATCTCATAAGTAGTCTTTAGCTCCATTATATTTTTCATCTCAGAATTAGTCAAAGTAATCAGCAATGTTGTGTTAGTCTTGATATTGTACTTGACTTCCTTAATCTCACCTATAGTAGAAGGAGCATTTTGTGGGATGATATACCTATTCTTTGTAATTGTCTAGTAAGGCTCACCAATGCATCTCAAATGACACTCCATTCAAGTCTTCCACAGAGAATAATTAGTTCCATCAAATCTTGGACTATCCTTCTTATATGTTGCCATCCCAAATCACCTCATGCAGTCAAGCTTCTTTTGAGGAACATGCTCTAATACCAATTGTTGGCAACACAAGGGTAGATAACTAAGAGGGGAGGGGGTGAATAAGTGGTCATAGAAATTATAATTAACTTATTCTAAAATTTGATAAATAAACATGAAAGCATAGACCATCACAACATGAAAAACACACATAACACCAATATTTTTACATGGAAACCCTATTAGGGGAAAAACCATGGTGGAGGTTAGTCCATAATATTATACTCTATTAAAAGTATTATAAATGGGGAATGCACATGCATTCAGGCAAACTACCTAGAGCACACTACTCAAATACAGAAAGCTTACTACCCAAAGGAAGACTCGTTGTCTTACAGTCACCTTCAGATTACATCTGAAAGATTTGGAATTGAGAAAATAACATCTTCTAATGCCTAATTAGAGTTCTAACTAAGCACATAAAATCTTCTTCACACTTTAATTTTTCCTTCGAAAGATTAGAAAACTATTCACACTTAGCACACAACATACATCACACACCATGCCATCAAATGGTATAAACAATTGATGATATATATCTGCAACTAAGGCTAACATCAACTACATGTTGGCCCAAAAAAAATGAAATGTGTACAAACTGTCGACCCAAACCAATAAATAATTTATCAATGCAAACCAAACAATGTCAGCCAAAACATAGTAAGGACCCAAAACAACATCCTAAAATATGGAACACCTTCAAAAATAATTCCTTGAAGATCCACAACATGCTACAATAAGCCTATCAGCCATGATCATGAAAAACATGAACTCACAGAAGAAAATCACCAATCGTGAGTACAACGATCAATACAGACCAAACAACACAGATAGAGCATGATCTAGAAACATCCATAAGCATCATGAATCACCACAGAAGCATCCACAACAACTCAAATTACTAGAATCACATCATCTTCTTTCAAGAAAACCAACTAAAGAAACAAAGCAACTATCAAAACACATATACTCATAACTCAATCAAATCTTCATGCGAACCTCTGAAACTTCATGTGGACAAACTAGATATACTTTTCAAGAAACCCTTTAATTTGTAATTGTTAGAATCCAAGATCACCTGCATGCAAGATGGATACCTGTCACATGCAAAAAATATGAAGAACTGAAAAAGATGTTCTCTGTAAAACCTCTTAGTAAAAATGCATTAAGAGAATCAATTATTACAAAGTGAGCAATCCTTATGAAGGAGATCATGAAACCCTAAAAAGGGAAGCCCTAGTGTGCACACTTAATAATTAATAATTAATAATTAATGTGCCTAAGTTTAGCTTAAGTAATAAAGAGGAATAAGTGACTTAATTAATTAATCAATGTGATGTAATTAATTAAGTAAAACAACTTATTACTCTAACACCCCCCCTTAAGATGAACTTAGGAAGTAGCTAAAACACTAGAAAAAGATGCATAAAAGCAAAGATGGGTCCTGGAAAACAAGGCCAAGTAAGTTACCCATGTACAAATAGAAGATCTCTATAAAGTGGAGAAATAGAGAAAACCTCGTGGGAACAAAACTCTACTCCAAAAAGAGATCAAAGATGATTGAAGGACTGAAAAGCCTCCAAATCAAGGAAATGTCCTGAAAAAGAAGAACATGTAGAACATCACAGAAGCATGAAGAAGCTGCAAACTCTGTCAAAAGATGACTGCTACGGTGCCGAAGAACCTCCTCTGAAGATATGATGATTAGGATCAAGAAGACAACAATCTGCATGAGTGCCCCCAACGACACTACTTGAATCAGATGGCAAACAAAGGAAAACACCTGGAACGAAGATACAGATGGCACAAGTACCAATAGTCTGAAGAACATTGATCAACTGAGGAAATGGAAGATTCCTTCCAAGGCAAAACCAAAGAAGCATTAACACAAATAGTAGAAACCCCCCCATAATGCTAAAAAGGGAGAGGTGTGACAGGTACACTGAAACTGAATGCCAAAAAGTAGTGCAAGAAGAGGAACCAAGAGCATCTGAAAGTGCACAAGAAAGCACCTACAACTGAAAAAGTGGTGTGCAAAACAAAGCACACATACATGAGGCTGGAATCATATGGATCCACTGTTGTCGTGGAGGGACACTCACCGGACAAAGGTGTGATGGCCAAACAAAGGCACTACACAAACCACCCATGGCACTTTATAATAAAGTGCGAGTACAGAATATGGCACAAATTGATGTGCAAGAAACCCACTACAACACATACAATATTGAGGCACTTTATCTTAGTGTGTTTACAAAAGAGAAATACATGCAAAGTGAGTCCATAATGTCTACAATGTCCAAATAGGACAACATGCATAAACCTGGGAAAGATACAGAAAAAGTGCATGGACAGCAACATAGAGCTCCTCAATACCTTTCCAACACCACAAACGAGCCGAAAATTGGACATCGTGGCAAAAAGTTATGAGCTCGGAAGTCCAAAAACAACATATGACTTCAAACAGAAATAAATACATGAAAAAAGTAAAATACTGAGAAATAAACAGCACTACTAGAAAGTGCTTAGAACCAGCTTTCCGGCGATATCTCGTTTGCCCAATTTCGATACCGTATACCCAAGTTATGGCCAAAAGAAAAAAACTGCTCTTTTAGGAAAAACTAGGGTTACGAGGGCAAAGAGGGGCCGCTGTACGGATGACGTCATGATGACATCATCAGTTAAAGAGCTTAAATTTGACGGCCATTTGGCCGTCACCGCAAAAATTCGCCCCCCTGCAAAATGAAAAAAATTTGGGCCCCTGGTCCTGTGGGCGGGGCGGCGGGCTGGTGTCCTTCGGCGGAGCTCCCGGTCTCCATGTGGCCCTGGGTGCAGGGGCTAGATCTGAGCCCTGGTTCCTCATATGACCGCGAGGGGAGGAGGAGCCGGGCTGTGCTGGCCGGCGGTATGAGCGCCCAATGGTGGTGCGGGCGCGCCTGTGGCCGGGGTGGCGCGGCGCCGCCGCCTGTGGGCGCACCCAAAATTTTAAAAATTTCTTTTTTTTTATTTTTTTTGAAATTTTTCAAAAAAATGCCTCGATCTCGATGCTGGGGAGGCCGTACGGCCCCCCAGACAAATTTTTGCCTCCCGAGTCAACTTCTCAGAAATCGACGAAACGATAGGCGTTTCTAGGGTTTTTGGCCGCTGCGAACGCGATGGCGGTGTCCGTTTGAGCCCAAAGTGAGCCAAAAAATAGGCTACCCCTAGATCTTGCAGAAAAGATGCCTATGGAAACCCTTGCACTTGAAACTCACAAAGAGGCCATATCTTCAGATCACGAACAAGCAGCTGCAGGTCTGGAGCTCTGATACCATGTTAGAATCCAAGATCACCTACATGCAAGATGGATACCTGTCACATGCAAAAGATATGAAGAACCAAAAAGATGTTCTCTGTAAAACCTCTCAGTAAAAATGCATTAAGAGAATCAATTATTACAAAGTGATCAATCCTTATGAAGGAGATCACGAAACCCTAAAAGGGAAACCCTAGTGTGCACACTTAATAATTAATAATTAATTATTAATGTGCCTAAGTTTAGCTTAAGTAATAAAGAGGAATAAGTGACTTAATTAATTAATCAATGTGATGTAATTAATTAAGTAAAACAACTTATTACTCTAACAGTAGTCTCTTATTATCAATAGACTAAGATAGCCTTATTTTATTACAATTTTCTCAATATCATTGACATATAAAACCTTAAATACATTAATGGAAATAGTGTTGAAATCAATGAAAACCACATATTAGCAATATCCAACACAACATACTCCTAAACTTCTCTATCAATGTCCTGTTAATTTTCTTACTAAAACTACATTCTACTATGGAGAATATGGATTTATCTTTTTTCTATGAATAGCACAACATTTATTGAATCTATAATAATCATTAGAGAAATTCACTTCCATTATCATTCTAAGAAAACATTTTATTTGCATTCCAATCTACAACTTAGTCATTTCTTTAAAATCTTTAAATTGACTAAAAACTTTAGATTTGTTCTTTAGAAAATATACCCATGTCCTAGAATAATCATCAATAAACGAAACATAATATGTGGATTTTACAATTAAAGGAGCATATATAGGACAAAGAACATCAAAATGAACAAGATCTAATACACCACAAGGTTAATGAGAACTCAATTAAAAATAAACATGGTTTTGTTTTCCATAAATGCAATGCTCATAGAAATCAAATTCAAGAATAAAATCAAAAAAACCTTCAACTAGTTTTTTATTTTTCAAGTTCATTAGACCCTTTTCTCCAATATTGCCAAATCTTTGGTGCCATAACATATTTTTCTCTATAGGTAACTTTGATTTGGAAGAAAGATCACCCTTGAATATTGAGAATCCATGACCATTTGCTAAAGATTAAGCCCTCACCTCTTCCATACACTTGATTTTAACAAAAGTAGTATTACACTTAACAATGCATGCATGAAGATTATAAAATTTTCCATATCTGACACCTATATCAATCACAATACAACCTCTAACAATATTGTATCCTACATCATAAAATAATACCTACACACCTACATCTATTAGTTTCCTCAAAGATAACAAATTTTGTGCTAATCTAGGGATATGCAACACACCACTAATATTTTTTATTCTACCATTAGGAAACCTAATTCTAACCTGACCACAACCAACAATATTTAAATAATAATCATCACCCAAATACACCTTACTCCATTAAATTATTCATATACAAAAATCCAATCTCTATTAAAGGTCATTTGAAAAGAAGAACTTGAGTCAATTAACCATGCATCATTACCTATGGGTGAAGCCACAATAGTGGTTTACAATTCAAGTAAGGAAGGAAAACTCACAAAAAATAACTCCAAAGAAAAAAAAGTGATTTGGGGGTTCATACGAACCTACTGGTTCGAGCGAAACCATTAGTCGTTCTCCCAAACTAGGGTTTGAGAGAACCCCTTTGAATTTTGGCCACAAAAAAAAACCCAAATGCATAGAAAAGGGGTTCGTCCAAACCCCCTTGTAGGGGTTCGCTCGAACTAGGGTTCGGTCAAACCCCTCTTGCCCCTCATCTCCCTCCCAAGACACAAAAAAAAATCTAATTTTTTATGCTTCAGAGCTTAGATTGAGGATGAAAATGGAAGATTCTTCAGAAACCCATCTAGAATTAGGTAGTCCTCAGAATGAGCTATCCAATGAATATAATTTTAATATCTTTTGATTTTACTATGTATTTTTATTTTAGTTTTATTAAACATTGGTTCTTCACCGAAAATGAAGGTCAATGTTCTACACATGTGGAAAAATAGTAGATTATCAAAAAAAATTGAAAAATATGAGTGTACTAGTCATTGAAGTCCTTGATCCAACAAAAAAAATAAAATTGAATTTCGATATATACAAAAAAAGTTACATGTTATACGGTCGTGCTATGTTTGAATTGTAAATGGTTTGACTTTGAAACTTGATTACAGAAAAAATATTCAATAAAAAACTATCTAACAATGTGGAAGCACTAGATACCGGTGTTAAAAATCTAAATTCAAAAGAACTAGAATTTTATCCTTCATGGAAAAAAATTATGCATTAAACAGTGTGCGTCACTTTTTTAAAATGTTGTTTTATGGAAAAAAACTAGTTTTTGTGGGAGATGGAAAAAGAAATGCAATCTAATTCCAAAACTTTTAAAAAAAATATTTTTAGAATCTACAAAAAAAATGTGACGAGACTCTAGTTTGCATCATCTTCAAATTCCTTATGGTTTAACTTCTATAGGTTCCCAAATGTGAAGATTCAGTTAAAAATTAATAATTCCAGTGTCCAATTTGGCCAAAAATTGTAAACCACTATTGTGGGATCACCCCTACTAGGGTTACCAAATTGGAAATGAATGCATCTCAATCTTCCTTCTCAAACTCAAAATAAGAATCAAGTTTCTTATTTTTCTTCTTTTCTTCTTTGCATTCCTTACAAATATGTCCAAGCTTACACAATTCCTAAAAATAACTTTGGACTCTATAGGAGATTTGGATCTCCCCTTGGACTTGGATTTATCATGTTTCTCTTTCTTTTTTCCTTTTTCCTTAAGGCTTCCATAAAAATTTAGGGCCTCCTTGGCACTGATGGAAACCTTCCTCCTCATCTCTTGATAAAGAAAACAATCCACCACATCTTTAGTCTTCAATATAACATAAGTACTCCCAATAGCCATAACAAGAGAATCCCACAAATTAGGCAAAGAACAAAGCAAGATCTAACATTTCCCCTCATCCATTTTGACACTAAATAATTCCAATTAATCCATCAACATATTGAATGCTTCTAAGTGGTCTATAATTCATCCAACCTCTTCCATTCTCAAGGAATTCAATTTATTCCTCAATAAAATCTTGTTCACTAAATATTTGGCTTGACACATCTCACCAAGTTTCTTCTATAGTTTCTACGCAAAGTTCTCTTCATGGATATTGATTAAAATAGAGTCTAATAAGCACAATCTAATTAGACCATTGGCTTTAAATCCATAGCATTATATTGAGTATCCAAAGTAGGATCTATAGACATTGAAACATTTTCATCAACATCTCATAGATCTTGATCTATCAATAAATCCTCCATCTTTAGCTTCCATATTTCAAAGCTATTTCCAAAAAATATTATCCACCTCTATTCTCCCTCATAAACTTACCATTTGAAAATTATTGTAGCAAGCTCACAAAGTATCTTCTATGCAAGCTCCCACTCAAATTTTCATTAGTTTGAAAAAACCCAATGAAAAACTAAAACTGAAGATGATCAGGCTCTAATACCACTTGTAAGGAATCTAAGGTAGCAGATCAACTTGGTACACTAATATTGAGAGTAGGTTAATGAAAAACATTATAGATGTTTACAACAATGACATAAACTTGAAGAAAAATAAATATAAATAACATGCATACAACAACAGAGCGATTTGCATGGGAAAACCCCTTTGGGAGAAAAACCCCACTCTAAAAGTCACCGAATATATTATTCTTAAATCACAAAGATTACAATATACTTGCATAGTGAGCTTCTCATAGGAGTATCACCAACCATAGATCTGGAGGCAGGAGGACCACTATTAGAATCTTCGAATACATCACAATATATATTTCTAATACATTGCCCTCATAAAGTAATGTTTCCTTCTAGGGAAGGTCAAGCCAATAAAATATATACCATCAAATTTGAGACATAATAATGAATGGTCCAGATTTACAATAATGAAATATACATAAAATAGTAAACCTTAAGTAATTGCAAGGTTAAGACACATTTTCCCAACACCTCTAACACATGCACCCTCTCGAGTTAGTGAAATATTGACATGTATTCAAGCAGATGATAATTTTCATCATGTAGGCTAAAGCCTTAAAAAAATGATGGTGGGTTAATCTTTTTATTCTTGTGAAACCATGAAATGATGCTTACTATCAACACCACTCTTCTTCATGAAGAATTTTACTATTATGGAGGCTCTTATTTTCTCTTATTCTCCCTCTCATGTCCTCAAAATAGTGACAAGCTTCTATATGATGCCAAAAGGAAAATTTCACTCCATAAAGGAATTTTTTAATTTTCACAACCATCGTTGATCTTGAGATCAATGGTCAATATTAAAACTTGAAAAAATTTCCCATTGGTTACATGTTCAAGAATGTGAAAACATTAATGTCAAATGGGATCAACAACAACCAAAATTCTAAGGATTTTGAGTAAAATGATCCATTCTATATCATATGAATTGCAATTGTTGAGTAGGAAAATGAAGTGTTATAGTTTTCCAAAGTGAAGAAGAGTTTTCTACCATCCTACATCGAGTAACCAAGTAATTACTCCAAACCATATTTCTATAAATTCAAATGTGGTAGGTTGTAAGTTGTCAAAATTTTCTAAAAGTATTCTAGAAGTGGAAAATTTTGTAACTCATAGTTTCATTTTTGTAAAACCCTAGTTTCCTTCTTATAAAATCATACATTTAAAATTGATGAAACATCAAGTGGCCATAAGAGGGGTTTGGATGAGGATATCATTGGACAACTTCTAGGATCACATAAGAGACCGAAGGTAGCTCTATAGTCAAGAATAATTTTTGATAGGCTCTTCAACAAGAATGATAATTGCAAAGACCTCATCATTCCATGTGAGGGGTATGCATTGTTCAGGAATGCATATAGAAAGGCCAATGTAAATAAGCTAGTATGTAACATATAGAATCTAGGACTAGGGAAGATGGTTGTCCCTAATGCATTTATCAATTTAGAACTAATTAAAGCAATTGATAGGGCATACAACCCTAATATCAGGGAATTATACATGTTTAATGGATCAACTCTTTTGTCATTCGATTGAGGCCATGTATGCAAGGTATTTGACCAAATTTACCAATGCTTAATTTCCAATCAACTTGGGTGATCTAGACAGAGAGTAGTAGAGAAACAAAGATAGCTACAAGGTGAAATGGTTGCCTTGCTTCAAGCATTGAGGGAAAAGAAGGGAGTTATAGATGTTTTCAAGGGGTGATTTTGAGTTGTTTAGCTATGATATTTTTAAATATTACTTTGTAAAGACCTACTTTTCTATGTGTCATGTTTCAGGGCTTGATAGTAAAATCTAAATGTTCATCAACCTAATTTTCCTTGGAGCTAACATCCAAAGTAGGGATGTCAACAATCCATTTGATTTAGTAGGGTATATTGTAGAAGAGATATATAATTTTTTGTGCTCTTTGAAAAGGGATTCAAGTGTAGTACACTTCAAGTATTATTTTTTTTTTACATATAATCCTATATAGTAGAGTACAAGTGTGGTCCTACAAACTTGAGGTCAAGCCAAAAAGTTTGAAAAATAGGATACTACTAGTCTAGGAGTGGACATATATACGGGATAAGGACTATGATAAGTCCTATTATTCAATTTTTGAAGTTTTTTTGTAAGGACCTTGTTGTAATGTATTGGTTCTCTTGTAGATTAGGGCCTATCAAAGGAAATCAAGACATTCTTCTAACCAAGGGATCTCACTCCCAAGAAAGAGATGGACTATAGCTAAGGTGATTAGTTCTTCTATGATGATGCTTCTTTGATTAGAATCTATGGAACCTAGATAGAACATCATGTGATATAAATAAGTGTGCCTAATATAATTATTGTTTTAAAAATAATGTCGCAATTAAATAAGTTTGATAAGGCTCATTTTAGGAACAAAAAGAATAATGGCCTCCTTCCAAGAAGAATGATATTCTCTAACTTCACAATCACATCAAGGGATGGTATGGAGTTAATATATTATAAATTTTTTCCATACTAGATGAAGGTAGACAAGGTCAATGATCTTGAAAGGTTCATCCATGGGGAAAGAGCGATCTATAAGCTCTCCTCCTACCACCATGAATTTGATAGTGTGGAGGAACTCAACAAAAAATTCTATTCTGAAAGACATGTTGCATAGAGAAGGGCCATATGGGTCAAAATTTACATTGTAGAGAACAAGAGGAAGAAGGTTCATCCTTCCTGTCAAGGGCCATTTTTTAATATCAAGGACTCCATACTTAGAATTATGACTATCCTAGATAATTACAATCAATTATTTGAAAATTTATCTTTCATTTATTTGTGCATATCATGTGCTTCCACCTCCAAATTAGAGTTCCCATCAAGTCCTCATCGAGTCACACCACTTCAAAAAATGGATCCATTGGTTGGACCTCTACTGGATTACCTAGTTGGGATTGAAGAATTTGATGGGACGCCCTTATGGTGTAGGATATGTAGCCTCCTCCAAGGGTGCTAATTAAAAGACCCACAAATGACACATTAGTCATCAATTTTGAGACTAGTGGGAAAATTGTGGATGATATGAGATCCCAAGCTTACAAAGAATTATTGCAAGATGATCAGTTTATCAACACATGTAATAATTTAAGGATTGTTTTCCTTAAAGAAAGAAGAAGAGTTGCAACAAAGAATCTTAGAAAATAGCCTCTCCAAGAAAGAGAAGAAAGATTTAGTTGAGGAGTTATGAAGAAATTTCAAGGTTGTAATGGATGTTATGGCTCCGTAGAGGGGCAAGGAGCTAGTAAATAATGCAGGATGTTTGCTCCTACCAAGGTGGGATATGTCTTCTTTTATTATATTTGATGTAAGTAGAAGACATGATGGTGAAAATCTTATTTTGAATTTAAAAGAGTAGGTAGAGGCCTTGTACTTTGGATCAGGATTTCAGCAAGGGCATGAAACCTTGGAAATTTGGTTAATTTTCTTAGAGAACAATAAATCCCAAGTTATTAATTATCCTAATGAGCTCACAAATAATCTCAATGTGAAAAGAGTGGGTGATACAAGTGCAACAAGGAAAAAATCACTAATAGTAAATGTGGATATAAATTTCCTCAAGCTCCCTTCGGGTAGATTATTTTGCTATGTCCCACCCGCACTCCATATATTCCCAACCCCTTTTTTAAAAGCTTTTCCTACCATCACCACTTGTCTGCTAGGCACTCTCCACAAGGATTTCTTCCTTCACTCCTCTTCCAAACCCCACCATGATTCCACATGTCAAAACTATAGGAACTTGAAAGCCGCTTCCCTATTGGGCCCCATCTAAATGCCATGTAGTGTCAGTCTGCATACACTTTATGGCGGACCTCACAGTCAACACCGGTAGTGGAGATTTCCTCCACATGTCTTCACTGTGGGTGATTTTCATCACAAAAAGGAGGAATGAATAACAGGCCCTGACCTATTGCCAAGTGTCCTAACTGACTTCATGGTTAAGCAACACTTGTCTACATAGGATTCCACTATTTCTTCACTGGGACCGCTACCATCATTTTCAAGGGATGCATCTGGCTTGAGGGCGACCACATTCATGGCTCAAATATTTTTCTATTACAATGGTGAAGGGAAACCATTACTTTGGGAATCATCACTCATGATGAGGGAATATTTTCTATTATTGGCCAGCTGGGTGGTGGAATTTTTATCTATATATACTACTTCTTCCTTCAAAAAATGAGTTCGAAAGATACATAAAAATTTGTGAAAGACACTAGGAATTTTTGTATTATTTTTAGATTATTGTATAAGACTCACAAGCTATGCCATTGTTTGGCATTTCTCTTTTTTTAAGCTATTTGAAAAAACATTATATTGTACCATTACTGTACTGAGTAATTTTTTGTCACATCTCGAATGGTGATGCTCCTTGTTTATGCTTTATGTGGATTTGTTATATGAAATAATGTGTGTGGTAGAATAATAATAAATACTATGGTGCTTTGGTGTGAAGAATTATGAAAGTGTTTACTTTGAAAATTTGTTTGGTAATGAATGTGTTTTACTTGAGGATGACGAAAATTAGGATAGAATAGAAATAATTGAATCAAAGTATTATATTGTTTTGATTTATATCTTTATGGGATACTAATTTAATTTATTGTTGTGTGCTCAAGTGCACTTGAGATGTAGGCGATCGAAGACCAAGGGTGTGATAAAGGAGAGGAGCTTAGCTTCTTGACAAGATAAAACAGGATGTTCTCTCGATCACACATAGGCACTTACATTCATATAGATTTCATTTAGGAATGATAATTTATATATGACTATTTGATTATTTGGAAATAATTAATGATTAGTCAAATTAAAAAAAAAAGCATGATAAAGTAAAGGATTTAAATTTTAATTATAATTAATTATAGATTTTGATTTAAATGCCTATGCATGATAAAAATATGGAAAACTACTCAATTCTTCTTTTAACTTGTGTTAATTTTTGAGTTAATAAGTTAACTAATAGTCAGAAGATATTTATTTAATTTTTGGGTAAATATATTTCAAAAAGGGGATTTTCCTGCAATTAAATTAAATATTTATCTAATTTTAAAATCTACTATTTTCAAGATTAGGTTTGGAGAATAAAGAAAAAGTAAAACTTTAAAAAGAAAAGAGGGGTAATGGGAAAAACTAACTTTTCTTTAAGTATTCAGGAATTGCTCTCCAACTAGTTTTCTACATGGCTTCCAGATAGTATTTTGGGATTCTTTTTAGTTTCAATAGATTATAAAATAGAAGAATAGAAGAAAGGAAAGGAGAAGAGGACGGCCTTGCAGGAAGGAAATATCAAAGAAAACAAGAAGAGGAAGTGGCAAGGAGGCTCCTTCAGCTGTCAATGAAATATCCAGGATCTTCATAAATTCTCTTTTATTGTTTTAAGTTTCCAAATTAAAGGGAAGAAATTTGTTGTGTGTGCAAAGGATTGGTTGTGCAAAACTCTATGTTTGTTGTGAAAAATATTATTACAGTGAAATCTATACATTCTTTTCAAAATTATTTCTAAATTTAAAAGACAATTTCATTTCTTCGTATCTTATACACAAAACAACATTCTTTCTGGTAAATTCTTGAATAAAACTTGTGCCAGAATGTTGATTGTTGATTATTATATACATATATATATATATATATATATATATAATATAATAATCAGTGTGAATGTATTTAAACAAACATATATACACATATTTTTATAAATCTAATTAATGCTAGTATTATACTAAAACTAATTTCTAAAGGAAAGTATTCAATTTGCATTGAAATCAAACTTTATTGTTTTTGAATTTTTTGGATATAATGCAGGGGGGCTGGGGTGTCTCCCTAGCCGTGCCCTCCCCATAAGGGAAGGGTGGCACTGTGGGAGACAATGCTCCCTCCATAGGTCACGGCCTATGGAGGAAGTGGTGCCTTCCATAGGTAGTGCCTCCCCATATGGGGGGCGCAAGCCCCATAATATGTAAGACTATTTAAAAACTAAGCTCTAAACCTTAAAATCTAGGCTTTCATCTTTGAAATGGGAAACAACGCACAACTTCGCTGTATACACATATGCTTTATACAAATATATATATATATATATTCAATCATATAGGAATAATGAGCTACGAAAATTATTTCTTTACTGAGAAAATTGTTTGTATAAGAGATTCCTAAACTAAATAAATATATATAATGTATATATATATATACAAATATATATTTATATATATATACAAATATATATTTATATATATATATATATATATGTATCTAAGAAACATAGACTTGGATTATTTATATCACTGGAAAAGAATAGAGAACTAAGTTTATTTGAAATCACTGTGGTTTAGTTTCCTCTTTTCTTCTTGTTATTTACTTTTACTCTAAAAATTTTATAGGAAAATGTGACTAGCTGATTATATATATATATATATATATATATATATATATATATATATATATATATATATATATATATATATATATATATATCCATATGTAAATATACATATATATATATTATATTTGAAAATAAACCAGTTCAGCGAAAATAGAAAAGGGTAAACTTAGAACTGGCTGATTGCTTTTGAAATTATTATCATTATGAAGAACTTAGTATGTTATGTGTTTTCTACATGTTACAAAAAGGGGAAAAATGTAACATCTTAAAACTAGTGAATTTTTAGGATTCTAAACCATGTAAATATTTCTATACATTCACTTCATGACATTTTAGACTAAATGATAATTCTTGAACATATGCAATTATGAATGAGAATGAGTGAAATTATTCTCTATTCTTTAAATTTAATTTATTATTCCTTTTTCATAAAGATGTTGGCATACTCCTAATAATAGGAAAGTTAACTGTAAACTAGGTACTTACGCATACTTATTAGGTTGATTAAAGAATGTTTTCTTTTTTTGAACTTATATGATTTACATACTTTGATAAAATTATTTAATTAGAAATGAGAACTTACAAATTTTTAAATATACTCTTTCCAAAGACCAAATTTAGATTGTTTTGAAACCATGGAAAGTGACTTCCAAAAACCAATTTGTGAACAATTTTTCACTTAAGTTAGAATGCTAAAGTAAAGTTATTGTGAACCTTTTAAGTTCCTTGTAATTATTGGTATTCCTTTGAAATTGAGATGTCTAAAATTGAATGGAAACTTTAGATGGAAAGTGTCTATTTTTTATTGTTCATCTTGGAAACTTTGGGGATAGGATGTTGAAGGTGGGTCCACAGAGACGATACTTTTACCTTTTCTAAAACTATCATTTCTTTTTTATTTATGCTTGGCCAACCACATGCACCATTGAAATAGATGGAATTAAAAGCCTAGACCTAAATGAATATAGGTTTCTGCAACCTCCTCTTTGCAATAAATATGTGATTCTCATGTTAGGAATGGATATAGGCATCAGGATTGCATCGAGAGTTCCCTCCTGCATTGTTGTTTTAGGTTGCTAGGCTCCTCATGCAAGGCCAAGGATTTCTTCGAGTTACGAAGAAACCTGGGGAAGTCTTGTACTTCGTGGTTGGGTAGAAAAGGCGCCTTAATCACACTCTTGTCCCCAACTTGTAGAAGCCTAGTGGTGTCATGGCAGTTGAGGTTCAGAGGTTTATATGCTATAAATGTACTCATGTATTATTGTGGATGGCTTGTAAAGCCCACTTGTACATGTAACTCTATTTGGAATTCAGTATTGTAACATTGAAATAGATGTATTGGAATGAAGGTTTTGATGTAACATTGAAATAGATGTTTTGATTGAAAGGTAACGATGTAATTGAAACTCGAATGAATTTATGGAAACTCATTGATATGAAAATATCATTTACGCATGTATCATTGCAAATATCTATGTTGTTAGTGCAATTTACTTCTTTTGTATACATGGAATGAAACTTTATTACTGAATTTTCCTTTTGAGCATTTATGGAAAGATATTGAAATATGCATCCTTTGTTTTTATTATACTTGGAATGTGATGAGTTTTGGTAAATTATGTGGTTATATGAGCATCTTTTCTCGAGCATTACGTTTTGGTATTAGAGCCCTAGGTTCAACACTCGGGCCTCAAGGCTTCTATGCTATAGGTTGCAATGTGAACCTATTGATGACCTAAATTTCTAGGTACATCGAGTGATTTAGCACCCTATTTTGGGTCGAATATTCCTTTGATGAGTTGGAATCTCAATGAGTCCTGGATTTTTCAGTCGAGAACCAAGAAGAATAGACATTTTATGACTATATTAGCTGAGAGTACTCATCACTTTAGTGGCATTTTCAAAAGAATCCCCAATAATAATAATGTCATGGTTGAAACAAGGACTGGAGATTGTATCTTTAAAAAAAAATTGAGATATTTTGATGTATATACTTGAGCCAAGATGACCAAGACATGATGACAACCCATGAAGTGATGATGTAGAATAGAGAAATATTGTGAGAAAAGAGATCTCTCTGAGGACATAAAGGGTGAATGAGTATGATCTAAAAGGATAAGTTACAAGATTGCTAGAGGTAAAATAATATATATATATATATATATATATATATATATATATATATATATATATAAAGACAAGTAGAAAGAACAATCACTTACCACCATTAATGGTTTAAACTTTAGATGATTCTTTAAGGAAGAAGAGAATCTAAGAAGGATGTATTAAGGGAAAGGATGTCTGCAATGGTAAAGGTATTTGATTATGAGTAAGCTGATTTTTAGACAATGTTTGTTCTTTCCTAATCAGGATGTGTGTATGACCCATATGATCTTTACTAAATGCAAGTTAAGCTTCCTTAGGAGTCTTCGATATGGTCCTAGGAGAAAAATTTTGCTTGGATAAGTTATCATTGTCAACCTTATTGACAAGGCATGAGGTTTTGATCTTGTGAGACCTTATGAGTCATATATGCTAGATTTATATAAATGATATATTTATGAATATGCACTTAAGTGATTAATGCACCATGTGAGTTATGCACTTTGCATATATTGTGTGAGTAATGCACTCTTGATTGATTTATTTTTTTGGTTTGAGTAATGCATCGTGTGAGTTAGGCACTTTGCACACACACACACACACACACACACACACACACACACACACATATATATATATATATATATATATATATATATGTATGTATGTATGTATGTATGTATGTATGTATGTATGTATGTATGTATGTATGTATAATGTGTGAGTAATGCACTTATGATTGTTTATGGTTGTTGCGGGTAATGCACTCAAGCTTGTTTTTCATATTATGTTAGAGATGGTAAACTTACCTTGTGTGAGTCATGCATTGAATAAAAAAAAATTCACATCTCATGTATGTGTGTTGCATGCTTAAGTATATTTTCTATCTCCATGTGAGTGATGCAACTGAAATAATTTCTGTATTTAATTATTTATTTTGTGTGAATGAGAACTTCATGTAATTATTGTGTGAATGTTGTAATAATGTGTTATCCATATGAATGGTGTATATCTATAAAGTGGGAATTGGAAATTTCTCTTCATTGTGAGAATGAAGTATTTAGATACCTTGGGTTGTGGATGTTCTCTAGTGTATGACCATGTGTGTCGTTACCTGGCAATTGAGATTCCCTTGAAAGGGATGCAATTTTTTTTTGTTGTTTGGCATCTTCAGTGATGTTTGATGGTGAAGTAGAATGGATCTCATGTTTTGTGTGACTGGGTCTTAGATGACTCATTGTTCACCATGATTGAATGTGTTCTCTTACTTACCTCATATTTTGGAATCTAGGTATGGTTTTGTAGTGTACTCCCTCTCTGGTGATTAGAGTTATTCACGCAGTTCATGTGTTATGTAACTTGAGAAATTTGATATTTTTATTTTATTTTATTGTTTTTATTCAATTTACTGAATGTTGTGTAGGCCGACGTTGAATTATTATTTATGTGGATGAGTAAGTATAGGCATCAAATTTTTGATACTTATTTATCTTGTGACCATTATGGTCATGTGTGAATTATTGTTGAAAGGGTGCAATTTTATGCCTTATTGTTGAAATCATCTTTTCTTTTCCTTGGATTTGATTTACTTTTATAAATGGTGGCTATGCTTGAATGTTTTAAATTGTTGGTCAAGTTTCATGTTATTTTCTCTATTGTGTCCATGATGGACCTCCAATAGATTGTATGAGGGGGTATAATACAGAGAATGCTTCAGTTCCTAGTGTGTATGTTGATAGAATTATGATTGATTGAATTCCTTATTACGTTGTTTGATACAAGTGTTTAATTCTAAAATATCATAAAGGTTTTGAAAACATTGGTGTTGCTATGGATCTATTAATTTGAATGTCTTGTTGGTATTATTATTATTTGGGAGGATGCCATGTCTAGATAGTACAAAGGGAATTTGAAAACATGCTTTAAGGATGAATCCTAATTATAATCCATGAGTTTTGAGGAAAATTTGTTTTGTGTATGTTGAAATAATAGGTAGTGGTAGGAGGAATGTTAGTTGAGAAAGCAAAGTAATTATGTAGTGAACTTCAGTTAAGGTGGATGCAATGGAACACAAATGACAAGTAGAGAGATGTTGGAGGTGGTGAAAGGGTAGATCAAAGAAACACTTAGGCAACATGTACTGCTAGATCAGAAGTTGATATTTTAGAATGGATAAGGTCATAGGAAGGGAAAATTCCTCATAGCTATGTATTAATTAATAGAATGTGGGATGTTGTAGTAACACAGAGTTTGAATGGAAGAATGAAAGACTAAAATGACAATATAATAGTAACGAAAGTTGAAAGGGAGAAGAAGCCCTTGAGACAAGAAGAATGGTGTGGAATGAGAAGAAAAAGGTAAGATTGGAAATGTTGATTGAAGTTTGATATATAGAGTGTATTGTTAAAAAAAAAGGGATAATAAAAGTGTTGTAGAACTAAAAATGGATAAGGAAGTTACTGAATGGTGTTCTTAACTAGAATAAACCAATAGTTGGTAATGGAAGTAAAAATAAGGATTGATTAAGGAATACATAATAAGTAAGATGAAGGGCACTAAATATAAGAAGAGAAAGTTAAAAAAATCAAAATTGTCAAAGGAATGGATTGCAAGTGTCCTAGTCTTAGAATAGTCAGTGTGCATGATGGTTGGTTTGGACCTCGTTGGAGCACCTTTGTAGTTGTTTTATTATTTTATAATTTATATGTGAAGTAAATAAAGTGGATAATAATAGATAATATTGGTTGACCCTTCTCAAAGGCAGGAAACCTAAAAAGTGATGCTTTAAAGGAAAGAATGTTCATAATGGTACTAGGCTTTGGGCAAGTTGATGGTTGAAGATATGAATCTAATAGAATCCATGATATTTTTGAAGAATGCAAAGTTGATATGCCTTAAGGGCCTTCACTGGTAAGGATGATTAGATAAGTTTTCTTGATTTGTCTTGTAGACAAGGTATGAATGATTGACATGGTGAATCATGTATGCTTGATTATTTTTAGTAAAGGTACTTACATGTGTATTATATGAGAATGATGCTTGTGCAATAATGCACTTTTCATGCTTTGTGCAGTGACACATTTGTATGAGTGATTGTACTCATAACATAGAAAATTGTGATATTATAGTCATAACTATACTGATATTTATACTTGAACGTGAAATGCTCTCTATACTTATACTAATGTGAGTGATTAAATTCTTATGCTTGAATCATGTGATTCTATTCTTGTATGCTTTGGTGAAAGAGCCATTTGTTACTTGGATATAATTGGATGGTAGTAATACCATATGTGTGGTGTACATGACTGGCATACTTAGAAACATCTAGGAGTGGTGCTAGCAGAGCCCACCAGGATTTTGGAGAGGTGCAACGTTATGTTGCAAAACCATGATATTGTGGAGTACAGGTTCTAATGGGACCAGTATTCGATGGATAACGCCACTTGGGAGAATGCAAAGGACATTGACAGATCTTTTCCTCCTTTGAGATTATAGCTTACTTTTCCTTCTGTGCATATTGTGACTATGATACACTAATACTTCAAACTCTATTGTGCGGATGATGTAATAATACATCAAGACGATGTCTCTTCTAAGTGGGGAAGGATGTCACATCTCAAATAGTGATGCTCCTTGTTTTTTCTTTATGTGGATTTGTTATATGAACTAATGTGTGTGGTACAATAATAATAAATACTATGGTGCTTTGGTGTGAAGAAATATGAAAGTGTTTACTTTGAAAAGTTGTTTAGTAATGATTGTGTTTTACTTGAGGATGAAGCAAAATAGGATAGAATAGAAATACTTGAATCAAAATATTATATTGTTTTGATTTATATCTTTATGGGATACTAATTTAATTTATTATTGTGTGCTTGAGTGCACTTGAGATGCAAGTGGTCGAAGACCAAGGATGTGATTAAGGAGAGGAGGTTAGCTTCTTGACAGGATAAAATAAGATGTTCTCTCGATCACACATAGACATTTAGATTCATATAGATTGCATTTAGGAATGATAATTTTTGTATGACTATTTGATTATTTGGAAATAATTAATGATTAGTCAAATTAAAAAAAAAGCATGAAAAAGTAAAGAAGTTAAATTTTAATTATAATTAGTTATAGATTTTGATTTAAATGCCTATGCATGATAAAAATCTGAAAAAGTATTCAATTCTTCTTTTAACTTGTGTTAATTTTTGAGTTAATAAGTTAACTAATAGTTAGAAGATATTTATTTAATTATTGGGTAAATATCTTTCAAAAAGGGGATTTGCATGCAATTAAATTAAATCTTTATCTAATTTTAAAATCTACTATTTTCAAGATTAGGTTTGGAGAATAAAGAAAAAAGAAAACTTTAAAAAGAAAAGAGGGGTAACGGGAAAAACTAACTTTTCTTGAAGTATTCAGGAATTGCTTTGCAATTGGTTTTCTACATGGCTTCTGGATAGTATTTTGAGATTTTGTTTTTAGTTTCAATAGATTATAAAATAGAAGAATAGAAGAAAGAAAAGGAAAAGAGGACAACCTTGTAGGAAGGAAATCTCAGATAAAACAAGAAGAGGAAGTGGCAAGGAGGCTCATTCAGTTGTCAGTGAATTATCCAGGTTCTTCTTCATAAACTCTCTTTTATTGTTTTAAGTTTTCAAATAAAAAGGAAGAAATTTGTTGTGTGTGCAAAGGATTGGTTTTGCAAAACTCTATGTTTTCTATGCAAAATATTATTATTGCGAAATTTGTACATTCTTTTCAAATTTCTTTCTAAATTTAAAAGAAAATTTCATTTCTTTGTATCTTATATAGAAAACAACATTCTTTCTGGTAAATTCTTGAATAAAACTTGTGCCAGATTGTTGATTGTTGATTATTATATACATATATATATAATAATTAGTGTGAATGTATTTATACATACATATATACACATATGTTTATAAATCTTATTAATGCTGGCATTATACTGAAACTAATTTATGAAGGACAATATTCAATTTGCATTGAAATTGAACTTTATTGTTTTTGAATCTTTTGTATATAATGTAGGGGCGTCAGGGTCTCTCCCTAGCCGTTCCCTCCCCATAAGGGAAGGGCGATGCTATGGGAGACAACGCTCCCTCCACAGGCCATGGCCTGTGGAGGAAGCATTGTCTTCCATAGGCAGTGCCTCCCCATATGTGGGGAGCAAGCCCCATATACTATGTAAGACTATTTAAAAACTGAGCTTTAAATCTTAAAATCTGGGCTTTGATCTTTGAAACAAGAAACAACGTATAGTTTTGTTGTATACACATATGTTTTATACAAATATATATATATATATATATATATATATTCAATCATATAGGAATAATGAGCTGCGAAAATTATTTCTTTATTGAGAAAATTGTTTGTATAAGAGATTCCTAAACTAAATAAATATATATAATGTATATATATACAAATATATATTTATATATATATATATATCTAAGAAACATAGACTTGGATTATTTATATCACTAAAAAAGAATAGATAACTAAGTTTATTTGAAATCACTATGATTTAGTTTCCTCTATTCTTCCTGTTCTTTACTTATACTCTAAAATTTTTATAGGAGAATGTGACCAGCTGATTATATATATATATATATATATATATATATAGCCATATGTAAATATACATATATATCTTTATAATATTTGAAAATAAACAAGTTCAAAAAAAATAGAAAAGGGTAAAGTTAGAACTGGCTAATTGATTTGGAAATTATTATCATTATGAAGAACTGAGTATGGTAGGTGTTTTCTACATGTTACAAAATGGGGAAAACTATATCTTCTTAAAACTAGTAAACTTTTAGGATTCTAAACCACATAAATATTTATATACATTCACTTCATGGCATTTTAGACTAAATGATATTTCTTGAACATATGCAATTGTGAATGAGAATGAGTGAAATTATTCTCTATTCTTGAAATTTAATTTATTATTCCTTTTTCATAAAGATGTTCACATACTCCTAATAATAGGAAAGTTAACTGTAAACTAGGTACTTACCCATACTTATTAGGTTGATTAAAGAATGATTTCTTTTTTTGAACTTATATGATTTACTTACTTTGATCAAATTAATTAATTAGAAATGATAACTTACGAGTTTTTAAATATACTCTTTACAAAGACCAAATTTAGACTGTTTTGAAACCATGGAAAGTGACTTGCAAAAACCAGGTTGTGAACAATTTTTCACTTAAGTTAGAATGCTAAAGTAAAGTTATTGTGAACTTTGTGAGTTCCATATAATTATTGGTATTCCTTTGAAATTGAGATGTCTAAAATTGAATGGAAAATTTAGATGGAAACTGTTTATTTTTATTGTTCATCTTGGAAACTTCTGGGACAAGATGCTGAAGTTGGGTTCATAGAGATGATAGTTTTACCTTTTCTAAAACTATCATTTTTTATTTATTTATACTTGGCCAAGCACATGCACCATTGAAATAGATGGAATTAAAATCCTAGAACTAAATGAATATAGGTCTCTACCACCTCATGTTTGCAAGAAATATGTGATTCTCATGTTAGGAATGCATATAGGCATCAGGCTTGCATCGAGAGTTCCCTCTTGTGTTGTTTCTTCAGGTTGCTAGGCCCCTCATGCAGGGCTAGGAATTTCTTTGAGTTAGGAAGAAATCTAGGGAATTATTGTACATCGTGGTTGGATGGAAAAAGTGCCTTAATCACACTCTTGGCCCCAGCTTGTAGAAGATTAGTGGTGTCATGGCGGTTGAGGTTTAGAGGTTTATATGCTATAAATATACTCATGTATTATTGTGGATGGCTTGTAAAGCCCACTTGTAAATGTAACTCTATTTTAAATTCAGTATTGTAACATTGAAATAGATGTATTGGAATGAAAGTTTTGATGTAACATTGAAATAGATGTTTTGATTGAAAGTTAACGATGTAATTGAAACTCAAATGAATTTAAATGGAAACTCATTGATATGTAAATAGCATTTATGCATGTATCATTGAAAATATCTATGTTGTTAGTGCAATTTACTTCTTTTGTATACATGGAATGAAACTTTATTACTGAATTTTCCTTTTGGGCATTTATGGAAAGATATTGAACTATGCATCCTTTGTTTTTATTATACTTGGAATGTGATGAGTTTTGGAAAATTATGTGGTTATACGAGCATCTTTTCTCGAGCTTTGCATTTTTTTCTATAACTTCTATGATTTCAATATAAATTGATGATTTAGATCATGTCATTGAATTTTCTTTTCAGTAAACTTGTATGGAAATTATTTTATGTTATTGGATAAATTATTCAGGTTTTTATGTTTTATTTTTTTTATTCTAGGACTTAGTAGATTGTTGAACGAGCCCTTAAATTGCATCCTAAAGATAGATTTACCATTCCTACATCTAAATATTAGTGCATCACCTTAGTTAGATCTTTATTTTTTATAATTTCTTCCTTTTCCTATTCCAAAACCCCAATTACAAAAGAAGTCAACTTCTTTAAAAACTTGAAGGTCACTTAGTTTAGCATAATTGGTTCCCCCATTAACTAAGTTTCCCACAAGGTTGTTACCTTGTTATTGTTTGGCATCAATAGTTTTTTTTCTAGAACACCCAATGGGACTGTTTAAATGTACCTAAATCTAAAGTGACTGTATGAGCCATCAACCTGCTACTAGATCCCAAACAGTGAATAACCCTAGATTGCTAGTGCCACCACTAGTAATAGTACAAACTAGAACCCATCTAGTGAATGTTCAAATCCCTCCACTAGCCATTTTTCCAATTGCTAATAGAAATTACATGTCTTGTGATGCAAGAAGTCCCCTTATAGCACCAATAGCACCAATTGCTTGGGCCTCTATCTCGGTCTCTTCTTTAAAAGCTATAACTAAATTTATCAGGGATGGCTAATGAACACCATTCAAACATCTGTAAGATATGGCAGATGTGTGTTTAGTGCATGGAGTTATCGACCAAAATATAGCGCTAAGGTTGTTCACACCCTCTTTCAAGGGTAAACCACTAGATTGGTACCACACTCTGGAAGTTAACACTATTAGTACTTGGTATCAACTCGGAGACTCTTTCTATGAAATATTCTTGAATGATGGAGACAGTTCTTCACAATATCATCAGTTGTCAATCATAAAGTATCCCCCATATGAATCCATGACTGACTTCAATGCTAGGTTTCATATAACTTAGCAGAGAATTTAGGCTAGTATCTGCCCGCCAGCCGAATTAGCATTCATGTTCTACTTGAAATATATGAAGTACTTTTTTTTCCTTGGTCATTTCCATTTTTTGGCTTGCAAAAATGTCTTTAGCTTCAAGTGCACCCATGTTCAAATAGAATCATTAGAAAGATGTGCAATACACCACATGGTGGCTATGCAGCTTTCATCTTTTGTCTTCCTTTTGAGAGATAATTTGGGACACGTGTTGACTCATCAGAAATTTTCTTGGGAGCTATATTCATAAGCTTGGGAGTTTTTTCCTTGCTGACACATCATCTCTTCACTGTGGGCTATTTGCACCTCCTATGGAGTAATCTGATTGAGCATTTTGTCAGTGCTAGCTAGACTTTTCTTTTCTTTTTCTCAGTTTTTGGGATGGAAGTTTAGAGATGGTGCTTAGGAGTGATGTGATCAGTCAACTAGGCCTTTTGCCAAGCTGTTGTTTTCAGGATTTAATCATTTATGAGCCTCTATCTTTGTTAAAATATATAAAGGATATTATTGTAGTAGCTGAGAATTGATGTGTACAGATCGTTGCAACCTAACCAAAGATCTATAATTGGATCATGTGCTATTAACTGTCAACACCTAGCGATAATTCCTTTTGAGCTGAGGCAGCATGTATCTTTTATTCTAGCTATATAAGGAGGGCAATGACACAAAATAAAAAAAGGATTTTTCCAAGTGATAATTTATTTGTTAAGAAAAGTTTCTTTATTTTTGTTAGGGTTTTAAAATTATTTTCAGTAGCAAGTTATAGAACTACTTTAATTTGGAAATTTATATCTATTAAGGTTTAAACTATTGTCGGATTGGAATTTGACCTCTATTTCAAAGCTCATTTGATATTTAAAAGCACAGACTATTGAGGAGAAATTGTTGAGACTGTGCATGTATGTCCTTTTCCAAATTTTCTTTCGTTATATTATCATTTTGAATGAAACATTGTGTCTTGCAAGCTATATCTAGGTAGTTTCACTAGTGGATTTTTCTGCTCTATGCTCGTATGGTAGAGTAGTGACTTAAGAAAATTTTACTATTTCATTAGACTTCTCTATTTTTCTAGAATTCATTATTTTATTATGGTATGATGTGTTAGGAGGAAGAGTTCATGTGATTTCTAAAATAATGTTATGTTACCCATAAGAAATATTTATGTTTGATTGGATCTTAATGAACACTACCTATGGAAAGATTTGGAAGTCTGCATTGTGCTTGAAGTTAGCCTTTGTTGTCCGTTCTCTTTCCAACAATGAGGGGTTGTGGTGTTCTATGTTTATTTATATCAATCATAGGAATGATTTGGGTTTGAAATGTTGTAAAATCTTTGGTGCATAGCCTTTTATGTTTTATGTTTACATTTCCTTCTCCCCTTATCTCAAAACCCCAAAGAAGAGCCGAATTTCTATAAAAAACCTGGAGGTATTCAATTAGACACAATTTCTCCCCCACTCACTGAATTTCCTATAAGACTGCTAGAGAGGCACAAGCTTTGATGATCAGCAATTCTTTTTTGGCACATGCTCAATGGGATAGAGGTTTTCCAAAATCCTAATTAGAAGTTAGAAACATTCCCTAAATCAGGCTAAGGAAACTAGAAGTTTCATGCCTAGTGTCCAAAAAAGAGCATCCTCAAGAGGTCACTTCTAGTACTCTTAGTTACCTGCCTCAATCCCTAGAAGGACAAGACTTATAGCTTGTGTATCACCTGTAAGGAGTAATAGAGTGATAAGTTAGAGCCTAGTATCTAGAGCTTTATCTACTCCACCTGGAGACTTAAACTTCCAAATAAGATTACCTATATATCTGATTCATAGCAATATTCTCTTTATGGCTCATGTACCTTCCCCTACTCCTAGAAATTTTGTAACATGGGATAGTGGTAGTTGAATATAGCCACCCACACTACCAGATGTATGGCCTATTATACTTGCTAATGCCCTCAAGGCTATTCCAATATTTTCTAGAGAATATTTCAAAACCACTTTCGAACACCTTCAAGATACAATGGAGGTATGTAGGGTACATAACATATCATAGGAAAAAATCACATTGAGGCTGATAGCTGCCTCTTTTAAGGGGAAGGCTCAAGATTCGTATCAATCTTTGGCCTCAGGTTCTATCATCTTTTGGGACTAGCTCAAATAGTGCCTCTTCAAATGCTTCTCAGAAAAAGGAGACTGTTCCTCATTGCTACAACAACTAATTACCATAAAGAGGGCTCTTCATGAATCCATCAGTGACTTGAACACTAGGTTCCAAAAGACCTAGAAAAGGATTCCCATGACTACTTGACCCTAGACCACAATCGCGTTCATGTTCTATCTGAAGGCCTTTAACTAAAATATCACAATCATGATAACCTCCATTAGAGGGGATATCCTTCCTAATGCATACAAGGGTGTGGTACACGTAGAGAATAGTCTGATCGATGTCAAAAATCTTTGGCCTCATCCACTGATGCCAGTGTTTGCAAAAATATCTGATGACCATCAGAGAGAAGCCAATCCAAGCACTTCTACAACACAATTAAAGTTGGTCACCCCACAATCTATGAATGTGCATCCTATAGCTTGAGCAATGACATTGGGTTTTTCTTTGATGGTAGCGAATATTGTCGATATGAAGGATCTCATGAAGAATTTTGCTAATGAATTGGCCATTATCAAATGACAATAAGTGATGCCTCTAAGATTGACAACTCAAGTCTATGGTGGAGGAAAATCATCTTATTAACATAATTCATATCAAGGATCCTACAGAGGAGGTCAATAGATATCATCAACAAATTAGATAGTTCCAACCACCATGCCATTGTAGAAATTCAAGGATAGCCTAAATAAAGAGCTAGTACTAGGCCAAAACAAATTGGTGGAAGATTAAAATGTTTGGTGCTTCCCATGTAGCGATAGCCATATGCCCCAAAATTTCCTAGGGGAAAATATGTAGCAAAAGTTGGAGGAACAAAGAAGTAAGGGCATGCTCCCAAATGTGGATGAGTATGGATCATCTAAAGTGGAGAATGCTCATTTTAGAGCACAAATGCAAGGGATGTCCCCGAAGCAAGAGTTAGATATTATGCTTGCCAAGCTCTTTTCTCATGGTTAGAAGAGGATGAGGTTGTGTTTGCAAATGAAACTCTGATGACTGGAGTTCCACAAGTGTAGTCACACTACAACACAAGATCAAAGAGAAGCCTTGCAGGAGAGTATGTGCAACAAGCTCTGCCATGTCCATAGTCATGTCAACTATTCCCCCAGAGAAGCAAACTTCATTGCCCATCGTTCAACCCTTTTTGTAGCGACATAACATATCATTGGAAAAGAAAGAGACAAACAAAAAACCAAGACAAACCACGTTAGAACATTTTCTTCTAAAAACAAGAGAAATACCATCGTTTAAGCCCAAGGCCCAAATGGTTGGGTTGCTTAACATGGTGGAGCAATTGAAGAAGGCACCTACCAATGTATCATTATGGGACGTCATATCAATTCCTGAACAAAAAAGGCTACTTCAAGATGCGTTAGAGATGGAAGAACAAACCCTATAGGAAAATGCAACTCAGCCATGCAATCAAAGTGGAGATTGAAGACCAAGGCTTCTCCCTCAAGCTCCAAAAGCATCAACTTATGAAAATGATGTAGGAAACACAAAAGAGAAAGAGGTAAGTAGAAAAAATCCCACACATTTCTTTCTAACACTTATAGTAGGAGATAAATTGTTGCATAATAATATGATTGATATGGGGGCTATCACAAGCGTTATGTAAAAGCAAGTGGTGGATGTTTTAAAGCTTACATATAAGCCCCTTGAAAATGGAATCCTACAATTGGATGGTAAGGATATCCTGACTGTTGGTTAGATAAAAGATTTGTCCTTGACCATTTTCTCTTTCCCAATCCAAATAGTCACGTATGAAGTGGTAGGAATAGACATTCCACTAGTCTTCAGAATGTGTCTATCAAGAGATTTCACTATCAAACTTGGTTGATATTTGGCACTTGACTGGTTCCACCTGATATTGAGAACCAAACATGGGGCTTAGATGAAGACCCTGTTTGAATCCTTGCATCCTGAACACATTGTGGATGATGCAAATCTATGCTTTGGGGCTACCCATGCCTCTATCTTTTAGCAGGAGAGATATTGTGTAGAAATTTCTAGAGAAGAGGAAGACACAAGTGAGCTAACTTTTGAGGAAGAAGTGCTACTCAACCAGTTCATTGATTCTAATCCATTTGGAAAATTCCATGCTATAGGGCTAAGCACCTATGTAATTTTTGATGGGGATCAAATCTTTCTTAAACTAAGGAAGGATTAGGAAAAGTCTAACAACTTGTCTGATAATCATTTGTGGACCTTATATTTTGATGGTGCCAAATGCAAGGTTGGTGTTGGAGTGGGTGTCTGGTTCATGGTTTGATTCTAGTAGAGCACATGGGTTCAAGTAAGATATGAGCTTTTAGAAATTTAAATTTAGTAGTAAGCCAAATCCATGGGCAATAAACTACAATAAATACAAGGCTAAGATCTTACATACATAAGGTATGGGATCCCATCGAGAGTTTTGAAGATTTCGATATACAAGGGACTCCCCAACCACAAAATAACATTGTTGATCAGACATTTCCTATCAAACCATAGTTGGAAATAGTTTTCAATGCCATAAAGAAGGATGCGGTGTAGATCATTGCTTGACCTTCAATTCCTGACAAAGGTCTAAATTGGAAAATTTTGGGCAATGATATTCAAATTTTTTCCTTCATATAGAAGTCAGGAAGAACTTATGACTATCCATCACCATAAATGGATCTTCTTAAAGATGTAAGGAATGGAAAGAAAATATTTTCCATACTATCAAAATATTATGAAGAGCTTGATGTCAGAAGTAACAAAAGATTGATAGTCAACAGGAAAGTTTCTTACAAGGACAAAAGAGAGATGAAGGATGTATGCTTTAGGTATGATCTCAGAGGTTACGACTCGGGTATAGATCAGCATATAATTGGCCTAGTCAAAGGACCCAAGTCCATTTGAAAAAGAAAAAGGTTAGTGAACCTAAAAATTGAAGCTTTGATAGTACAAGATCTCATATGGTGGGACAAATTAACGGTCATATGCCCTATCAAATTTTATGCCTCGGTATTAAATCTAGTCCTAGTTTGGAAAAAGAATGGTGATATTTGACTTTGTGTTGATTTTCGAGACTCAAGAAGGACTTCATTGAAATACCATTACCTCTCACCACTGATGAAACAGTTCTCACAAACTCTAACTAGATCAATGAGTTTCTTCGTGATAGATGGTTCCCCAAGGTACAATCAGGACTACATAAAGGAATCCAACCAACACAAGATGACATTTACCACTAAGGGGGAAATGTTTGCATATTCATAAACACTGTTTAGACTCTCCAATGTTGGTGCAACTCTTAAAAGGGAAATGGGAATTACTTTAAAAAGATGGGTCAACTTGATTATTTTCATATATCCAGGCAATCTAGTAGTTAAAGATAATCATTTCGATCATCAAAAAGGGGTTTTTCTAAAACACCAACAATTTGGGATTCTACTTAATCCAAAAAATATTTCCTCAGAGTGCCCCAAAGAAATATTCTTAGCTTTACAGTACCATAGAAGGGAATAGTAATAAATCCCAAAAAGATTTGAACGACAAAGGGGTTGCGATCTTTTCTAGGGAAGATTAATTTTGTCTATAGATTCATATCATATTTCACAAGCATTGTGCTCCTGATCACCCTGATGTTTAGAGAGAACCTATCTTTCCAAAAAACTTCGAAGGGAACAGTTGTTTTCAAGCAACTATAGATGGCCATCTCTGAAGCCCTGAAATTGATTATCCCAAAGTTTTCCAAAGGTTTTCTACTTTGTATGTATAATGGCCAACATGGTGTAGTTTTTTTGCTCACTTAGAAGTATGAGGAAGAGAATGAAAAGCATCCTATTGCATTCCCTTCAAGGACCATGAAGCAAAAGGGAGCCAATGTGCATAAATACATCATAGGAGGAAAATTTGTCAAGTTTCTTCAGGAGCTAGAAGCTAGGCTTTGCCTTCTCGAGACCATTATACCCAAAAATTCCTGAGGTCTGGTAGAATCATGAGGGTCAAATTTTTCTACCCAATACAGGATTTTTCTAAAATATTCATCAAATTATTACTTACAAGGGAGCAAGTTAACAAAATCAACCAACAAGAACCTAACTAGGTTAATCAAACATATTGGGTTAGAATGACAAAGAGATTGGCACAATCATGAACAGGCTACTCTGTTGGTGCACCAAATTACCCCCAAGCAGGTTGTGAAGGCTTCCCCATATTAGTTGATGTATGGAAAATTGGAAAAAACCCCAAGATTGGAAGAAGAGAGAGAAAAGGCTCATGGAGCCATGATAAATTTCTAGTAGACAATCAAGCAATGTTTTGGAAAAAATACTTCTAACCTAGAATTCAAAGAAGGAAGCCTAGTGCTAAAGTATGAAAAATGTATTGTAAAACCAGGGAAACATACAAAATTTAAAGCATTGTGGAGAGAAACTTTCAAAAACAATGCATGCAAAGGAAAGAACACGTATCAACTTGAAGAAATGGAAAATAACTCTTTACATATACTGATGAATGGTATTTATCTAAGGATTTTTCATTAAAATGTACAGTTCTTTTTAAAAAAATAGCAATTATGTACCATATGTAAAAAAATTGTAATTATTTCAAAACATTTAGAATAACAACCAAAGAATAACAAAGGATATATACGCTATATTATATTATGTTTATTGGAAAAAATTACAATATAATGAATGGGTCGAGGCTCAGAATTGAACATGAGGCTCTCTCGAGCAAATCCCAAAAGAAGTAGTGATCAAAAGAAGCAAAAAGGAGGAAATGAGCAAAAAAAAAGTAAACTTCAGCCTTTGGCCATTTACAATGAAGTAAAAATGGGCTCATTATCAGGTTCCTTTTCTCCTTATTTTTCTTCTTCTTCTTCTTCTTCTTCTTCTTCTTCCTTCCATTTGACGAGTTGACAACAGTGGAAAAATACACAACACACATTGGCCGCACAGTGTAGACCTAGGGTCTACTAGCTACAAATTTGCACTAGGAAGCTGAAGTGCTTTCTCCAAGAAATCCTCAGAGCCCACTCCATGTCATACTCTCACATGAGAAAAGTGGCCACCAACTGAGAAGAACAACGGTGTGTCTCAACATCCATGGTGTGAAAATAAGTAAGGAAGGGAAACTAGGGTACGTCTACTCCAAATTCCACATGCCTACATAGGTCCATAACACTTGGGATACCAATGCTAGGGATAGCCACTCATACTATCTTGCTAAGCCCTTCCATCAGAAATGTGTCAAATATCTTCTGACATAGCTCAATTATCATGGTCTTGGCCACATTTAGGTCGAACAGTGAGGCAACAAATCAGGAAAGCACATTGTAGTTTCTCTGAAGCTAGTTCTCATTAGTAAATAGTCTGCGTTGACTACCCACTTGAATGCTACCATGACAAGGGGGTCACAATTCTTCACCAAACGCTTGATTTGGTCAACAGTTACCTCTCCCGCGAAGCAATTTTGCGGTCTCCATGGAAGGAGCCGAATAGGGGTGCCTAGACCAGTAGACATTATGATGAAGTAGTGAATTATGGTGGAAAGAGAATAAGTTGAAGGCTAGCTAACATAGGGGACTATTTGTTCAAATGAATGTTGCAAAAGGTGGCATAGCTATATATAGAAAAGGCCAACTAGAAAACTCAACCAATGGGATGTCTATTTTTGGTTGGATGATAATGAAGAGTTTTAAGACAAAATAGAGAAAAGTGGATAAATCATATAGAGGATTTGATGGAATTCCTTGAGAAATAAATTTGGCCATTTCAAGTAAATTCTCTCATATGCCAATGGTCGACATGTGTCCTTTGACATCATCAGTTCCAACCAGTTCACTAATGGGAAAAATCATGGATTAACATGCTAAAACTCTAAAAAATTAATAGGAACATCTTTTCAAGAGTACCTTGTGTCACCTCAACATGTTACATATGACAAAAAGATGCTTTTCAATGCAATAAATTTAGTTGTAAAAGAGGTGGAAGGGAGAATGTACTAATTCTATTCTCATGGTTTTCTTAGCATTCCCAAGGGATACAGATCTCATATTCACACATATTACCTTGGTGGCAGTATTTAATAGGCCAATTATGGTGGCATAGTCTTAACTACATGCACAAGTTAGAGAATTAGCTGAATTCAAAAGTATTTTTTCTAAAGAAGCAAAAGGGAAGTGGTTGTTATTACCAGAGAAGCTCTTTGCAACTTTCTCATACAATCATGGTAGAAGCATCTACCTCTAGCAGGTAGGTGAAGTTCCAAGTAGAAGACCTAGCTACACTGAGATATTTGGGAAATACTTGTTTTCCAATTCCCTAGCACCAGAAGAACAAACATTTGAATGTTGCAGAAAAGTTCAACCTAATAAACATATCCAAAGAGAGGTGGTTCAAGAAATTGCTAACAAAGTTTTTGACCTTGGGTTATCCACCAACCCTATAAATCTTAGGGAAGGTGTGTTTCAGAGGATGTTGGAGCATGAACCATTAGAGGGTTTTGCATTTTGTCTCTAGAACAGTTGTTTGCTACAGTTTGTGCTACCTATTATGCATCCATTCCTAGAGCTGGTTGACATGTGTGCAAAGAGGTTTAACAAAAATACAGAGGCCATTGAGGGCCATGGGGTCAAGATTACCATTTTTTCCAAAGCTATATGATATATTTTGTGTATCCCTAAAATTTGGGGTATTGAGCTTTTCAACGAAGAGAAAATGGATGCCCTAAGAGAATATATGTTCAAGAAAACAAGTTTCTATGAGGATGAGACAAAGGAAAGGCTAGGGAGAGGACATATTTAGTGGCCTCTTTCACATAAGAAATTTAAGAGGGATACACAGTATGTATTCTCAATGTTGGCCTAGGTTTCTGGGCTCAATGATGATCAAGAGGTTAACCCTTTCCATTTTTCCCTAGGCCTTGCACTGAAAAGAGAAAGGGTTGAGATGCATTACGATTTTCAAAGGTAATAGCTAGGAATATGAAGCTACAGTTGAAGAACTACAATGTTGAGTTCAAATTCATGTATTCTTCCATCCTAGTTCATTTGTTGTTACATCAAAATTTTGAGTTGCTAAGGAGAAATGTATCGGTGTCTAGGATAGATGAGAGGGGCTATGTCTAGCCAATTTCTGTATGGACCCCTATGCTTTCAAGAATAGGAGATTATTATCGATTTGCAGATTATTTTCTGAGGCTACTGCTCGAAGATTTATTGCCTCGACCCATTGGCCATTTCTTTCTGGAGGTTATAGAATGGATGGAGCATCCATCTATCCCATTGGAATATTTCATGGGCAAGGATTTCATGTTTGTGAGGTTTCATGGCTTTCCTGAGGAGATTCTTCAACTCCCCAGATTTGTAACAAACCAAACCTTTGCATTGGAGGCATGCTGACAAGTATCTGTCATTGATAGGATTTATGGTGTCGGGAGGAATAAATAAAATCTTTTCGATCTTCCCCTTTTGACTGCAAAGAGTTAGGTAATACTGGCTAAGCTAAAGGCTAGGGATGAGATCACAAATTTACTAGTAGCTATGGGTTTGGTCCTTATTTGTGATAAATGGAATTATAGCCTGAATGAGCATTTCAGTTTAAGGCACGAGGATAGGGAATACTTCCAAAGAAGGAGAAATCCTAGTCAAGAGAGTGTTGAAATATACATTGACCTAGCCCACATTCTAGAAGAGCCACCAAAATGGCTAAGTTTTTATGAGCCCAAGAAAGAGTATCAGAGGAATCTTCCAATGGGAAAATTTCTCTATTCATAGCTAAGGCATAAGGGATGGTCGCAAAGAAAGAAGGTAGACTTCTAGAGGTTCCAACAAGAGGTAAGAAATCCAAGTGCCTTGTTTGGTAGCTTTAAACTTGATGAGGAATTTGAGGACATATAGGACAAAGGGGTTGATTCTGACAACAACAATCTCTAGACGAGCCATGAAATCAATGAGGAACAAGTTCCACTCCTGGTTCATAGACCTCAAGAATCTGACATCCAAATAGATTTGGGGCAAGGGGGTCCATAAGTTTTGTCTACTTCCCACACCCAAAGTAAAGGAAAAGGGGCCTGACGCTACCCAAGGGGATCCTCAGCGGTCGCTAAAGGTCAAATGTCAGAGGACTCTCCAACTAGAGGATCGAAACATGTTGGTCCTAATCATGTGAAGCAAAGGAGGATCCAAGACTTAGGTGCCCCTGACATACTAGTCTGACAAGAAGAAGTGGAGTCTACCCTGCAAAATGTTTCATCTACTACAACTCAGGTAAGTTTTTCTCCCCCTCTTCTTCCTATTTTTATGTCTTTGGTCAATTCCCTGCCTCATCCTATCAAAGGGAATCCTCCATCTTTGGTTCCCAAACTAGTCATGTTGAATGCACCCCCTAACATTATCAATGAACCCGTTGAAACCATCTCGCACGCCAAAGGAGCATCATCCGTTGTGGTCATCGTTGTGTCATTTCACCTTGGAAAAAGCCCCATTGGAACTATTGAAACCACTACCTTTCCCATTACTCCTAGCCCATCTACTTTCGGGAAGAAACCTCTCCATTATTTTGTTTCTATGTTTACCCTTTATTTTTTTCCCCTGCTCCATTTGGCGTCCTACCCTTTTCCATGATAATGCTACCCTTTCCGTCCCCCATGCTCACACATCTAAATTTTCCCCTACCATCACTCTTTTTGGGCTCCCCCTAGTTCTCCCATTGTAGCTCATAGCGTCAATGTCCCTCAGACTCTTCATAGTCATTTCAATGCTACCAAATAGGCCCAAAAGGCCAGGGAGTAGAAAATGTTCTCAAAAAGTGTCAAGGAGCCTGACACCAAGAGGATTGAAGCTTGTTTTAATGAAGAGGGAAATATTTGATTATTACCACCATGAAGCCACTTATTTCCAAGCACGAACAAAAAATGTAGATGGAAGATTATGACACTCATGCTGTGGGCATGGACTTGAGTGAAATTCTCCCATGTGATAAAATGATCATAGCCAAACCCATGCAGAGGGTGGTATATACTAACTCTGAAAGGTTGGATAGGAAATTAAAGAAGCATGAGGTTGAGTTGGAAAATTTAAAATGAATAGTGACCAGATTGTAGAATGAATTCCAAGCCAAGGAGGTTGAAGTAACCTGTGTAAGGAAAATTCAAGGCCAACAAGGAGATGTGTCCAGGCTACTTGTAGATGCTCGGAATGAACAAGTTCAACTTCATGCTTAAAGTAAAAACTTAAAGAGAGAGATAAGTGATGTATGATCTTGAAATATCGATGATCTTTGGAGGATCTAGATAGAGGTAGAAGAGGGGTGATCCCTTAATAGTGGTTTACAATGTTTGGCCAAACTGGACACTGAAATATTTTTTTTAACTAAATCTTCACTTTCGGGCATCTATATCGGCTAAACCATGAGGAATTTGAAGATGATGCAAACTAGAGTTTCCTGAAATTTTTTCTATAGATTCTAAATATATTTTTTTCAAAAATTTGGGAATCAGATTGCACTTAATTTTCCATCTCCCTCGAAATCTAGTTTTTTTCAAAAAACAACATTTTTAAAAAGTGACGCTCACTGTATAATGCATAATTTTTTTTCCATGAAGGATAAAATTATAATTCTTTCAAATTTAGATTTGCAACTTTGATATCTAGTGCTTCAACTTGGTTAGATAGTTTTTTATTGAATATTTTTTCTTTAATCAACTTTCGAATTCAAACCAATTATAATTCAGACATAGTGTGATCGTATAACACGTAACTTTTTTTGTATGCATCAAAATTCATTTTTTTTCTTTGTTGGATCAAATACTTTAATATCCGGTGCAGTAATAATTTTTTTTTAATAATCTGCTAGTTTTCCACGTGTAGAACAAAGAGCTTAATTTTCAATGAAAAACCTACATTCACGAGAAATAAAAAATAAATATAATAATCAAATTAAATTTATTTAAAATTATCATTTTTGGGAAGCTTATAATAAGGAATACATACTTGAAAAAAATAATTTTTAAATGAATTCATTTGATCCCCCAAAAGGTAACTCAAAAGTAGTTTTTTATCAACATTTTGATAGTTGTAAAGGAGACTCTGTTATAGGTATGGTTTAAAACTAGCGGGGTTCTATCCAAGGGGGTTTGATTGAAGGTAGTTTGATCAAACCCTCTTCAATTGAAATTCTTTAAATGGAACTTTTCAAGGCTTAAATCATTATATTTTCTAAAAATATGTGATTTCAGCAAAAATTAGTTCCTCCCAGAAATTGTAAACCACTGTTGTGGCAGAACCTAGAGTCAAGACAAGAAGTTGGAAGACTAAGCTCTTATTTGGAAAATTCGTTTTGAGAGAAGGGTCAAATGGAAGAAAACACTAGGGCAAGAGAGGCTCGATTTAACTAGGAGTTAACTATTGCAAGAGGATCTAGATCCCTCCCTATAATGAGAATGTTGATAGCTACACATTGGGAGTGGATAGCAATTGGTGTGTGTTCTAAGACCCACCTTGAAAATTATAAGGAATTTTTAAGAATTGAATGCCAAGGTCGGTCCAATGGATGATCACTTCATGCAAAAATCTTCACCTGGAGTGGCGGATTCTCAAAGTTTCATTTCCAAATTGAGCATCGCCACTGATCAAGTTCTTGAATGAGTAGGAACTCTCGATCGGTGGGTCGCCTCCATCAAATCCAATGAGATCATCAATTATCACATGGTTGCAGCAAAAAGTAAGGATTACCAGATGGTGTTGAATAAACAGGTCATTGAGATCAAGAATGACTTTTTCATCCTAGTTGGTTTCGAGTTTCCTCCTCTTCTTTCCCTAGATGAAGATGTGCTAACAATGGAGTAAATAAATGATGCAATTTGATGCAAGATCCAAACCACCACATAACTTCCAAGAACAAGTGTTACACTAATGATGGATGATGTTGAACACAAGAACTACCCTCTTTCTCGACTCTATTATCACCTGGGTGTGATTTCTTCTAGATGGGGGATCATCTCTTTTAAGGATATTTTTTATCTCGGGCAAGCATACAAGTAGATCTGGACCCTTGTTCTACCAACTGATGCAGATTGGGAGTCTTAGTGTTCCACTATTGTCAAACTCCAAGAACAACTAGAGGCCTAGGTTCATATCTTCACAAAGAGAAGACCTCTGTGAGTCTCCAGAACTATAAAGTCCTTTTTTTGCCTCAATCATTTCCATTTTTTGACTTGCATAAATGTCTTCAGTTTTGAGTGAACATGTGTTGAAACAGAATCATCTGAAATATGTGCAATGCGCTACATGGTGGCTGCACATCTTTCATCTTTCATCTTCCTTTTGGGAGAGAGTTTGGGAAACGTGTTGACTCGTCCAACATTTTCTATGGAGCTATATTCATAAGTTCAGGAGCTTTCACCTCTCCAAATTGTCACCTCTTCATTGCAGGCTATTTGCACCTCCTATGGAGTAATTTGATTGAGGATTTTGGTGGAGCTAGCTAGCCTTTTCTTTTCTTTTTCTCAATTTTTAGGATGGAAGTTTAGAGATAGTGCTTGGGAGTGATGTGATCAGTCAACTGGGCTTTTTTCTAGGCTATTGTGTTTAGGATTTGATTGTTTACGAGCCTCTATCTTTTCTAAAATATCTAAAAGATATTAATGCAGTAGCTAAGAATTGATGTGCAAAGATCATTGCAACCCAACCAAAGATCTATGATCGTATCATGTACTATTAACTATCAACAACTGGTGGAAATTATTTTTGAGCTGAGGTAGCATGTATCTTTTGTTCTGGCTAAATAAGGAGGGCAACAACACAAAAGAAAAAAATAAAAAATTCCAAGTGATATTTTCTTTATTAAGAAAAGTTTCTTTATTTTTCTTAGGGTTTTAAAATTATTTACAAAAGCAAGTTGCAAAACTACTTTACTTTGGAAAGTTATATATCTATTAAGGTTTAAACTATTGTCAGATTGGCATCTGACCTCTTTTTCAAAGTTCATTTGATATTTAAAAGCATGAACTATTGAGGAGAAATGGTTGAGATTGTGCATGTATGGCCTTTTTCAAGTTTTCTTTCATTATATTATCATTTTGAATTAAAAACTATGTCTTGCAAGCTATATCTAGGTAGTTCAAGTAGCTAATTTCTATGCTTTATGCTCGTATGGTAGAGTCATGGCTTAAGCAAACTGGACTATGTCATTGTTCTTCTCTGTTTTTCTGAAAGTCGCTATTTAATTATGCAATGTTGTATTAGGAGGAAGAGTTCATGTTATTTTTCAAATAATGTTTTGTTATGCATAAGAGATCTTTATGTTTGATCAAACCTTAATGAACACTACCTATAGAAAGATTTGAAAGTCTGTAATGTGCTTGAAGTTATCCTTTGTTGTTCGTTCTCTTTCTAACAATGAGGGGTTGTGGCATTCTGTGTCTATTTATATCAATCATAGAAATGATTTGGGTTTGAAATGTTGTAAAATCTTTGGTGCATCACCTTTTATGTTTTATGTTTACATTTCCTTCTCCCCTTTTCTCAAAAACCCGAAAGAAGAGTCATCTTTCTATAAAAATCCTATAGGTATTCAGTGAGAGGTAATTTTTCCCGCACTCGTTGAATTTCCCATAAGACTGTCAGAGATGCACAAGCTTTGATGATCAACAGTTCTTTTTCTGTTACATCCAGTGGGACAAAAGTTTTCCAAAAGCTTGAATAGAAAGATATATTCCTTGAATCAAGATAAGGGAGGAAACTGGAAGTTTCATGCCTAGAGTTCAAACAAGAGCATCCTCTAGAGGTCACTTCCAGTAATCTTAGTTACCTGCCTCATTCCCTAGAAGGAGAAGACTTACAGGTTTTTTTATCACCTCTAAGGAGTCATAAAGTGAGAAGTCATAGCCTAGCAACTAGAGCTTTATCTACTCCACCCGGAGGCTTAAACTTCCAAATAAGATTACATGTATATCTAATTCATAGAAAACTCCTCTTTATTGCTCACGTACCTCCCCCTACTCCTAGAAATTTCATAACATGGGATAATGGTAGTCCACTACAACCACCCACACCACCAGATGTATGGCTTGCTATACCCGCTAATGCCATCAACACCATTCCAAATGTTTTTGGAGAAGATTTCAAAACCCCTTCCAAACACCTTCAAGATATAGCGGAGGTATGTAGGGTACATAAAATATCAGAGGAAAACATCGTGTTTAGGTTGCTAGCTGCCCCTTTTAAGGGGAAGGATCAAGATTGGTATCGATCTTTGACTTCAAGTTCTATCATCTCTTGGGACCAACTCACACAAATCCTCTTCGAATGCTTCTTAGAAAAAGGAAACCGCTCCTTGTTGTTGCAAGAACTAATTACCATCAAGAGGGCTCTTTATGAAGCCATGAAAAACTTCAACACTAGGTTCCACAAGACCTGGAAAATGATCCCTATGAATACTTGACCCCAAACTGCCATGGCATTCATGTTCTATCTGAAGACCTTTAACCCAGATATTACAGTCATGATAACCTCTATGGGAGGCGATATCCTTCCTGACGTATACGAGGTGGATGTACGCATAGAGAATAATCTAATCGATGTCAAAAAGCTTTTGCCTTAGCCCTTGATGCTAGTGTTTGTAGAAATCTCCAATGGCCATTGGGAAGAAGCCTCTCCAAGCACTCCTACAACACAATTAAAGTTGGTCACACCACAGTCTAGGAATGTGCATCCTACCGCTCAAGCAAGCACAACAGGTTTTTCTTTGATGGTAGTGGATATCGTTGATATGAAGGATCTCATGTAGACTTTTTCTAATGAATTGCTGAATATTAAATGATAATGAGTTATGCCTCCAAAATCAACCACTCAAGCCTATGGTGGAGGAAAGTTGTCTTATCAACAGAATTCATACCAAGGATCCTTTAGAGGAGGAGGTCAACAAACAGTGTCAACAAATCAAATAGTTTTGACCACCACACCATTGCAGATAATCAAGGATAGCTTTGATAAAGAGATAGTCCTAGGCCAGAACAATTTGGAAAAACATAAAAATGTCTTGTGCTTCCCATGCAGTGGTAGCCATATGCCCTGGAATTTCCCAAGAGGATATATGCAACAGAAGGTGGCAGATAAAAGAAGGGCATGCTTCTGAATGCACATGAGTACGGATCATCTGAAATGGAGAATGCTCTTTTTAGAGGACAAATGCAAGGGATGTCCCTAGAGCAAGAGTTATATATTATGCCTAACAAAGCTCTTTTCTTATGGTTAGAAGAGGACAAGGCTATGTTTGCAAATGAAACTTTGACGACTAGAGTTGCACAAGTGCAGTCAGACTACAACACAAGATCAAAGTGAAGGCTTATAGGAGAGCATGTGCAAAAAGGTCTTCCACATCCATAGCCACATCAACTATTCCCCCTAGAGAAGCAGACTTCATTGCCCATCATCCAACCATTTTTCGCAACCACATAACATATCATTTCTAGAGAAAGAGATGAACAAAACACAAAGCCTAGTCATGTTAGAACATTTTCTTCTGAAAATGAGAGAAATACCACTATTTAAGCCCAAGGCCCAAACGATTGGTATGCTTAATGTGGTGAAGCAATTGAAGAAGGCATCTGCCAATGTATCATTGTGGGATTTTATATCAATTCTTGAGAAAAAAAATTTGCTTCAAGAAGCATTAAAGATGGATGAACAAATACCACAGAAAAATGCAACTTAGTTGTGCATCAAAGCAAAGATGACAAGTCCATGCTTCACCCTTAAGCTCCAAAAGCAATAGATTATGCAAATGATGTAGGAAACACAAAAGAGAAAGAGGTAAGCAGAACAAATCCCATGCCTTTCATTTTAATACTTATTGTAGGATATAAATTGTTGCATAATAATATGATTGATTCGAGGGCTAGCACAATCGTTATGCCAAAACAAGTGGTAGATGCTTTGAAGCTTAGGTATGAGCCCCTTGAAAAGGGAATCATGCAATTGGATGGGAAGGTCTCAACCTTTGGTAAAATAAAAGATCTATCCCTGACCCTTTTCTCCTACCCAAGAAAAACAATCATGCAAGAAGTGGTAGTAATAGAGATTCCATTGGTCTTCGAAATGTGTCTATCAAGAGATTTCACCACTAAACTTCATGGATACCTGGCACTTGACTGGTCCCGCCTAATATTGAGAACAAAAAATAGTGCAAGGATGAAGATCTTGTCTGAATCCTTGGATCCCAAACACATTGCAGATAACACAAATCTATGCTTTCGAGTTGGCCATGCCTCTATCTTTCAACAAGAGAGATATTGTGTAGAAATTCCTAGAGAAGAGGAAGACATAAGTGAGAGGACTTCTGAAGAAGTCCTACTCAACTGGTTCATTGATTTTGATCCATTTGGAAACTTTCATGCTATAGGGCTAAGTACCTATGTAATTTTTGATGGAGATCAAGTATTTTCAAAAATAATGAAGGATCAGGAGAAGTATGATGACCCATATGATAATTGTTTATGGACCTTATATTTTGATGGTGCCAAATACAAGGTTAGTGCTGGAGTGGGTGTCTGATTAGTGTATCAAATGGGATCAGAAACCCCTAGAACCTACCTTTTTTAGTTTCCATGCTCCAGTGATGATATCGAATATGAAGTTTTGGTTCATGGTTTGATTCTAGCAGAGCAGGTGGGTACAAGTAAGATACGAGCTTTCAAAAATTCAAAATTAGTACTAAGCTAGATCCATGGGCGAAAAACTACTATAAATACAAGGTGAAGATCTTACATACATAAGGTATGGGATCTCATCAAAAGTTTTGAAGATTTTGATATACAAGTGACTCCCTGACAACAAAATAACATTGTTGATTGGACATTTCCTATCGAACCATAGTTGGAATCAATTTATGACCCGACAAAGTAGAACTTGGTGCAGATCATTTCCCAACCTTCAATTCCACACAAAGGTTAGAATTGGAAAATTTTGGGAGATGATATTCAAATTATTTCCTTCATATAGAAGTAAAGAATAGATTCTAACTACCCACCACTAGAAATAGATCTTCTTAAAGATGCAAGGAATGGCAAGAAAAGATTTTCCATGGTTTCAAAAGATTATGAAGAGCTTCACACCAAAAGTAATAGAAGACTGATAGTCAGTAGGTAAGTATCTTGCAATTACAAAAGAGAGTTAGAGGATCTATGCTTCAAGTATGATCTCAGAGGATACAACCTGGGTATAGCTCAGCGTCAATTAGCTTTGTTGAAGGACCCAAATTTTTTTGATAGAGAAAAATGTTAGTCAACCTGAGATTGAAGCTTTGATAATACAAGATCTTGTCAAGTAGGACAAATCAAAGGTCATATGCCCTATCAAATTATTTGCCTGGGTATTAAATCTGGTCATAGTTTGGAGAAAGAATGGCGATATCTAGCTTTGTGTTGATTTTAAGGACTCAAGAAGGACTTCATTGAAAGATTATTACCCCTCACCACTGATGAAGTAGTTCTCACATAATCTAACCAGATCAAGCATTTTCTCCTTCATCGATGGTTCCCTAAGGTACAATCAAGACTACATAAAGGAATCCAACCAACACGGTATGACGTGTACCACTAAGTGAGAAATGTTTTCATATTCAAAAAAACTATTCAAACTCTCCAATGTTGGTGCAACTCTTCAAAGGGAAATAGGCATTACTTTAGAAAAAACTATTCAAACTCTCCAATGTTGGTGCAACTCTTCAAAGGGAAATAGGCATTACTTTAGAAAGATGGATGAACTAGATTATTTTCATATATCTAGGCGATGTTGTAGTTAAAGATCATCATTTTGATCCTCAGAAAGGGGTTTTTCTGAAACACCAATGATTTTGGATTGTCCTTAATCCAAAACAATATTTCCTCAAAGCACCCCAAAGAAACCTTCTCAGCTTTACAGTACCACATAAGGGAATAGTAATAAATCTCAAAAAGATCTGAATGACAAAGGGGTTGTTATCTTTTCTAGGGAAGATTAATTTTGTCTATAGATTCATATCAGATTTCACAAGCATTGCACTCTTGTTCACCCTAAAGTTTAGAGAGAACCTATCTTTCTACCAAAATTCCAAGGGCACAACAGTTTTCAAGCAACTAAAGATGGCCTTGGAGCAAGAAATAGATATAGCTCTTGATCATGCACTCTTGTCATGGATGGAAGAAGAAGAAGCGGTGTTCACAAATGATGCATCCATATTGAAAGCCCCACAAGTGCAGTACGATTACAGCACTCGCTCAAAGAGGAGATTGACAGGCAAACCAATCATCCTACAACCAGTCAATCCGCAACCCAAAAGTGCCTCTGACTAGACTCCTAGTACCTCCACAGTTACAGAGTAGTTTCAACCATGGAAGGCAATTGTTATAACTAGGTCTAAGGAATAGAAGCATCAAAATATTCCACCATTCAATATGGTCGAACAAGTGAAAAAAGCATCATCTAATGTGTTCATTTCAAATATCTTAGCTATTCTAGAGTAGAAGAAATTGCTACAGAAGGCTCTCCAAGAAGATCCAATCATTGAGCCAATGGAGAAATCACTCAAGGGAAAGGTTGTTGACCAATCACCTCCTACCAAATGTCTCACAAATGGTTAACAAGAAGTCTCTATTGAGATTAGTGATAAGTCAAAAATGAAACCCTTTTTCCTAAAAATTATTATGGAGAAGAAACTATTGCATAATTCCATGATTGAATCTAGTGCTAACACCACAGTCATGCCCAAGCAGATAGTTGAAGCCTTAGGACTTAGATATGAACCTTTGAAAAGGGGTGTTATGCAGCTTGGTGGGAATAAAGTTAAAATTGTAGGTGTCATCAAGGAACTCCTCTTGACTTTATTCTCCTACCCTAGCATCACAGTTTTGTAAGATACCATAGACATTCCCCCCATGTTCAGCCTTTTCCTATCTAAGGGAATTCACTTCAAAGATAGGTAGATATCTCTTTAGATTCACCACATTTGATCCTCAGGACCAAGCATGGTGCTAAAATAAAAATACTATTTGAACCTCTACATTCATAATATGTGGCTAATGAATCCTTGATCAACTTTGAGGTTGCTCACACCTCTTTCACCAAAGAGGAAATGTACTATACCAAACTACTAGAGGATGAGAAGGTGTTTAGAGACTAGACGGATCAAGAAGAGGTCCTCTTGAGTGAATATATAGAAGTTGATCCTTTCAGCAACTATCATGCTACTGGGTTAGGCACCTATGTCATCTGTGATGAAGATCTAGTACTTTTGAAGGTCATGAAGGAACCTGAGAGTGGTCAAGCCTCAAAGTTATCGATGCTACACTTTGGTGGAGCTAGATGTAAAGTTAGCACAGGAGCTAGGATATGTTTGACATCCCCATTAAATGAAAAGACATTGAGATCTTTTTGCTTCTAGTTTGTTTGTTCAAAGAATGAAGCTTAATACAAAGGCTTGGTGCAAAGTTTAAGCCTTGCAAAACATATGGGAATTAAGAAAATAATGGTGTTTGAAGACTCTAAGTTGATTGTAAATCAAGTCTAAGGGATCTCCGCTGCAAATAATGTTTGCACATGATCCTATAGACATCAATTCCTAGACCTGATTAAGGGTTTTGAAGCCTTCGACATCTAAATAGTGCCCTAGGAACAAAATGTTGATGCAGATTGCATGGCCACAATCAGATCTTAGTTTGACCCTGCCTTCGACCTAATTCATAAAAAACACTATGTGTAAGTGATTGTCTAGCCTACAATTCCTAACAATGATAAGAGATAGCAAGTGTTAAAAAGTGATGAACACATTTTCTCATTCATCCAATAGTCAAGAGAGTTTTTCGACCAACTCCAATCGAATATTGTCAAGGCCTATGATAAAAAAATCATTTAGTTGAAGTCCAACAAGCTTCCAAAGGGGATAGTTATTCTTGAAAACCTCTTCAATTGTGACAATGCAAGGAAGGATAAGAGGAACAAAAGCAACTATGACGACCTTCAAGGTAGAGACGGAAGAAAGCTCAAAGTTAGGAAGGATGTCCTAATCATGATAAAGAAAGGCTCATCCACTTCTATGAAAAGTATGGAGTAGTGGCCTAGTCATATGATCACCTCAAGGTATACAATCTTGACATCATCTAGCATATGATAAAGCTGATAGAAGGTGAAAAACTAGTTTTCCAAAAGTAGAGGCCAATGAATCCTAAGGTTGAGGCACTAATGGCATAAGATCTAACAAAGCTAATTCAATCCTAGATTGTCTTCTCAATCAAGCACAACACATGGTTATCTAGCCTAGTTGTGGTCTGAAAGAAGAACAAAGACATTTGCCTATGTGTTGACTTTCATGACCTGAACAGAGCATCCTTGAAGGATCACTACCCATTGCCTTCTATGGAGTCAATCTTGCAAATAGTGACAAGATCATAAATGTTCTCTGCTAGATGGCTTCTCCAAGTACAACCAGATATAAGTCAAAGAAGGGGACTAACACAAAACAATGTTCACTACCAAGTGGGGAATGTTTTAATATGGTAAAATACCTTTCGGCCTCTGAAATTTGGGAGTCACTTTCTAGCGGGAAATGGATATTGCTTTCAGAGAATTGATCAATAGGATTATGTTAATCTATTTGGATGATCCAATTGTATTCTCTAAATCCAAGGATGATCACTTTGATCACCTAGAAATAGCTTTCAAAAAATTCCATGAGTTCAAGGTATCCCTGGACTTGAAAAAATATTTTTTCAGAGTGTTGTAAGGAAAATTATTAGGACATGTAGTGTCCAAAGAAGGAATTGCAATTGATCTTGAGTGAGTGAAGGAAATCAGGGAACTACCCCTACTAGTCAAAAAGAAAGGAGTTGAATCCTTTTTAGGGAAGGTTAATTTTGTAAGAAATTTTATTTCTAATTTTGTAGGAATAATTAGACCTATCACCTTGATGCTAAAAAAGGATCAACTATTCAAATGGAGAAAGAAAGCTAGAAAATCCTTGAGAAGGTTAAGGATGCTATTTCTTCAGCTCTTGTATTGGTAAATCTAGACCTATCAAAGGATTTCACAATATATGTATTCACTAGCAAGTCAAGCATCACTATTGTTTTGACTCAAAAAGATGATGAAGGAGAGGGAGAACATCTAATAGCATCTCACTCCTACACCTTAAAGGAATATGAGACAAAAAATAACTTCATCGAGAGGAAAGTGTTCATAATTTTTAAGGGACTCAAGAAGTTCTGACACCTCATATCTTGCAACAAGGTGATTGTTTATGCCATGTATTCCAGTGTGCACAAGTATATCATGGAAGGACAAATCACCGAAAAGAGGGCCAATTGGATCACAAATATCCTTGAATATGACATTGAGTTCAAGCCTACAAAGACAATCAAAGGAAGGGAACTATGTGAATATTTGGCAGATGGCAAGGAAATGATAGCTAAAGAGGAGCAACTAGAGTTGGTCGTGAGAAATGAGTTTGACTCCAAAGGTTGTTGGCTATCAAATAGAGTGAGATTCATGCACACTAGAAAGTATCTGTTGGGCCTTCCTTCTCAAAAGAAAAGATTTTATAGACTACAAAACAACAAATACACACTTATTGAAGGGGTCCTCTTCAAAAGGAACTTCATTGGTGTTCTACTATGGTGCGTCACCACAGAGCAAGAAAAGAGAATTCTTAACACTTTCCATAGTAGTCCTATGGGTGGACACTTCTCTACGAAAACCACTGCCATCAAAATCATGTGCAATGGATACTTCTGGCCTAGACTATTCAATGACTCATACTCCTTGGTAAGAGCCTGCCAAGAATGTCAATTATTTGCAGGAAGAAGAAAAAATTGCACAATCCCTCTCAATCTGATAGTGGTTGATGAGTCATTCACACAATGGGGCCTTGATTTCATCAGGATGATCAATCCCACCTCCAGTGCTAGACACAAATGGATCCCAATGGCCATGGACTACTTCACCAGATGGACTGAGGCCATGCCCCTAAAGAATGAAATGGAGGTGGAGATTGTGGACTTCCTTGGGGAATTGGTGATGAGATTTGGCCCACCAAAGACCATCATCTCTAAAAATTCCAAGGCTTTCCTTGGCTCTAAGGTATGTCAATTTTAACTCATGAATGGAATATTCTTGAAAACATCATCAAATTACTACCTACAAGGTAATGGCCTAGATGAGTCAACTAACAAAAATTTAGTCCAACTCATTAAAAGAATTGGGTTGAGACACCAAAGAGAATGGCATAAGAACCTTCAGGAAATGCTCTAGGGTAGACCACATAACTCCCAAGAAAGTCCTCAAGACTTTGTCATACAAGTTAGTGTATGGAAAAGAAGTGATATTGTCCATCTCCATGGAGACTCCTGTGCTACAAATGGTGAAATCCTTAGACCAGGGTCTAAAATGTAGGGACCTAGTATTAAAGTTCACTGAGAGGGCTGGGAAGCCTAGCCAATACAAAAAATTTGACAGTTTGTGGGAAGGCCCCTTTAAAATAATTCAATGCAAGCAACACAATGCATTTTAATTAGAAAATATGGAGCATGAAGCATTGGGGATTCTGATTAATGGAATCCACCTAAAACTATTTAATTAAGCTTCATTATTATTTTTCCAGTGTAAATATGTAAGTATTGTGATTAATTTACTTCATGCTTCTATTAGTCTGTATTTCAATAAATTCCATAGTACAAGGAAGTAGGAAAATAAAGGAAACCCATTATTGCAAGAAGCATAGAGAAGTAACTTATAAAGAATGAAGTAAAAATGACACCCATATGCAAAATTGAGAAGGTGCAATAAAGTAGGAAGATAAGGAGAACCCACAATGTAGAATTGGAAGAAGAAAAAGAGACGAGAAGTTGATATAAATTGTATATTCATTATATATATACTTCGGTAAATAAATTTTCAAAAATGGCTCTGAGGCCATACTTTTAAAGTATATCTATATATTACATGCAATTTCTTCATATATATATACGATAAAGGTGTTTTTCAGGAATATATACAAAAAATAGATTAAGAGAAATTTTCTTTGAAATAGAGAAAAGAGGAGTGCATCTCAGGGAAGAGCATCATTCTCAATAGCAACATCTAGGACAACTTCATTGACATCATCACCAAGAGTAGCAGGACCATGAACAATAGTAGCAACATCAACAAGAGCAAGGGTGTGTGGCGGAGGGAACACCAGGTTTCTAAAGTCGGTATACCTGTCAACACCTTAAAAGAGCACCACATTGTAGCAACAAAGCAAGAAGTGGCAAGCTCGAGTCACCCTTTTATGATGCTCTTCATGTGATAGGAGGTGGAAGCCACTCAAAAATGGTACCGATGGCACTACTACATCTTGTTCAATATGCTTACGAAGGTCACTCACTATTGGAAGGCCTGGACCATACGCAACATTCACCACCACCTCTCCAAGGCTACCTAAGTAGTGCTTTAGAAATAATTCAAGCGTAAGGCATAGGATCATTGGCCTAGGAACCTGGATATCATGCAAAGATGTGAAAAAATGAGAAAAGACGTCAGTATTGACTCTATACTTATCTTTATATTCGACGTAATCTTAGCCTAACACCCACTTCATGGATATGATAACCAATGAATGTTTGTTTCTGGTCATTCTTTTCAAGAACCTATTGGAGATTTCACCTAGAAAAACCATCTAAGACTTGTTGCAAACTAGCCTAATCTGAGTATTCATGATACTAAGCTCTACCCAACTGCCTAATGCAAGCTCTATGCAACAACCTAATGCAAATTCTACCTAACTGCCCAATACCAATTCTTCCAAATTGCTAAGTGTAATTTTGTACTATCTTAGGGCCTATTTATAGAAATATACTAGGTGTATGCATGTCATAAGTATGATGCTAATCGAGTACCAGCTCGAAAATCCCACCAGAAACTAGCTCAAATCTCCCACCCAGTTGTGTCTATTGTGTACGAATTGTTGCATGCGAAATTATTAAGAGGTAATTAAGTAGTGCAAATTGGTGGCATTCCCAAGTGGCCGTCTATATGATCTGTGTTGATGTGTCTTGTTGTAGGCGCTTCTCAAATTCCAAGGAGGAACTCATATCTTTTCTAGATATGAATTTCGCAAGCATGCGAAAGCTTAAACTGCCTTCAATCGCCAATTCAATTTCCAAGGAAATATCACCATAGGACATGATTATTGATTGTCATTATGAATTATTTTCTTTTCAAAATAGCAAGAAATTCATTTCACATGAGCAAAGGAGTTGGCGGTACATGCTGAATTAAATGGTAAATGGAAAATATTATCTACCACTCCAAGAAAGAAATCACTAAGTATTGCATGCAAAAGGCTAACATTGTAAAAGTTTTCTGAGTATGCTATCTAAGGACAAGAGTTTTGAGCGTAGATAGAGCCGAAGTGAATTGCAAAAAATTTTGAATGTTGCAAGAATTTATAGTACCCTAAAATTGCTAAAACTTCTTAGATGGAAGCACAAATCGAGATAACCCAAAGCTTGTTTGACGCCATGTGAGCAACATCCATTGCTAATACTTTTTGTGATACCTCTTACACTTCACCTTGGATACCAAAGAAGTCAGAGTGGATTCACACGTGGGTCACTAAAAAGAAAAATTCTTATATGGACCAAAGCCAAATAAAGGAAGAATGAGATAGCATTCATGAACCCATCCTCAGAAAGGACCCTAAGACTCTTAGGGAGGCGGACTGTGAAAGAATGAAGAATAATAGTGACCCAGATTCTTTGGCGTAGAAGCAATGGTTCAATGAGCTTCCACAGTATATGATCCCCTTTATGCATTACTGCCCAAAACTAGTCAACAAGGGCATTGAACATTTTAACCCAAGTACCAACACCATCGAGGGCCAGGAGCTAAGAGTCAACATTTATGTAGAAGCTATCTCGAGCATGCTATGCATCCCTGTAAAAACCTCCAAAGTGGACAAGATGAAGTCATTCACTCCAACAAAGGGGGAGAAAATATGGAGAACCAGAGATTTTACTCTAGATTTTTATAGTTCAAAGAAACTAGAAGGTCCAAGGATGACCATCAAAAGCCACCACAGATTTTGGCAGCGCACAATGCTTTCCCCACGGACCTACATGATTCCTTCTCAATGATTCCCTTTTTTTGTGGCTTGGACACTAATAGGTATGTTCAGAAGTTTCAATTGGGTCTAGAGTTCAATTGTGTAGGCAACATTCCTTCTTATAGTATGACTTCATAGAAGTCATCGTTGAAGAGATGCTAAGCCAAATAATGGAATATAGAACACAATAGGGGTTCAAATTTCCTTCTCTTCTTGCCCATATGTTTTTGCATCAGAACCCCAACTGCTTTAAAAAACATGTGAGGCTGGCTATTTTTGTTGAAAAGGGAATAAGAAGGCCAATTTCTATATGGACTCCTCTCCTCTCCTCAACTTATGATTATTATGCATTCTCGGAATATTTCCTAACTCTGATTCTGCAAGACTTGAGTGAGGATGGTGGTCTTTATTAGCTTTCTATCATCTAGACTGGGTGTATGCAGAGTTTCACTCTAAAATGTGACTAGCTTTTTTAAGAGGATTTCATATTCATATGGGTGTGTGGCTTTACTAGGGAACTATTCTTACTTTCAACGTGTGTCACAAATAGGGTGTTATGCTTTGAAATTTTTTGACAAGTGTCAAGTATTGACTATACCTTTTGCAAAGGGAAGGCTAAAAAGAAAGGATTTTTCTTCTACCCATTGAACTTCAAAATAGTTGTAATGGACAAGAATTAGACGCATAAGTTGCTAGAGGTGAAGCTAGCTCATTTGGAGCTAGTATGTATTTGTGAAAAATGGCAATACAACCTCGATAATAACTTTGGAGGCTCAAACATCAAGGTAATTCACAGCCCCCAGCCTTACTGGGAAAAGCGATGGAGTCCACTAATGGATTAGGATGATCTATTGATTGACCTAGTTCAGATTCCCATAGAGGATAGTAGACCACCATGGCTTAAGTTCTACTTCCCTTTGGTGAAGTATGATGAGAAGCACCAAATAAGGGCTGCCCTTCATAATGATTTAGTAAGGAATTTTAACTGGAGCTAGGAAAGGATTAAATATTTATGGATATACATCAAGAGATCAAACACCCTAATACCCCTTATCAAGACATAGAGATGAATGAAAGATTTGATAATTTGTAGAATGATGAGCATGAGGATACCGATGCAAGCGGTGATGAAGATATCAACCTGGTTGAGGCTAGCACATATAGATGGAAGGGAAAGTTGAAGGAAAGAGAACTACAGATAGCCCTAGCATAGCAAAAAGATAAGGTGACGAAGCAACCTAACAAGGCTTCTTCAAATGTGTGGGTGAATATATCATAGTTGAGAGCTTTGCATACATGCACTTGGAACATAAAAAGGTCTAGAACAACCCAACAAAAATATTCAAAGTCCATAGATGTGGAGGATTCCCCATGAACCAAAAATCAACACATAGATGCAGCTCCTAGAGAGGGTTCCTAGGAGCCCGCAACAAGCCAAGAGCTAGCGGCAAGCCAGGAGCTAGCAATAAGCCAGGGATCACAATAATTTGTATCGCATGTATCTTTTGCTCCCTCTCCTCTTACTTCATAATCTCTAGTCCCTCTTATTATCTCTATGTCGCCCCTCACTTCAAGTGTCGGCCCTTCTTTTTCAACTTCTTCTACAATTGTCGCAGGTGGTTTCTCCCAATTCTCTTAGGTGGGACCATTTTCCTTTAGTCCTCCATGAACCTTTCCACCTTTCATCGGAGCCCAATTCATATCTGCTATGGCTTCACTTTGTCTCCACAACTACCATTGATACCCCTCTTTCTACTACTATATCTTCCCCAACCTAGTCTGCCTAGCAGATGGAATCTGCCATGACTCTACTACCACCACTGCACCTAATGAGTCATTTTTTTTATTCATAGGCTAGGCTTTGGTATATTCCTCCATTCTTTCCACAAACAATCTCTCCTTGGAGAAAAAAATTGCCCAGAAAAACTACCCTCTCATTCCCTTTCACTCTTCCTCTCAGTGCACCCTTTGTAAGCAAGCTCATTAGGTCACCAGTAGAATTTTTGTCGAAGGACTATAAAACAAAACATGAATGGGCTATCAAGATTCAAAAAAAAAATGCCAAGGATGCTAAAATGTCGATCGAGCCAAAGGTACAAACTATTTTCAATGAGGGCTCCAACTGAAATGCACATTTTAAAACCATGTATCTAGTCATCACATCAAACCCGGAGGAGGCGGCTTGATGATTACAACACTCATATTATGGGTTCGATCACGAGCTTACCAGCCCAACCTTAGGATAAAGTTGAGCTCTCTAGGAGACATGGTAGTGGTGACCAGCGACTTCCTAAAGTCGGCTACTGAAAGCCTGAAAGAAGGGAGAGGCGGAGATTGAAATTTTCAAGGAGAATAAAGTCCTATTGGCAAGGGACAAAGTACGGATACAAAATTTATGCTTATCATATGAAAAAGGAAAACATTGAGAATATAAAGAAATCATAAATTCCCAAACTAAGACTCTAATTTGGTTGCCAAGCTATAAGCGAGAAAAACAAAGAACTATAAAGATCAATTGGCAAGATTGAAAGAAGAAATGCAATAGAGGAATAAGGAGTTTAAGCATCAAGAAATTACTGATTAGAGCAAAGGATGTAGCAAAAGGACATAGACTTTGAGGGCCAATAGGCTGAATTAAAGAAGGAATTCCAGAAGATGAATCTTTCCCTCAAAAGGGAATCAACAAACAAAAGTTGAGCTAAAGAAAACTAGCTTATAGAATTGAGAAAACTGCAGGGACAACTTTCTACTGTAGAAAAAAGGATTGTAGAACTAACATAGGATGATGGTTCAATGGATTTGAAGATTAGTTTTTTGAAGAATCTTCCCCAAAATTTTGCTTCCTAGCCAAACCTCCTTCAAGTAGCCCAATGGCTATATGTCTCATACTGGGAAAAGGTCAAGGCCTTCTACCTCACTCCTTAGTCAATGCTTCAATTCATGGAAAAAGCAACAAATTTATGTAGGGAAGTTTGTGCAACTATTGAGTAGTTCCTACAATTCATCACAGAGAAGGTTCTTGAGGTGGAAATTCTTTTGGATAAGCTATACACAGTGCTAGATTAGGACTTAGCAAGCACAATAATCGAGGACCGCATGTCAGCTACCAAAATAGCAAAGGATTTCATCCACTGCCACATAGCTATCCTCCATGTTAGCAAGTGCACTAGAAATTTTTGGGTTCCTCATTTTGCAAACGAAACGCCCCTAGTGGTCGCCAAAAACTGTGGAAATAAATTTCCTCAAGGTCCCTTCAGGTTGATTATTTTTCTAAGTCCGACCCACGCTCCATATATTTTTGGACCCTTTTTGAAAAGATTTTCCCATTGCCACCATGTGTCTAACAAGTGCTCTTTTTAGGTATTTCTTCCTTCACTCCTCTTCTAGCCCCTGTCATGATTCCATGTGTCAACATCATGGGTAGTTCAAATCCACTTCCCATCACTTTCCTATTAGGCATCATCCAAGTGCCACATAGCATCAGTCCAGTTACACTTTTTGGAGGACCCACAGTAAATGTTAGTAGTGGAGACTACCTCCACATGTCTTCACTGTGAGGGATTTTCATTACAAATAGGAGGAATGACCAATAGGCCCTGACCTTTTTCCACATGTCCTAACTGACTTCATGATTAAGCAAAAATTTTCTGCACGGGATTCCACTATTTCTTCACAAGGACCAGTATCATCATTTGCAAGGGATGCATTTGGCTTGAGGGTGACCACGTTCATGGCTTGATAATTTTTTTTTTGCAATGGCCAAGGGAAATCACTACTCTATGAATAATCACTCATGATGAGGGAATCTTTTATGTTATTGGCTCACCAAGTGGTGAAATTTTTATCTATATATATTGCTTCTTCCTTCAGAAAATGAGTTTTGGAAGTTACAAAAAAAATTGTGAAAGACACCAGGCCTTTTTGTACTATTTTTAGATTATTGTATGAGACTCACAGACTATGCCATTTTTCAGCCTTCCTATTTTCTTAAGTTATTTGAAAAAACATTATACTGTGACATATTGTACTAAGTAATTTGTTTTTAGAACTTCTATGACTTCAATATAAATTGCTAATTTAGATCATGTCATTGACTCTTCTTTTCAGTAAACTTGCATGGAAATTATTTTATGTTATTGGATAAATTATTTAGGTTTTCATCTTTGATTTATGTTATTTTGGGACTTAGCAGATTATTGAACGGTCCCTTAAGTCACATCCCAAAGATAGATTTACCTTTCCTACATCTAAATCCTAGCGTATTGCCTTAGTTAGATCTTTAGTTTTTATATTTTCTTCCTTTTCCCATTCCAAAACCCTAATTACAGAAGAATCCAGCTTCTTTAAAAACCTGGAGGTCACTCAGTTTATGCTCACAATTGGTCCCCCCATTAATTGAGTTTCCCATAAGGATGTTACCTTGTCATCTTTTGCCATCAATAGTAAATGCAACTCTTTTTACTAAGGCCATAGTCAAGAAGTTGCAAGGGAATCTAGAAAAGGAAAACTCTTTAAATCAAAAGTTGCAACAATTATGAAACACAATTATGGGGCTATTACCCCCTACACAAAAAATAAGTGAGGCTCAATCCTTGTAGGATAAGATTAAATTGATTTTTGAAATAAAGGATTTGAGAGAGGCATTGAAGGATAGAAAAATAGAAGCCACAGTACCAAAAGGAGTTGTGAAGAAGTTCTTTGACCTAATTGACAATATTTTGGGTTGTAGTTTGTTGATAATTATTTCTCAATTCAACAAGATATGGGACAATTATACCACCCTATAGAATGCATTTTATATCCATAATTAAGCATGGATGAGGCTGAAATGTTTCCATGTCAATTGGTCCCATGGGGTTAAATTGTTGAGAATCATTGTCAAGTACCCCAATTTTGACAATGATTTGGTATCTAATATTTTGTGTAAGTGAGGTTTATTAGATGAAATAGTAAGTCATCATACTAGATATTGAGACCTCATGAAAAGGAATTTTGATTCCATTGATGGTTTTGAAGATTTCTTCATGCCTACAATTTTGGATGAGGGTGAGATTATGCCTTATATGGATTAGAAATCAAAGTTTGTAAATATTTTCACTCCCATGTATAGTAAGATCAATAAAGAATGAGAGGTGGATGTAGATTAACTAAACCTATGCATAGAATCAATTGCAAAATTTGAGTATAGGTTACTAGGTTCCCTACCATGGTGTAAATTTTGATTAGAGATGACTACAAGTCCATTTAGAGAAAGTCAACCAATTCTTTTTCAATTGGTCTTCAACAACAAGGTATGACTATTGTATGGGCTTGTTAGGAAAATAATGCCAGATATGTCATACCACCTGTACAAATCAATTCTATGAAGATCATATCTCATACACTGACTTCAATGCTACAAAGACCTCCAACCACTTTTAGAGAAGTTATCTTCTTTTTTAATAACTTTTTGTCCTATGTAAATAGTGTCCCCACTTGAATTTTTGTCTTCTATGTAAAATCTATTGGATGAGGATTTTGGCTTGTTGCTTCTCTTGTGTCTATAAAATGGAATTTTGAGCCACATTTCAAGGGTTTTGCTTCTTAATATTTGTAAGTATTCATATAGAATTAATTTGTATAGTTAATTCCTCTGAAACTCGAAGAAGGAATGTTGTAATTTTTCTCTATAATAACAACAGATGACTTAAATACTCTTTGTATTGCCTCAAATTTTAGTATCAATTTATCATACTCTCCAACATTGTCTACATTCTCTTTTGAATTAATATAATCAAATATTATTCTTTTTTTTCATATCATATCTTCTGTTATGAATGCTTGAATTGTTAGCTTTTGTTAAGTGAATGGAATAATTTTTATTTAAGTTTATTTATCAAAGATTGTACGAGTGCAATAGGAATTTGTACACAATGTGATAAGTATTGTTCTTTTATTGGTTTCTCATTACAAGGTAGTGAGGTTATAAGAAGCCAAGAGTTGGTCTGTTATATGAGTCTTACATAACTTCTTGACTTTGTTATGGGTAAGACACTAACCAAAATGATTCATAGAGTTTAAGGTTGAGATAAAATTAGACATAAAATAGAATCAAATTCATACTTTTATTGCATTTTATTTTTTTATGCTCAAATTCACACTACAAAGTAATACGGGGCATATAGAGAGTTGTGAAATTGATTTAGCCTATCAAGATTACTGTCATAGAAAAATGGACCCTTTTCATTTTCATTGTCTTTTAGGCCTTGTTTCATGATGTTTGATCTATTTTTGTCTGATTTTATATTGTAACATAGCTTGAACATGCATATTTAGGTACTAAAATTCAAATAATGACGTCTTGTGAAGGTGTTGTGAAGTGTTGTAAGACATTTCCACAATCTTCTAGACTCTATTCATTAAAATTTACCTAAACATCATCTTTTCATCACTAAACAAACTCTATTTTGAAGTGTTGTAAAGTCTTGTAACAAGCTTTCACATTTTTCTAGGCATAACTTCACTATTTATCCCTTTCTTATGCTTTATTTGACCCCTTTATGCCCCTATAAGGTCTAATTAAGTGCATTTTTTAATGTAAACCTGACAAATAATATTAATTGTGACTTAATTCCTGAAACCCATGTTTAGGTCCTAGGTGGGACCCATTTTCCATGGGTGGTGAATGAGTCTTCCTTGACTCCAAATTCAAAATATTTTAAATTTCCTTTCAGGTTTTTATTCAAAATCACTTGATGTCAGCCTGTGATGAGGTATGAATGGGTTACAAAGGCACAAGATTGTATAAATAAGTGATTTTCACCTCATTTTACAGCTCCCCATTCATTCAAATATTCATTCTCCAACATTCACACATTATCTCAATCATTCGAGCATCTTACAACATCTTATCAAGCACTATTCAAGCATTTTGGAGCATCCATTGACATAACTTTAGATTTGCATCATCAAGGGTTTGGTAAGTTGATAGAATTTGCATGTTGTTAGTTTATCATTCTCTTGCATTTCATTATTTTATTAAGGGTTTGATTACCAAAGTGGGGTTTGACCAAGGAAAACCCCTATTTGCTAACCCTCAACCGTTTTTCCCCTCTTGCATGTGTGTTTGTAGAACTTTGTGTGCATATTTTACAAGCATTTAGGTGATTAAAGATTGGTCAACAAGTCAACTAGGTGCTTCAATTCAAATCAACTCTATTTCAAGCTTGAAGAAGGTTTTTTGTCCATTTCCTATAGAATTGACTTCAACAACTCGACAAGTAGACATTTCTAGATCTGGTGTTGCAGAGTTGTCTCCTAATTTCTCTAAATTCTGGGAGAGGACTAATTCACCACCAGTGGTGAATGAGTCTCACCTTAAGACTAAAAATCTAAATTTTGTCAAATTCTGGATCCCAATAGTCAAAAACCTGTTCCTGATACTTTTTAACCATTAGCAAGACTAATTCGCCACCCTAGGTGAATGAGCCCCACTGTTTATTTTTTGTAACTTCAGACAACATTCAAGACATTCCAGATTCCTCACATCTTGCCTAGGTACACTCTATTTTATCTCATTTCTTCATGTTTTGCATTATTTCATCTTTTAGTTCATTGTTTGCATATCACAAATGTGTTTTCTAGCATAGCATAAATCTTAGTTTTGCATTCATATTTAATCATTTTAATCACTTAATTGCATTTAGATCACTTCATTTAGTTCATATAACATCTCACATAACATATTTTGAATGAACCCTTAGCATTTTTGGCCCTAAGCTCTCTCCTTTTAGGTGAGAAACCCTAGAAGAGTTAGAGAGTACATTGGAGCCAAAAATCTATGGTTAAATTATCTTATATAAAATTAGTGTGAAGAATTTGTTTCGAAGGCATCATTGTAAGCAACTATTATATTATTGAATGATGTTATAGGGGAACCCACTTTAGTTTTGTAGAGCCTAAAGTATGGAGGATAAAACTATAAATTCAATCTCTTGTTTGTTAGTCGCTAACCTTGGGTTTTTGACCAAAACAATTAGCTAATCCTTAGGAAAACCTAGACAATTGGTTAGAAACAACAACAAATTCTAATTACATCAAATTTTTGCATTGATAAATTGTAAAATCACTAGCTCCTCCAATAGGCCTTTCCATGACCCATTTTTTTTTTTTAAATAAAGCTCTCATTATCATTGTACCACAAAACTATTAGATATTTTCATAATTATCCATTTTCCATCAAACTATTCAAACAAATATTGAATCAATCAATCAGATTTAATAAAGGCATATGGGGGTAAGAAAAATTCCTTTTGTTATCATAGTAAGCTCTAATATTATTTTCAAACTTGAAAAATCCCCACTAAATTGCAAGTGCAGATACATAAAATCCTTTATTGTAGGTAGAAAAGTATGATATTTTAGGTTTAGGATAGCAACATTTGTAAAAAAGCAACAAATATAGTGATTAGGACTATAGGATAGAAATTCATCTAGGCTCGAGCACAATTCTAGATTTCATAGAGCATGAACATTTGAATCTATCTAACTCATGTATGAAATTCCAAATTTACATACAACAATCCCTTGTCATAGTCTTTAAAATATGTTCATCTATATTTATTTTTTATTATTTTATTTTTCTTAAGCCTAATAAGATACATGTCTCTAAACACAACTCATTTATCTAAGTTAAAATTTTCATGATTATTATAGTCAATTTATAAGCATCAATATTTTTGAAAGTAGGTGTGTAAGTTATTTCTTATTAGGAATGTTTAAGCACATAATTAGATAATGAAGGATTTAGATTCATTATTGTAAAGTATCAACATATATAATAATAAAAATTATTTTGACATGTAGCTCTCATAAACCAACCACATGTTTTATTATTTTATTTCTAAAATAATAGAAAGATAGATGAGATTGATGTTAAATTTTTCTCCTCAATTGAAAATTATCAATTATGACATTTTCTAACGTAATAAAATCATATGAAAATTTTCTTCTAATTATAAGCACATTAAGATTCTTCTTTATTTAATTGAATATTTTATTGTCTTACATGCTTTTAAGTGAAAGTGAAAATTTAAAATATTTATACACAAAATATTTTAAAAAACCATTTTTAGATATGAAATTAGAATAAAAAAAAATTAATATAAACAAACAATTAATACATTTGATGCTAATTAATATTTTTTATTGATTAAATCTAAAATTATCTATATTGTGGACACTGATTTTGAGTGTCCAAAGGTTCTCTAACTCTTCTAGGGTTTTTCACCTAAAAGGAGAGAAGTCGAGCCAAAATGCTAATGTCTACACTCAAGATTAATATAATGAGGGATGTAATGTGATTAATGATGATGTCTAAATGAAATAAACTAAAAGAAAGATGATTTATTGATGTTAAACTTAAGAAATGAAAGGTTTTTGAAAACACATTATGATATGCAAACATGTGATAAATGAACTAGAAATGCAAACAAAACTAGACAGAAAGTTATGAAACAGAATATGTGCACTTGGATGTTGAAAAATGATGGAATGAAGGCCTGGAATCCCGATAAAACTGATGCAAAAGTTAACTAGGACACTTGTGCCAATCTAGGTGACTTAGTCCTGGATTTGGAAAAACTACTTCAGAGCCTGTTTCAGCCAAATGGGTATCCAAATCAACAAAAATCACTAAAACACATGTATAGTGGGATTGATTCGCCATTAGTGGTGACTTATTCCGCTTCTGTATTTCTAAAAATTTGAAAGGGGAAACAAAAGCCCTCAGTCTACACTTTGATTATTTACAAGTGTTTGCTTCTAAAACCCTAATTTTTGGGCCTAAAAGTGACTTTTAATGGATCTTTTGGCTTTGCAAGCAAGGAAAGGTCTTCAACAAGTCTTCAACCTAATCTTCAATGATTTTCAAGTCCTCAAGATACCTAAATATACAAACACATAAGGAAAGAGAAATAAATGGTGAATGATAGGGCATGGGGGTTTGCCTTGGTCAAACCCCTTTTTAGGTAAGTAAACCAAAGTGGTGAAATAATGTAGTGAAGCATGAAACAATGGAGTTAGTACCTTTCCATGATGATTGATCTTGATTTTCTATGGCAATGGATGAAGAATCTGCCCTTGAATGTTCTTTGAAGTTATCTTGATGACTTAGAATGTAAAAACCCTAGCTTGTTTGACTTGAGGTGGAAGATAAATGGTGAATAAGATGATGAATGATGAGATATGAATTAGGGTTTAGAAGCTTGTATTTATAGGAAATTCTCCTAATTTGCTCGTTAATTTGATCTCCAAGGCCAACATGAAGGAAGAATAAACTTAAAATCCAAAATTTCCTACTCAAACCTCGAAAATAGGCCAAATTGGACTAAGTCACCATTTTGGATGACTTAGTCCCACCTGGTAAGGACTCACTCGCCCAAATGGGTTAGTTAATCCTAGAGGGGCCTTTTTGCCAACTGGAATGTTGGGGAATGAGAAATTTCAGTTCTTATGTTGATTTCATCAAGTATTTGATCAAATTATGCCTTGGGATGCACAAATTGGGGCAATAGAGGCCTATTAATGATAATGTAAAGGTCAATTAGGGCTTGGGACACAAATTTCAATGTGAAAATTTAATTATATACACTTTACAACACTAAAATGAGGTCCACATAGCCTAGAAAGGCACAACATCTAATATGAATGTGTAAGACACATTACAACACTATATTAGAATTAGGTTTAAGTTACAATCCTTCTAGATCAATGTGATAACCTAATTAAATACATTTTATATCATTGAATTAAGGGAACTGTAGGTCCATTAAGTCCAGAGAAGTGTGAAAGTCTTTTACAACACCTTTACAAGACATCGTAAAATGTATTTTACTCAGTTTGTGAGGGTCCAAGACCTAATGTGGATGTGTAAAACACCTCACAACACCAAATTAAGGCCTCATTAAGTCCAATTTGTCATCAATTATTCTATATCAAGCAAAGTATACACTCTTTGGTGACACATATATAAATAACTCTAATTTAATAATCTATCAATAATAGCATGATGTGATGGTTATGTTGTTATATTGTTATTCTTGCCATCAATGTTCAAACCCCTATGGGGTGTAATTGTTGAGTGTTTATGTTGGGGATGAGGTCCCCTGTTTGTGACCTCATGAGTTCATAGCTCAGGGTCAAAAGTATTTACCCCTCTATTAAAAAATAAATAAATTATAATTTAATAATTCATTAATGTTGAGAGGCATTCTACAATAACAATAAAAGGCTGAAGTGTAATGATGTGAACTTATTAATATAAATTATTATCTTTTATCTTAAAATAAACAACACGTAGACATAATATTTTATCTCCAAACTGAAATACATTTAAAATGTATTTCAGATATATATACTATATTTGGTTTTCTAAGTACATAGAGGCCGAATATTATTTTATTTGCACAGATTTGCAATTAAATTTCACCGGGAAAACAGGGTTGTAGAGTTCTGCACTATCGGATACTGAAATGGTACCGAACGTGCACGATTCTAAGATCATATCTATCATATCTGAACAGCCAATGTAACAAACGCATCGCTGCACTATCGCACTATTGTTTATATGCCCGCAAAATCGCTCGAGAGCGGTAGCTTTGTCTCTGTCTTCTTTATTAGTTCGAATCTCATGCCTGAATTGCGAGAATAGGAACGGCTTGTAACGCCTTGGATTGTTGTCGTCCACAAGTTCCGCGGGTGCCCAGATTTCCGTCTCCAATGGGAATGAAGTGAAAAAGGCAATAGACATACGATCTGTCCATCCTTTATAAACAACACGGTGCTCTGCGCTGCGGTATCTGCCATTACTCCACGCCTGCACTCATATTCATCTTTCATCCTTGGTTTGTGTCTGACAGGAATAATAAACATCTTTTATATAATTGTAAGCGGAGAGAAAATTGCATACCTTGAGGGAGTCCCCCACATTGACAATAAATGAATGAGAGACAGGTTCGACGTTGAACCACTTGCCCTCCTTAGATCGAATCTCAAGGCCTCCCGCATCATCTTGGTAAAGTATTGTGAGGCACCCGGGATCTGCATGAGAAAGCAGAGTCTCCTCCCCGATATTTTTTTGGTGCGATGAATAGCCATTTATGCGCAATCTTGATGTGCACTTTTCGAAGTGGGAGTGGTAGAGGGCCTTCGCATCCAACCCGAGGCTTGCGATAATTATTTTTGTGATATTTTGCGCAAGATTTGAGAGACACATAGCGTACGTTACCATCGTCTCGCTGCGAAATAATAATAAAGGAAACCAAATAATTAGACATATGCTAATGAGATAGCTATAGAGGAAGGAAAAGCAGACATGAATAACATACCAGAAACATGGATTCCCTTCCGGCCAAATCTTTGAACACATTTGCTCTAAATATTCTGATTTCAAGGGGTCGAGAAGATTAAATGTCTCATGGTTACGAGTCCGGTAGTAACTATCCATTGGATTAGTGGTGGCTCTGTCTTTAGCTTCGGTTGGCATGGATAATAAACCTCGATTAACATTCTGAACCTTATCGAGAAGCTCTGCTGATATTCCATGCTTGACAAGACGGAAAAATCCCCATTCTACGCAAGCCTCTCTTAGTTTGGCGACCATCGGATAATCTCGAAGGTGGCTCAGTTCTTCACAATCCAACTCTTGTGGAAATTTAGAGAAGTCGATTACGGGAAGATCAACTTCAGAGACAATGGCTTCAGAGGGAAATTGCAGCGAGGAAGGCATTATAAATATTGTTGCAATAACAGAAGGGAAGAATCTCAAGTATTTTATCATTCCATTTTCAAGTTTCCTTCTTTTAATACTGTTCTCCAGAGAAAGCATATGAAGGCTTAGCTTGGACATATCGCTGAAAATAATGGCCGTCTCTAGGATTAGAATCATCCGGTACGCTAAAGAAACAAATGCCAGATAGACGGGACAGATATATCCAAAGTAAGTGCTTAAAAAATGCAAGAACATTAAAGCTCCATAAAACATTGTGATGTAGTCTTTGGTTTGTCAGTTCCATAGTAAAAATCGACGGTTTATCTTGATTAGAGACAACCATTCATACAAGCTAACAAAGCATTCAAATCGGCAACGATGTAACCATTTTCTTTGGTATTTAGCATTTGGCAGTGTCGTATTGCGATGCATTTTAACAGCTTTTCTTAACATTAAGTTAATTTTATAGTTAAACATACTTTTGTTTGTTTAAAAATAGAACCGTTATTTACTATTTTTATCTGGATGAGCCCCTAGGATTATTTTAATAATTGGTTTCTCTAGACGTAAGTTTTTATTTACCACTTTTCAGCATTGTTATCAAAAGATTGACTATTGAATCAATGTAAAAGTATACGTTGAGTAGAACTTATTCTAAGTTCTATTTTACCTATCTAATATCTTACTAACAGATATATATATTAAATATTAATATATATAAAATATTTTGAGAGTTATCATTATTGAGGTATCTATTGCACTAAGTTCAATTAGATTGTATTGTTTATTAAATTTGAATAATTAATCATATAATAAATAAATATTCAAATCACCACAATATTTGCAAAACATAGATTTCATTCTAAAATTAAACTAAATATTCTAATTTCTAAAACAAAAATATTTACAACATATAAATATATATAAGAAAAATCTTTAAAACTAAAAAGTCTAGTTCTTTTCTTTGCACCTAAATCATTTCATTTTTAGAGTTATATGAAAATATAACTTCAAAAATCATAAAACATTTTACATATGTACTTTTATATTTTGAGTTCAATTAGATTGTATTGTTTATTAAATTTGAATAAATAATATATAATAAATAAATAATCAAATCACCACAATATTTGCAAAACTTAGATTTCATTCTAAAATTAAACTAATTTCTAATTTCTAAAATTCATAAAATGTTTACAACAGATAAATAAATATAGAAACAATCTCAATTATACTTTATTCTAAAATTAAACTAAATTCTAATTACTAAAATTCGTAACAACATATAAATATATATAATAACGATCTTAATTAGATTTTATTCTAAAATTAAATTAAGTTTTAATTTTTAAATTCTAGTTTTTTTTAAGGAATTCATTGATTGGCAAAATACTTTTGGGTCTTTACACCATTTTAATTCATCAATTAATGAATAAAGGAATAAGGATTAACTGTGGAGATGAGATGGATGAATTACCTATGACGGATGTGAAAAGAGATACATTTCACTGATGAGTAAGACCTAATTCTTAGGTTCACGGTGGCTCCTTGTTAACAGGTAATGCAATAAGATTTTTTTAAGAAGCCACAAAAATAGAGCTATGTTAAATCTATATAATTTTTTTTTTCTTAAAATGTATATTGAATATGATTACAATACATTTTTTTACATTTTTTTGAATCCCAACAAAAAATACTTAAATCAATCCAAATGAAAAAATGCTCAAGAATAAAACATAGAACAATAAATAGAATATTTTGCAATGACATTTTGGATCAATTCTTTCAATAAATACTCACTAATCAATCATTAAACAAGAAGCTTGAAGAGACAAGAACTTGCAAAAATTAAATTAAAATAGGATTAATCAATACAATGGGAATAACCATGGCCAAAATAAAATCTAATGCAATAGGATTAAAACCATAAAAGTGATATATCATGATGAAATCAGAGAGAGAAATAAGTTCACTAAATGATTATAGAGTTGGCTGGAAAGAAACCATTGCTCATCTTGAGTTGTCGCACAACTTGAAAAGGAAAAACATTAACAATTGCTTTGGCAGGTGGATATAAAGCCAAAAAATGCATGGTGAGAGACTCCCATGGGTGGTTAAAGGATGGAGAGAATAGGTGAGACATTCTTCTACCTACATAAAGAAAGTAACGCCAAATAGTGTTGCAACTACCTGGCAAGAATTGTTCAAAATATGGTTAAGAAGATGGAAATTAAGTCTACAGTAACAAATAATGATTCATCATTCCAATAAAGAAAAAATTGTCAAAATTTACACAAACTATGTTAGACATTAAAAAACATGGAGAGGAAGGTGAAGCAATGAGAGCACAAAGTATAGTTATCCCATAGATGTAGAAAGCATAGATGAAACTTGAATTAGGTTTTCTCTCTGGAACTGAGTCCTCCTATTTATGCTTTTTTCTACGCCCTTAATATTGGTGTACATCAGGTTATGAATAGTCGGCTTGTGGCTATCTTAACTCCTAATTAAGTCATGTTATCATTATTATATTATTATTTAATTGGCTAGGTCGGCCTAGGTCTTATATAGGGGTGTCTAAGTCAACCTAGGTGATATCCTAGGCATAAATAGGTATATATAGGAGGTAGGGAGTCTCATTTCATCATCAAGTTGTGAAGTGTGTTCTCATTAGAGATATTTGGAGGTTTTCCCCTTCGAAGTGGCTTGTTATTCTAAGTTATTATCAAGTATTTGCAGCATATTTCATATCATATTATTCTATTGTGCAAGTTATTTCATAACAAGTGGTATTAGAGCATGATCTTGGCACCGTAGAGGCAAGGTTTTTTCTCAATATTGGAGGTAATTTTGGGAAGAGCATATCTTTTAGATTTTAGCAAAAAAAAATTATGATTTTTAAAGTGTTTTTGAATAACATATTAAAGAAGCTACAGTCCATATTTCAAAAGAATTGGAGCAAAATTGAGCGAATTATTGTAGAATTAGGGTTTCTACACAATTTATTTGGAATCACAATATCTCTCACATCTTGTTGAATTGAAGCCTTATTTTTATTGTGTTTTTGAAGATAGACCAAGGGAACTTACAGTAAAAATTTTGGAGGAATTGGAGGAGAAATAAACAAGTTATTGAAAAATTAAGGTTTTCATAAATATCGCTCTCAGGGCTATGAATCTACTTATTTCTTGGAGATTTTTCTAGGTGAGATTTTTTTTGGCTCTATTACATTACAGTAAAAATTTTAGAGGATTCAAGTTTCATTTGTTTGATTTATTTCAACATTACTTGTTCCCATCATGATGGGGCCTGCAACAAGGGGCAAAAAGAATGTTGTCACTCCAGGGAAGAATGTTGAAGAGGATGGGGTAACAATAGAGGATATTACTCCTAATGAGGAAATTAGTAAGGTCAAGGAAGAAATTTCCTCAATGAAGATGGATATGAGTGACCTAAGAGGAGATATTTCAGATATACAAAACATGTTAAGTACCTATATGGCTGAACCAAGAAAGGAGTTCTCAAGCAACCAAGGTGAAAATTACTGGTCAGATAACATTGACACAAGTTTTAATACTCCTATGGGATCTAGAAATTTATTTCCAAAGGTGGATATGGGCAAGTTCGATGGAAAGGATCCTCTAACATGGATAAATCAAATGGACCTTTTTTTTGAAGTACACCAAATCCCAAATGGAAAAAAGGTCATGATGGCTTCCCTATATCTAGAACTAGATCAATTGATTTGGTATTGTTGGCTTTGCACTCATCGAAGGAAAAAGGGGCTCACCATCTCATGGTCAGTTTTTATAGAGGAACTTTAAGCACAATATAGCAATAGTGTGACAAACAACTTCTTCAACCAACTTGCTAAACTTGAACAAATAGGATCAGTTAACGATTATATTCAACAATTCCAAAATCTATCCTTAAGAATGGATACAATTATAGAGGAGAACTTGAATGATTTATTCTTGGGGGGTCTCAAGGATCACATTCAACATGAGGTACACATGTTTAGCCCTAGCTCTATAAATGAATCTTTTATCTTAGCACGTAGGGTAGAGGAGAAGTGTTTGATTCCTAAGAAGCAAGGAGATAATATGACAAGAGAGAAAGGATATTCAACACAACCTACCAGGTTGAGTCCACAACAAATTGAGGAGAAAAGAGAAAAAGGGTTGTGTTTGAATTGTGATAGCAAATATAGTCGAGGACATAAATGCAATGAAAAGAAATTGTTGTATATTGAAGGTCCAAGTGAGGAAGAGGAGGAGGAACCTATACTAGAGGATGAAGGGGAGTCTAATGATGAATCAAATGATTCTCAACTGATCATTTCTTTTCATGCACTCTTAGGTTTTAGTGCCCCAAAAACTCTCAGGGTTGTGGGTTTTTTAAAGAAGCAGAATGTAACAGTGTTGATTGACTCAAGTAGTACTCATAATTTCATCATAAAAAAGTTAGCTACTCATCTAAATTATTTTATATATATAGCTCCAGAGTTGCAGGTTTTGATTGCAGATGGTGGTATAGTTAGTTGTTCAGGGAAGTTTCATAGCATTAAATTATCCATGGGAGATTAACAAATTGATTCCCCAATGTATGTGATATATATGGGTGCAACAGATATTGTTTTGGGAGTACAATGGCTTACTACATTGGGAATGATTGAGATGAACTTCCAAGAACTATTCATGAGACTTCAATCAAAAGGAAGGGTAGTAGAGCTAAGGGGGTTGAAGGAAAAATCCCCACAAATGTTAAGCTCTCATCAAATGGAAAAGTTGCTTAAGAAAGGAGTGGATAGATTTGTGGCCTAACTATGTTCATTAGAAGTCTCTCAATGTAATGCTCCTACTCATCTAGATTTGTAAGCTATAATTGATCGTCACATAGTTGTTCTTGGAGATATTCCTAAAGGAATTCCTCCTAAGAGGGATCATGATCATGCCATACAGTTAGTTCTAGGAATCCAACCACCAAACATCAGGCCTTACACCTGTATCCACACATATAAAAGAGAGATAGAAAAAATTGTTGAGGAGATGCTAGAGGCAGAAATTATTAGGCATAACCAAAGTGCTTACTCCTCCCCTGTGGTGATGGTATGTAAGAGGGATGAAACATGGTGCATGTGTCCAAATTATAGAGTGCTCAACATGTACACCATTAGAGATAAGTTTCCTATTCCAGTCATTGATGATTTTCTAGATGAATTGAATGGAGCTATGTATTTTACCAAGTTAGATCTTAGATCTGGTTATCACCAAATTTGGATTAAGGAGGAAGATATTTGTAAGAGAACATTCTGAACTCATGAGGGTCATTATGAATTTTTGGTGATGCCATTCAGTCTTACCAATGCACCATCTACATTCCAAAGTCTGATGAATTCCATTTTTAAGAAGTTATTGAGGAAGTTTGTGTTAGTATTCTTTGATGATATATTGATTTATAGCAAGACTTGAGAAGAAAATTTGCAACATGTGGATCAAGCATTACAAATACTTGAAGATCATCAACTCTATGCTAAGCCATCCAAGTGTGCTTTTGGTCTTAAGGAGGTGAAGTATTTGGGACACATAGTTTCACATGAAGAAGTAAAGGTGGACCCTAACAAAATTAAGTCTATCATGGAATGGCCTATTCCAAAAACCACTAAGAAAATAAGAGGTTTCTTGGGATTGACAGGGTACTATAGAAGATTTGTGAAGAATTATGGTCATATAGCAATACCCCTCACCACTCTATTAAAGAAGGATTCTTTTCATTGGAATGAGTTTGCTAATACAACATTTGAGAGATTGAAGGAGGCTATGTGTACAACTCTAGTGCTTGCCACTCTTGACTTCACCAAGGAATTCATTGTGGAATGTGATGCTTTGGGGAATGGGATAGGAGCAGTTCTAATGCAAGAAGGTCGACCAATTGCTTTTGAGAGTCATCAATTAAAGGGTAAGAATAAGTTAAAACATATTTATGAGAAGGAAATGCTAGCAATCCTTCATGCAGTTAAACAATGGAGACCTTATCTAATGGGTAGACACTTCAAGGTTAAGACAGATCATGATAGCCTAAAATATTTTTTGGAACAAATATTATCTTCTGAAGAGCAACAAAATTGGGTCACTAAGATGTTGAGATATGACTTTGAGATTGTATATAAGAAAGGGAAGGAAAATATTGTAGCAGATGCACTTTCAAGGAAGGATGAGAAAGATGAAGCCTTATTGTGTGCCCTTTCAATATTACAAGCAAATTGGGTGGAGGAAGCCAAAGAAAAGTGGAAAAATGATGTTGTGACAAGTAATCTCATCCAACAATTAAAAAGTGATCGTAGTAGTTCAAATAAGTTTTGTTGGAAGGGAGATGCTCTTTGGTATAAAGAGTGTTTGTATCTTTGCAATAATTCCACTCTTAAACACAATATTCTCATAGATTTGCATGAGTCTCTAGTTGGTGGTCATTTAGTATTTTTGAAGACATATCATCGAGTCAAGCAAGATTTTTTTTTGGAAGGGCTAAAAGATGATGTTCAAAAATTTGTGGCTAAAGGGGAGACAATTAAGACAACATGTCTCTTGTAGCCCTTATGTATGCTGAGCCAACATTAGGAAGAGGTATCCATCGACTTCATCACTGTAAGTCTTCCCAAATCTAAAGGTCATAGTGTCATCATGGTAGTAGTTGATCACCTCACTAAATATGCACATTTCATTGCATTATCACATCCTTTCATAGCAAGTGCAGTGGCAAAAGAGTTTTGGAGAATATCCAAAAGCTACATGGTACACCTAAGGTTATTACATTAGTGATTGTGATGCTATCTTCACTAGTCACTTTTGGAAGGATTTATTATCATGTTTGGGTACTCAATTGGCTCATAGCTCTTCATACCACCCTCAATCAGATGGGAAAAAAGAGGTTATTAATAAATTTTTGGAAGGATATCTACTTTGTTTCACTTCAGAGAAACAGTCTCAATGGGTAGATTGGCTACCACTTGCAGAATGGTGGTATAACATTTCTTTTCATAGCTCATAAAAAATGTCTCCATTTTTGGCACTTTGTGGATATCATCCTTCTTCCATCACATCATCAATAAAAGTGTCACCCAGAGTTCAAGTAGTAGAGGACCACTTGCTTCATCAAAAATAGGTACTTTCAGGACTTAAGGAGAATTTAGCCATGGCACAAAATGAAATGAAACAATAGGTAGACCAACATCGTAGTGAAATAAGTTTTGAAGTTGGGGATTGGGTCTTCTTGAGATTGTAGCCTTATAAGCAAATCTCACTGAAGCAAAAAAAAAAGAATAATAAGCTGTCTCCAAGGTATTATGGACCATAGCAAATCATGCAAAATGATCGGTAATGTTGCCTACAAGATAGAGTTGCCACCAACAACAAAGATACATCCAATTTTTCATGTTTCTTATTTGAAGAAGGTAATTGGGCATAATATTCCAACTAAAAAAAAACTACCAGAGCTCGATGAAGAAGAAGGAAGAATCATTTTGGAACCAGAGTGCATTTGTCAAACACACACAGAGAAGCTAAGGAATAGAACTCTCACTGAGTATCTCATCCAATGGAAGAATTTACCAGTTGTAGATGCCACATGGGAGGACGAGGAGTTCATTCAAAAGCATCCAAACTTGACTAGCATTGAGGACAATGCTTCTTTGAAGAAGGGGGCATGCTACACCCTTAATATTGGTGTACATCGGGTTATGAATAGTCGGCTTGTGGCTATCTTAACTCCTAATTAATTCATGCTATCATTATTATATTATTATTTAGATGGTTGGGTCAGCCTAGGTCTTATATAGGGGTGTCTAAGTTGGCCTAGGTGATATCCTAGGCATAAATAGGTATATATAGGAGGTAGAGAGTCTCATTTTATCATTAAGTTGTGAAGTGTGTTCTCATTAGAGATATTTGGAGGTTTTCCCCCTCGAAGTGGCTTGTTATTCTCAGTTATTATCAAGTATTTGCAGCATATTTCATATCATATTCTTCTATTGTGCAAGTTATTTCATAATGCTTTTCCAAAAAAAGAATTATGTGTTGAAAGCATAGCTTTTATAGAGGAGAGAATTGGACTAGCATGGGCTTTTCGGAAGTTGGGAATGACCTCTTGTAATTAGTACTCTATGCCAGATTTTGATGTTGTTTGGGACAACAAGTGTATGAGATTTTGCATGCTCTTAGTATTGAGAGGCTACTTCATGCACCTCTTTCTCTTCACATTTCTAAAATTGAACATTTGTAAAGATAGAAAGTTGTAAATAAAAGTGCTTTAAAACTACTTTAAAAGAAAAAAAAAACATCACTATTACTAGCACTTGTACGCCAAATTCTAGTTGAAGAGTTTTTCCTTACACAATTTTAATTTTTGATGGATGCCATGTAGATGCCTCTTGGTGTAAAAATAAAATAAAATAAAAATGGAATAAAAGTGGTCTATTATTCTTATGAATTAGAAGATATTTTTGGATCTAAACAAAGATTATAACCAATGAAAATTTTAAACTAGAAAGTTTCATTTGAGTCATTAAAAAATATAAAACATTAGAAAATTACTTTTGACATCTATGAAAACACTTTTTCATCATAAAAAAATATTTTAACTTTAATTTTTGTATTTACTTATATTTGTAGCATAATCAACCTAACTCTTAATTAAATTAATTATTATATCAATACTAACATTTATTTAACTATCCTCTTAAAATATCAAAGAAGGTGACTAAACAATGAAGAGAAAAGTAGAAGGATCATGAAGAGCTTTCTTCAGAGTCTTTGGAGAAAGGGGTGTTTATCCCTGGTGGTGAGGCAATCATGGTTTCTGAGAAACTTGTGGAGATGGATATGGTAGAGGTTGAGAATTTATGAATTCCTAAGGGACAAGTTGATTCAGAAATGATTAATAGGGACAAAGAGTAGGGAGGTGAGGTTAATACTCCCTCCCCTATTCTTAACTCGGTGGAGTCTTTTGTAGAGACTAGGTCTGAGGCTCTGGTGGAAGACAAGGTGTCTATGGATGAGGGTTTGGGTTCCCCTCCTTTGGGGGCCCATGGTAGTGGGTGTTTGCCACAAGTTGATTGCTCCAAGGTTGAGGGTTTGGAGGTTTTATCTAAAGTAAAGGATAATAGGGATATTGATGACCCTGACAACCCTCCATTCATTTTGGTGTGAGGTCATAATAGAAAGAAGCACTCCCCTTCATCGAGAGTTGTTACTAGAAATAGGAAAAGGTCTAACTGTGGGTCAAAGTTGAGAGGTAGAGATCTTCCTCCAAATATTACTAGGGATAAGGGGAGCCAAATGGATATTGTTGATGGTACTCAAAAAACTTTGTTGGAGATGTGCTCCAAAAGCACCTCCCATAAGCTCTTATGAAGACCATCTCCTAGAATATGAGAGGGCTAAATCACCCTCACAAGCATTATCTTCTTGCTAATATTGTAAGAGATCATCAACCTGATATTGTCCTAATTCAAGAAACTAAAATGAAGTTGGATAAAGTTTCTAAACTTAAGCATAGGTTTTTTAAGGATTGTGGTATGCATTCCTTTGATGTGGTTGGTTCCTCAAGAGGGATTGTGACTTTTTGGAATTTGAAGTTGGTTCAGGGGGTTGAGGTGTTCCATGTCTGTAACCATGTGGCCACTTCATTTATTAATTTGCAGGATAAGTTCTCTTGGACCCTTTCGAATATCTATGCCCCTAATAGTAAGAGTGCCAGAAAAAAGTTTTAGAAGAATCTTGGATCCTTTAAATTGGTGCATACTATTGTTAATTGGATGGTTATGGGGGATTTTAATACACCCCTACATGATGCTAATAATTTGGGAGGTTCACATATTATGGATGATAGTAGATATGATCTCATGAACCTTATTAATGATAATGCTCTCCTTGACTTGGATCTTAAAGGAGCCTCTTTCACTTGGTCGAACCAGCGTGTGGGGGATGATCTTATTTAGGTTAAGCTTGACCAAACTCTTATCACTCCTGATTGGCTTGTCTCTTATTCCTACTTGCTCTTAGCTTTGATCAGACTGGGGTTGGATCACTTTCCTTTGTCTTTATTGGTGGATTTGTTGGGTAGGAAGAAAAAAATTCCATTTAGGTTTGAGAAGATGTGGACCTGTCATCCTGACCTCAAAAATCTAGTTCATGATTGGTGGAACATTTAGGTGGAAGGGTTGGCAATGTATAGAGTGGCCAAAATATTTCCAATGTGAAGAACAATGTTAGGAGATGGAATCAAACTTCTTTTGGTCACATTTTTTGGAAAAGGAGGAAGTTAATCGAGAGCTTCTTGTTGTGCAACAATCCATCCAAGTCTCTGGGTATGATCAAGCCTTGGATCTGAAGGAGAATGTCCTTCTTTCTAGATTGCATAACATTGTGGCTAAGGAGGAGGAGTTTTAGAAGCAGAGATCTCATGTTATATGGTTAAAAAGTGGGGACAAAAACACAAGTTTTTTTCACCTTTCTACTCTGAAACACAAGGCTTCTAATCATATTGAAGCTCTTAGGTTCAATAAGTAGGTGTTGGAGAAGGATGTTGATTTTTGGAAAGCAATGTCTTCTTACTTTTCTAACCTGCTTTTGGTGGAAGGGGAGATGGATCTAGAATATTAGGAGGGTCTCCTTGGGGACATCCCTCATGTCATCTCTAATGATATTAACAAACAATTAGTGCATATTCCTATGGTAGAGGAGATTAGAAGTGTTGTGTTCTCCTTTGAAGGTAATAACTTGGCCCTAGGGCCTAATGGCTTCCCAATGTTATTTTTTCAATTTTTTTGGGATATTATTGCCAAGGATGTTGTAGAAGCTTCTAAATAATTTTTTAGTAGTGGAAATCTCTTAAAGGAATTGAATTCCTCTTTCATTGTTCTTGTGCCTAAGAAACTGGGTGTTGCTTCCTTTGACGAATTTCACCCTATTAGTTTGTGTAATTCAATTTACAAGATTTTTTCCAAGGTGTTGGTAGTTAGATTGCAAAAGGTTCTTCCTTTTATCTTTTCTCCTCAGCAAAATGGTTTTGTGGTTGGTAGGAAATTTCCGAACTCCATTCTTACTGTCCATGAGAATATTCACTCCTTAACTATTAATAAGCATGTTGGTTTTATCCTAAAGCTTGATTTGCTTAAAGCTTATGATAGAATTTATTGGGTTTTTCTTTCTAAGATTCTGAAAGATTTTGGTTTTGGGGAGAAATTGGTGGTTCGTATTAATCATCTTATTTCCACCCCTAGTTTCTCTATTCTTGTTAATGACTCTCCTTCTCCTCTCTTTGATTGCTCGAGGGGACTAAGACAAGGAGATCCTATATCTCCTTTTCTTTTTATAATCATGGTGGAATTGTTGAGTTGATTCATCCAAAGATTTATTAATTCTGGTTTAATGGTAGGGTTGGCTCCTTCCTCTAGTAATCTTATTTGTTCCCATCAGCAGTTTGTTGATGATTCTCTCATGCTTGGGGAATCATCTATTAAAGAGTCAAAAGCTATTAAACTTATTTTTTAGAGATACAAGGCTGCTTCTGGGTAGAAGCTTAGCTTACCCAAGAGCGTTATTTTCTTCTTTAACACTCCTGACCACATGCAGATTAAAATTGTTAAATATTGTAGTGCTAGATTGGTGAGATTCATGTGTCCTATCTAGGTCTTCCCCTATGCTCTAATGTTCTAGAATCTTTTTGGCAGGGGTTGATTGATAATTTCAATTCCAAACTAGCTAGTTGGAAGGGTGTGGTGTTAAGTCAAGCTGGGAAAGTGTAGTTGATTAAGTCTACCTTTTAGAATCTTCTTCTTTATTCTCTTAGCTTATTTTATATGCCAAGAAAAATTGTGGAGAAGATGGAGGGAATACAAAAGAAATTCCTTTGGTTTGGGGTTGAGGGAAACAAAAGAATCCATTTGGTTTCTTGGGACAATGTTTGTAGGCCAAAAAAGGTGGGGGGTCTTGCAATTCATAAAATCAAAGAATTTAATGTGGCCCTTTTTGGAAAAACATTGTGGAACCTTATTTGGGCTAAGAGTGAATGGGCTAAAATTACTCTAAGCAAATACCCCCGTTAGGTTGATCGTATAAGAGATCTATTGTCTCCTAACTTTCCCCCTACGTTTGGGTCAGCTCTGTGGAATTGTATGGTCAAAGCTCGTAGGCTTGTTTGGTCTTTTTTGGCAGTTAGGAAATGGTAGGAAAATTATGTTCTGGGAGGATTGTTGGTTTGGTAATAGGCCTCTTAAAGATGAACCATGGGCTCAACCTTTCATGGATATTTGTGCACAAAGGGTTGGAAAATTTGTTGTTGATTATATAGATGGAGGTCACTTGAAAATTTTGCACAAGGTGGATCCAAGGTTGGAGGATCTCTTTAATGCTTTGTCCTTGGTTCATATCCCCTCTACTTCTTCTGCTAATAAGGTGATGTGGAGTCCCTCTTCCAATGGTAATTTTTTTGTATCTTCGACCTTTCATCTTCAAGTTTCCTTTGTTGGACCTGTTGCTTTTTGGTCTTACCTGTGGTCCTCTAAATTGATTCCAAAGGTTAATATTTTTTTAGGTTTTTTTGCTAGAATAAGGTCTTATCTATTGATAATCTATTCAAGAGAGGTTTTGTGATGCTTAAAAAAATGCTTTCTTTGTGAAGAGGATACCGAGAGTTCCTTTCACCTTTTGATTGGCTACAGATTTGTTAGAGGCTTGGGCCCATGTTCTTTCTCTTTGGAATCTCAGCTGGGTATTCCCTTCTTCGATTGGGGAAGTATGGTCTTAATGGGTTGGACCTTCCTCCAATCTGACTCTACTTTTTCTTTGGTCTCTTTCTCTCCCCCATATTGCTTGGGGTATTTGGCTTGAGCACAATAACAAGATTTTTTAGAAGTTTGGCTCTTCCTACTATCTCTATGGCTCATAAAATATGTGTTGCTATCAAAGAGAATTTTGTCTATAGGATTATTTTCGAGAATGGTATGAGGTTAATGCTCAATCCGAATGGTATTTCTATAACACATAATTGGAAGTTTCCCTATGATGTTCCCTTCCTCTCACTAAAGGGAAATCCTCTATAGATGATGTTGCTTGGAAAGCTCCTTCTGTAGGATGCGTGAAGGTTAACTTTGACAGAGCTACTAAAGGTAATCTGGGACCTATTAGTTGTGGGGAGTGTTAAGAAATTCTAATGGTAGGTTTGTTTCCATTGTGGCGCTCCCTTTGGGAACCCAGATAAACCACTATGTGGAAGTGGATATTGCCTATCATGGTTTGAAGATGGCCCAATTGAAAGGTTTTAAGAAGGTGTGGCTTGAGGGGGATTCTCTCAATTTTATTAATAATCTGAAGAAATGTTCTACCCCTTCATGGAGTGTTGAATCCATCATCGTGGATGCTATCGAAATCCTTAATTCCTTTGAGTATTATATATCTCATATTTTCTAAGAAGGGAATGGATTAAAGTTGACGTGTTTTCTAATCTTGGTGTTAGGGGTTCTAGAGAGTGGGATGTCAATGACCCCCTCCCCATTGAGGCTATTACTTGTTTAAATCATGATTTTCAAAATTGCTATCTTGGTTGATGACCTTTTAATACTTTGGGTTCACATGACTATTATCACGTGGTAGGTAATTATTTGGAGGGATGATTAGTTGGATCATGATCAAGCTGATGGTACCTTACTTGTTATCCATATGGGGTGACATTCTAGGATCATTATTTTCCTTTGCAATAATTTTGTTGCCACACAAATTGTGGGTATTTTTTGGCTCTCCTTCTCGAGGTTTCTCATCGCTTGCAAGGTTCTCAAGCTTCTTACTTTTTCAAATTATGAGGTCATGGGAGGTGACAAAAATCATGCAGAGCCTTTCTCCTACAATGCTATTGAGCAAAAGGAGGAGGTGTGGTGTATTTTGGAGAAAGGTGGGCTCACACTATATCTAGAAAGGTTGCATGGAAATAATCCGTAGGCAATAGCTTTGTTTGCTAAAGTTTGGAATAACATGGTTTTAAAACTAGGTGGAATAGAATTTGATGTTAATGAGGATTTTATTGCTAATATCACTGGGATCTCATCATAAGGCAATGGTTTACAGAGAAAAGAAGGAATCAAAGGTGGCAATGGATATTTTTTTCAAAGGGACTAAAAAATAATATCTTAAGACAACCAAGAGTGGTGGGTATCAATGTAGCTCACTCAAAGCGCTTTTGGGGAAAGATGTTGAGGAACTTATGAGATACATTACCCTTGAAGGTCATTTTTCTATGGTAAATGCTTATCACTTTGTCCTCCTAAATCATTTTCACTACAAAAAGAAAATTTCATTTTCTTTTTATCTTTTGTCGTTGTTGGAGTATGGTCTGAAGGATCACAAGAGGAACCCTAGGAATCCAGTGCTACATGTTGGGCTTATTCTATTAATTACTGACTATGCTAAAGATTTTGAGGTTGCTAAACCACTTGCTACTCCCAAGGGTAAGCAACAAAAGCTCGTTGTTGAATATGAAACTATCTCTGAAGGGGAGTCCGTCAACAAGAAAGGGAAAAAGAGGGAAATCATCCTTGAGGAGGAGTCTCTTACTAAGGAAGACACAAATTATGTCTCAGATTCCCAAGCTTCCATGGAAGTGGTCTCACAACCTTCTATTGTGGGAAATTTGGGTCCTATCTAAAAGGGATTTGAGACTGGTAGTGAGAAAAAGGCTACTAAAAAGTTGAGTAAAACTAAGCTTGTTGCCCCTGCCACTATCTTGAAGGAAATAATTGAAGATGTGTCCTCGTTCTCCCCTATTTTAGGGACCAAGAGAAAGAAGGATTTGAAGGCTAGCAGTAATAAGAAATTAGTTATTAGGTCTGCTAGCTAGTTGGTGGAGATGTTAGCTAATTCTCCCTTGAAGGTGGATTTTGGGTAGGATGTTGTGGATTTCTCGGGTGTGGACTTGGAAATGCTGAATAAAAGGAGGTTTGTTGCTGAGGAAATTGCTGACTCTATTCACAAGATTTAAATTTCAATTGCTGGTGGTAAAGGTAAGGAGGTCCATGTTAGCTAGGACAAGGTAAGTTCTTCCCAGGAGGATGATGTTGTGGGTAAGGATATTTTTAACTTTGACTGTGAGGATGTTCCCATTGTTCTAGGGATGGCTAGGGAGGGCTCCATTTCTTTGTTTAAATTGTTTAAATGGGCATTTTAGGAAATAAACATGACCAATGTTAGGGTTCATGGCGTAGTTAGTAAAGTCGGCGAGTCTTTAGTTTAGAATCAAATTGATGAACAATTTGACTTATTGAAGATTGTTGTTGAGGAAACATTGAATATGAAGCAGATGTTAGAGGAAAGAATCCTGACCCCGGAGGACCAAATGGAGAGGATTTGTGCTAATTTGGAGAAGGGTGGGGAAGGGACTAAATCTACTATGAATCATGAATCTATTGGCATTTCTACCCCTATTGAAATGGCCAAGGAAAAAAAGGAGACTGCTCCTAGTGAGGAAGTTGGTGCTGGTGGTAGGCTTGCAAGGGAAGAGGTTTCTGTTAACAAGGCTAGTGGGGCATAGAATTTTTTGATTAGTGAGGTGAATGTGGGTGGGCCTGGGGCTAGAATGCAGAATAAGACCAAGGTGCAGGTCGGGGCTCCTGCTAAGGATCTGTCTGAAGTCATGGATGATTATCAGAAGACTATGGAGAGGGACATGGATGCTGCTAATATCCTGAAGAATATGTAGTGTTGTTTCTTTTGTCCCTTCTTTTTGGTTGTTGTCGCACTGAAGGTGTGTTATGTTTTGGCTAATGTTTTCTTATTGTAGTTATCTTTTTCTTCAACTAATCTTTTTTGTAAAGTGTTTTGGGGTCCCTTCAAAACCTCTTTTACCTCTAATCAAAAACATTTATTTAACTAACTTAAATAAAATTAATTAAAGTATAATAAAATATTTACAATATTCTATTATTACATTTTAAACAAAAATATATTTTATTTTATTATTATTATTATTTAATTATTTGATATAAAAATAGATAAATAAAAAGTAAAATTTTAAAAAGATGTTTAAAATTATTATGATTTTTTAGTTGAGATGACAAGCGCCCTAACTTCAAATAATTCTCTCTTTTTTTATAGTATCTTATTGGCAATTTTCTTGCTTATAACTAAAGTTTCAAGGCCACATCATCATGTTTTTTGTTGAGGAATCTAAAAGACCCAAAAAAAAAGTAAGATCAATAGTTGTGCACTAAGTCATGTTTAATTAATGCACTAATTTGGCATCACATGATTTGTTGTTTTTTAGATCTAAGGAATACATTTCATTCAATTATGGGTACTCATTATCAAAAATAACAATTTTGAACCAAGAAGGTAGAACTAGAGTAGTTAAAGTGGAAGATAAAGTGTTTCTTAGTGAAGGCGGGCATATTAAACAAAACCTAGCTGTGAGACTTGTATTTGGTTTCCAAAGTGAATCCATAGAGCTTGAATTGTTATAACAAACATGGAAAAAAAATCTTAAATAACAACTATTATTAAAGATTTTAGTGTAATAGAGGGTAATTTCGACACTGAAAAGTAGTTTCCTATTTATAAGCTTCTCTTTTGTGTTTGGATAAACCCTACCTGTATCACACTCAAAACGATGTTTTATTTGTAACCTTTTGTTCATCCAAAAAGGTAAGGTAAAAAAACATAGTGCTATTTTATTTGTAACTTTCTATTCATTAAAAAAGGTAAGGTGACAGTTTGTGGAAATCTTCCTCTACTATGTAGCACTAATCATGCTTAAATCGATGACTAGATTAAGTGGGGAGATGCCAAAATACAATTAAAAACATATGGATGATGGCATTCTCGATTCTGGTGACTCTATAGACACAGTTGTGGAGAAAGAACCCTTGGCTGAACCAAACAAACCAATGCTAGAAGACCAACTAGGTAAAACCCTCAAAATGCATCTTCCTAATGATATTGTTAAGGTTATTTCATAATATCAAAAACAAAAAAAATATTTTATTTTTCCTACAGGGAGTCCCATCTAAAATTAAATTTTATAAATGGGCTCAGTTAAATTGGGAAAATCAAGATGGGACATTGAAGCATTTAGAGGTCCTAGAAAAGGGTATGTGTCATGCATGTTTAAGTCAATAGACCATGCCCAAGTTGTTATGCAATACGAAACTTGGGTCATTTGTGGGAAAAATTGTTATTTACAAGATTTCACCTTTAACTTTCATCCCAGGGGGCCAATCCACTTGCATTATCCCATGTGGGTTGAGCTTCCATTCCTCAATCTGTATTTTAGACCATTTCTTAAGGATATTGTGGCTCAATTTGGAAGAGTAATTTGGTGCAAAAATCTTTCTAACAAATTTTCTAGCCTAAGAGTTCATCTTAGGGCTTGTGTGGAGGTAGACCTGAATAAACCATTTCTAGAAAACATCAAACTTATCGGCCCAAGTCTTGAATTGGATTAGTCATTAGTCTACCTAAACAAGTCAAATGCTTGTTTTTAATATCTAAAGGAAGGTCACTTGATTCATAAATTCCCTATTAGGAGAAATAAGTCATCTCAGGCTCTTTCCAATTTTGCCCCAACTAATAGTCACTTTTCCTCTTCCAATCTTACTTATACCCCTTCTTCTAATTTTCCCTCTTCTTCTCTATCAAATGTCACCAAAAAATCACCCATTATTGAAGCTCGTGAGGATTCTTCCCCCATCTTGTAAGGATGCGCTCATGTCTAATAGTTGAAGATTGGTTAGGAAGAGGAAAGAGCCTTCCCTCTCTCCCCTACAGCTTCCTTCCTCTTCCTCTCCTAATGCTCAAGATTCCTTTCCCCCCGACACTCTCCTCCTCAACCATATTCTCACAATTCTACTCCCCCTTCCTCCTTCTCTTTCCATTTCTTTAGATCACCTTCTTCTACCTCTAAAGATCATGAGGCCAAGGATTCAAAAGTAAATCTTGACAATATTTTCAACATTTCTTCCCAAGAAGATGAATCTTCTCAATCTCATCATGAACTATAGAATCCTATCTTGGAAGGCTCAAGGGATTTATCTCCCTCCTAGTGAGTATAAAGTGAAGAATCTGGTTGTTAAATGGAAGCCTAACATTCTCTTCCTACAAGAAGTTAGAATCAATAGCATCAAACTTGAGGCTTTGCTTTGCAATGTTTGGAGAGATCCTAGTTTTTTGCATACATTGCATTTTGATGGAAAAGGCAGGGTTGTTATTGGATTTTCTCCATGGATTGATAAAACATATCATTCATAAAGGTGAGGGCCCTTCTCATAGCTATTTTTAGGCTATCACCTTTATTAATGGTCAACTAATTGGTTCTTATTCAATTTATGACTCCAATCTTGATAAAGACCATGTTGAGTTATGGAATTGGATGTCTAGTAATCTCCCTAATGTTGATTGGATTTTAGGGGGAGATTTTAATATGGTTGATCATCCTCATGATCACACCTAGGCCAAATAGCGTACTCTAAGCTATGAAGAATTTGAAAATTGGTTACTTTTTCAAAACTCATTGGGAGTGGTAATCCTATTCATCACAAAATTTCCATCCAATCAACAAATTGGTTTACCTAGTCTAATTGCAGAACGAGAGATTACAAGAAGTTGAGTAGGTTGGACATATTTTATATTTCACTAGTCTTACCTTTCATTTTTAGACTCAGTAGGATTGTGTGTTAAAGTGGACCTCTCTTTCTGATCATTATCCCATAAGTTGCAACTTAAGCTTGTCTCAAACTTCAAACATTGATCATTCTCTTCCCTTCAAACTAAATGATTCTCATTTAAAGAATCTGATTGTTTAGTTTCCCTTGCGGGGATTTGGAACTTCTCTCCTAAACTAGATGATGGGAAGTCTTGGACTGATTGGTGTTGTGCTACCATTTCTATTTGCACTAATTTCTTACCTTCATTTGGAAAAACTGGCTTGGCAATGTAAACTTAAGCAAAAATCCCTCCAATGAAATTTTTTTTAGGCTAGAAAACTCCTTAATAATGATCCCAGCAATATTAGAACTCAAATTGTTATTGTTGCTACTGTGGCCCTCTATTGCTTAAAATTGATAAATATAAAGGTCAACGAACTCAAGTAAGATCTAGACTTCATTAGATAAAAGAAGGAAATAAAGGTGAATCATAAATAAAAATGGGGGAAATGGGATGGAAAATTACCACTCCTATTTTTATTTGGGCCACTCAATAATGTCCTAGGAACCCTAATTGGATTGAATATCAACCTTAAAGGTGAGTCAAGTCTCAACAAAGAGGACCTAGGAAGGGGTTCTTTCAACTTTAAGGGGTTCACCACCAAGAAAATTCTTGGAAAAGACAACTAAGCATTCAACCTACAAAACCTAGTAATGCAAGCTAAATGAACAATGCAAATGATGAAATAATGCAATAGGAAGTTAGGATATATGTACCTAGGAAGTCTGGAGATGTGAAAAGAATTCCAAAAATGCAAAGAAGCTATCAAAATGAGCTATGGAGGACAAAGACGCCCTTACTATTGTCTTAGTCCTACTATTGTTTTTTAGGGAAGATGCAAAATCTTTAGATGTCCAAATTGGATCTGGAAGAATATTTGAAAACTACCCTTAGGAGGAATAAGATGCCCTAGGTGGCAACTTAGTCTCATCTAGAATTTTAGGAATGTCTAAATGTGGTCCCGAGGCTTGATGTCTGAACTTTTTTCTTCTCTCATCTTAGGTTCTGAAACTTTCAGATTTGGTCTATAGGTGAGTTTTTGTGAAGATGAGAACTTTTCAATACAAATTTTCAACTTTGCAACTTTTCACTTCAAATAATCTTCAAGCATTCACCCTAAATTTTCAATCACAAACATGCAAGAGAGGAAAAACTTGTTGATTGTTAGTGAATAGGGGTTTGCCTTGGTCAAACCCCTTGTTAGTAATTAAACCTTGAAATGGAATAAAATATTGAAGGGACATGATGAATGGACAACATGCAATGTTACAACTCACCAAACCCTTGTTGTAAAGTCTACAAACTTGTTTGAGGTGGCTAGCTTGGATATAGATCTTGAATCAAAGAAATGCTTGATAGATATGGACTTGAATTGCTTGCTTGAATCAAAACCCTACATCAAAAATGTTAGCACAAAACCACACATGATGCAAGAATATCCTTGATATGATGCTTGAATCTTGATGATGGCTCCAAATGCTTGATGAATTGCTCTTGAATGCTGGAATGCTTGAATACTTAAAGTGCTTGTAATCCTGCTATATATGAAAATGAGAGGAAGGAACCTTGTATTTATACTTATCTATGCTTAATATCCTAAAATTACACCACACCAAGCCAACATATGAATTCATTAATTAAAGGAGGCTAAATCTTTCCAGAATTTGAAATTAAATACCAAAAATACCTTAAGGGGGACTAAGATTCCCTAGGTGGCATCTTAGTCCCAAGGCATGAAACTTAGGGCACAAGCTCCAAAAAGGGACCTATTTAGGTGATTTCAAAATTAGGGTCCCAATAACTTTGGGGGATAAAGATGCCCTAGGTGGTGTCTTAGTCCCGACCCAAAAATCAAGGACACTTAAACATAATCTTTAAATTATCATTTACCGTTTGAAGAATGTGAAGATTAGCCATAAAAAGATATACTTTGTTGGGCTTGTGGATGAAAAATAGGACCAATTAAGACATAAATAGGGATAAATAAAGCAAGGAAAGCCGGAATAGGTGTGAAAATGCAAGGGTACATGCATTTTACTACACTAAATTTAGCTCCCACTTTAGTGAGAGGAGGAACTTGCTTCAAACTCACACTAAAGTAGCCAACCACGCTTAGTAAGATAGTATGGCAATAATCAAGAGGGTGGTTGAGCCCCTAGGATCAAGATCCTATGAAGAACCAACATAGGAACAAAGGAACATGCATGTGAATGATAGATGAAGCCATAACTAGATTGCAAACATACACCATCAAAGACAAAAAAAGAAAAAGGAAAAGTGCAACAGATCAAGCTTCAATTGGTCATCCAATGCGTTGTGTATTGGGTCTAGGTTGTTTGTCCAAGAAAATTTTACAAGTGGAACATTTTTTCCACTATACAAACAAAGCGCATGCTCACAAGGGCTAGTGAAGCTAGGTGTCCACTAGGCGGGCCCCAAGAGGTCCATATCAAATTCATACCCCCATGACTATGGTAAGGAAAAAATGAAAAAAATGCACACTCACAAGGGCTAGTGAAGCTATTTTTTCACTAGCTGAGCCTTGAGGAACCATATCAAAGCCATACCTCCATGACTTTAATAAGGCACAATAAGAAAATACAACAAGATGGAGGGATGTTCGAAGGGATTTTTCTTAGTTCATGTGAGGTCTTAATCTTATGGGACATTGTGCTTATCGTCTTAGAGAGAGCATAAATACAAGGTCTCGTCTTGGGGAACATTGTACCTAATCTTTCCAAGAGAGGACAAATGCAAGGTCTCATCTTGGGAAACATTGTATTTAATGTTTCCAAGAGAGGACAAGTGCAAGGTATCATCTTGGGCAACATTGGACCTAATGTTTCCAAGAGAGAACAAGTAAATATTGCACTCTCAGAGGAAATCAAACCCAATGACACCACCAAGAGAAGGATGCATCGCAGGAAGAAAGAGAATATCGCAAGGAACATGCAAACAAATGCAAATGAAATCATGCCAAAATAATGCCAATGTATGCCCCCACTTTAAAGAAATTGCTAACACCATGTTGTGAGAAATTACTTTAAAGTAGCCAAAACATAAAAAAAAGAGAAAAAGGAAAATAGGGTTGCCCCCCAGAAACACATAAGGGATCTATGGATTTGGGGTCAGTATCTGTCTTTGCTGCAATGATATTAGAGAGCTCAGAACTGTCATCATTCCCCAAATACACACAAAACTAAACGAATGACACAAAGAGAGTGAAAAAAAATGAAAAAACTTTCGAATCAACATGGAAGAGACATGAATGTATCGATGCCTTATGTCATCCCCAAAAGGAAAACACAAGAAAAAAATAAAAAGAAAGAAGAGATAATGAAAAATATTTTGGGTCAACATGGAAGAGACATAGGGTGTCCCAATGCCTTGTGTCATCCCCAAAGGAAAATACCAAACGAAAATGGAAAGAAAGCAAAGATAAATGAAAAGATAAAATCTTATGAAATATAGAAGAATGAAGGTACAAATAGAGGAATGCACATAGAGAGAGGAAACATGGAACAATACACCAAGGGGGATCAAATTACACACATGCAATCAAATAAAAAGAAAGAAAAAGAGGAAAATAAAAAAGACTAGTAAAGTAGATGTGAGTCAACCTAAAGCAAGTCCTCTACCTCCCAATCTCAGTCTGTATAAGTGGAAGGCAGATAACCAGCTTATGGGACAACAACATATGCCCTACTAGGACAAGGCTATCTACTTCTTGTCCCCATTGAGTGCAAGACAAGAATGAGCCGAGGTAAGTGATGGGAAGGATTATGTAATAGTGAGAATAGAGTATTTTACAACTATTAGATGACAAAAAGGATGAAGGATATGCTATTTAATCACTAGATAAAAAGTACCTTTGTCAAAGTGATATTTACTCAATATGATTTTTAATGCATGAAACTCATTGATAATGTGTCCAAGAGTCCTATGGTATTGACAAAGTGGAACTTTTTCATCTTTAGGATATAGTATTAGTCTATTGTTCTCTAGTGGCAATAGGATAAGTCCTTGGTTAAGAAGGATTTATAATTTTCTTTCACTTTCAAGTGGCAGCTGAGGAGGTTGTAGCTTTTGAAATTTATAAGGTCTTTTATGTTTGCTAGATTCACCAACGTCTTAGATTGAACTTCGAGGAGGATATAAGGTGACCCTATTACCTTTGTCATTGTCATGTGTTATTGGTTTTTCTTTAGGAAGAAGGACACTCATGTCGAGGGGAGAATCTAAGATTACCATACCATCACTATGAAGCCTTAGGTATTCTCCAGGAGGTCTTATGTTGTAAGGGGGATCTTGATATCCCAACCCTTTTGTGTTTTCATTAGTTGATATTTTCTCTAGGGCTTGATGAATGTTATGTTCACTTGTTGTATCACATCCTTGTTTAATCAAGATTGTGAATCCTTTTCCATATGTTTCTTCTAGATTTATTGGATTGTTTGTGACTTTGTTATCATAGAATGGTTGAGTGTTTACTTGTTTAGAGGAAATAGGTCCACCTAGTCTAGGGAACTTAGGTTCAACTTTTGTTTCAGGATGTAAGTAACCAAAGATCTCAAGAGGTGGTATTGTAGGTGGATTTGGTTGTTGCATGGATGGATAAAAGGATGCATTATCTTCAAGGTTGTTAAGGAAATCATTTAGAAACTTATTCATGTTGTCATAATCTTCTTCAATGATGTTGGTCTCATGAGGAGGACATGCATTAGGAGTTGTGTGAGAATGAGTAAGTTCAATTTAATTAGGGTCATTACCAAAGGAACAACTTGACACATCTACTAAAGATTTCAAGGACATCCAAAGACTTCCAAAACACATATCCATGATGCAAGATTGAACAAATTCATTTGAAATGAAAGAAATTAAAATAATAGGAACTCTAAAAACTATAAAAAAAGACTGAAAGCAACAAAAAAAGGCATAGAAAAGCAAATTTAGATCCTAAAAGATGGAAATTCAAAATCAATAGGGACTAAGATGCCAGTAAGGGCATTTTAGTTCTACTAGTGAAATTATGAAGTTCTAGAGACTTGAACAAACAACAAACAACAAACAACAAACAACAAAGAGAGGATTCTGAGGCAGAAACCCTGAGAGGGACTAAGACACTAGGAAGGGTGTTTTAACACTAGCAAAGGTTTTTTTGAGTAAAACAATAAATTCTATATTGTTTACAATGTTCACATGTTTCCTATTTAGGATGTTGATGTTTATAAACACGAAACTATGCAAATGAATGCAAGAAAAAGTAACTAGTGAAAAACAATTGAATGCAAAGTTGAATGCACTTTGTTCAATTTTTAATGAAATTATAATGCTTATAAATATAATTAGGATGATGAACAAAAAACTTTTTCAATTTTTCAATGAAATGAAATGATGCAAGAAAGCAAAAATGCAACCTATACACACTTTCACTAATGCAATTATGAGCAACCCTAGATGCAATTTTACTAAATATGAGAAACGCTAGATGTAATTTCACTAATGCAAGATGCAATGCAAGAATTAATGCAACCTAGATCTAGGACTTTAATGAACTCCAAATCAAAAAATGAATGCTCAAAATGGTTGGGTTCACCAAAATGAACCGTAAATAAAAATGGGGAAAATGGGATGGAAAATGCCCACTCCTATTTTTATTTAGGCCACTCAATAATGCCCTAAGGACCCTAATTGGATTGATTATCAACCTTAAAGGTGAGTCAATTCTAAACAAGGAAGACCTAGGAAGGGGTTCTTTTAGCTTTAAGGGGTTCACCACCAAGCAAATGCTTGGAAAAGACAAATAAGCATTCAACCTACAAAAACTAGTAATGCAAGCTAAATGAAGGATGCAAATGATGAAATAATGTAGTAGGAAGTTAGGATGTGTATCTGGGAAGTATGGATCTATGTGATAAGGATTTCAAAAATGCAAAGAAGCTGTCAAAATGAGCTATGAAGGACAAAGATGCTCTTACTATTGTCTTAGTCCCATTTTTTTTCAAGCCAGATGTAGAATCTTTAGATGCTAAAATCATATCTAGAAGAATCTCTAAAAAATACCCTTAGGAGGGGGTGATCCCACAATACTGGTTAACAATTTTTGGGAGATCCATATTTTTTCTAAAATCACATATTTTTAGAAAATATATTTATTTAAGCTTTGAAAAGTTTCATTTAAAGGATTCCAATTGAAGAGGGTTTGATCAAACCACCTTAGATCAAACCCCCTTGGATAAAACCCCACTATTTTTAAACCATACCTATAATAGAGTCTCCTTTACACCTATCCAAATGTTGATAAAAAACCACTTTTGATTTACCTTTTGGGGAATCAAATGGATTCATTTAAAATTTATTTTTGTAATTCTGTAGTCCTTATTATAAGCTTCCCATAAAGTAAAATTTAAATAAATTCAATTATATATATATATATATATTATTTATTGTGAATGTAGGTTTCTCATCAAAAATCAAGCTCTTTGTTTTGCACGTGGAAAAATAGTAGACTATAAAAAAATTTGAAAAATATCAGTGCACTAGATATTGATGTCTCTAATCATACAAAAAAAATAAATTGAATTTCGATACATACAAAAAAAGTTATGTTTTAGCCAATAAATCATGTCTAAATTATAACTAGTTTGACTTTAAAACTTAATTAAGAAAACAATATTCAATGAAATACTATGAAACCAACTCCATGTACTGGATATTATAGTTACACATATAAATTCAAAAACATTAGAATTTTATCCTTCATAGAAAAAAGGTTGTATGTGTTAGCCAATAATGTCACTCTTTAAAAATTGTGTTTACTGTTAAAAACTAGTTTTCAAAGGAGATGGAAAAATAAGTGCAATGTAATTCAAAAAAATTTTAAAAAAAAAAATTAGAATCTACATAAAAAATTTCACAAATCACTAGTTTGCTTCATCTTCAAATTCCTCATGGTTTAGCCACTATAGGTGCCCAAAAGTGAAGATTTTGTTAAAAAAAATCAGTTCAATGTCTAGTTTGGAAAAAAATTGTAAACTAATATTGTGGGATCACCCAAGGACTAAGATGCCCTGGGTGGTAATTAAGTTCTATTTGGAATTTTGGGAATCTTTGAATGTGGTCATGAGGCTTGATGTTTTCACTTTGTTCTTCTTTGATCTCAGGTTCTGAAACTTTTGGATTTGGCCTGTAGGTGAGTTTCCATGAAGATGAAAAAAATTCAGTGCAAATTTGCACTTCAAATGATCTTCAAGCCTTCAACCGAAATCTGCAATCACAAACATGCAAGAGAGGAAAAACTTGTTTATTGTTAGTGAATGGGGGTTTTCCTTGGTCAAACCCCTTGTTGGGAATTAAACCTTGAAATGGAATAGAATAATGAAGAGAAATGATGAATGAACAACATGCAATGTTACAAATCACCATACCCTTGTTGTAAAGTTTGCATACTTGTGTGAGGTGGATATAGATCTTGAAAAAAATAAATTCTTGATAGATATGTACTTGAATTTCTTGCTTGAATCAAAAACCTACATCACAAATGTTAGCATAGAAACACACATGATGCAAGAATATCCTTGATATGATTCTTGAATCTTGATGATTGATTTGAATGCTTGATGAATTGCTCTTGAATGATAGAATGCTTGAATGATTAGAGTGTTTGTAATCTTGCTATCTATGAAAATGAGAGGAAGGAACCTTGTATTTATACTTATCTATGCTTAATATCCCAAAATTACACCAAGCCAACATATGAATCCATTAATTAAAGGAGGCTAAATATCACCAAAATTTGAAATTAAATCCCAAAAATCACTGAAAGGGGACTAAAACGCCCTAGGTGGTGTCTTAGTCCCGAGGCATGAAACTCAGGGCACAGATTCCAAAAAGGGACCTATTTAGGTGCTTTCAAAATGAAGGTCCCAAGATATTTGGGGGACAAAGATTCCCTAGGTGGCGTCTTAACAAAATCCTTAATTTATCATTTACCCTTTGAAGAATGTCAGGATTAGCCATAAAAAGATATAGTTCATTAGGCTTGTGGATGCAAAATAGGACCAATTAAGACATAAATAGGGATAAATAAGCAAGGCGGGCCTAAACAAGTGTGAAAATGCAAGGGTATGCATTTTACTACACTACATAAGGAATACAATATTTTTTTAATTATCTCAACTACAAGCATAAAAAGGAAAGAATCAGTGCCATGAGGGATGAATTTGATACTATTCAGACTAACCCTTCTAAAATATGTAATTTCTTTAAACAATTTTATGAAAATATTTTCAAAGATGTTAAATTACAATATATCCAACAAACCCTCAAGGATATGGTTAAAAATTATATTGCTATCAGAATAGATTCCAATTATAGCCAATATTTAGATAAAATCTTTTCATTGGAGGATATGGGAAAGGATTTCTTCTCTATGGCCCCTTACAAAATTCTGAGCAGTGATGGGCTTCCTATGGAATTTTACCACTTGCTATGTGACAACACATTAAGGACATTTTTTATTGCCTATACTTGGAGGCTATTCAAATTGGTTCATTCGGTCCTACTATTAATGGGGGTATAATAAAACTTATTCCTAAAGGAAAAAAAGGAGGATTATATCTAAGGTTGGTGTCCTATCATGCTGCTCAACACTTCATATAAAATTATAGAAAAATCCTTAGCCATTAGGATCAAACCAATGGTGCAAAGAATTGTTAGAGATGAACAAATAGGTTTTATTGCTGGCATATTTATTCTTGATAATATTATGCTAGCATGGAAGACCTATGAATGGGCTCAAAAAAGTATTCAAAATGCTATTTTGATTAAACTCAACTTTTGGTGAAGAGCTTATGATAGAATTCATTGGAGTTTTATTCTTAAAATGCTTGAATGGTTGGGTTTGGGCCCTAAACTTCATGCTCATGTTCAAATGTTGTTTTGAGATGCTAATTCCTAGATTATTATCAATAATATTATGAAAAATCCATTTCCTTTACAAAGATCTATTTGGCAAGGTTGTCTCTTAGCCCCTTATCTCCATGTCCTTACAACTAATGCTTTGGGTTACCTACTTCAAAGTGCTAATAATATGAAGATAATTTTAGGGATCTCTATTCCCAATAATATTGTTGTAACTAACTCTCATTATGTCGATGAAAACTTGTTATTTTTACAAAATTCTAAAATATAATATTTCCAACACGATGGACATATTAGATTTGTACTATGTTTTTTCAGGATCCAAACTTGCACATGATAAAACAAATTTTTTTATGGTTCAAACTGGTCTGATCCCCCATTGGATTCCCCATGATTGGAAAAAAATTAAACATGGGAAAATTATGAAATAATTAGGTATACATTTTGGTATCGTGGCTTCTCTTTCAGATACATGGCATTGGTACCTTAATAAAGTCAAGAATAAACTTTTCACTTGGAGAAATAAATTTCTCTCCTTGGTTGGTAAAATACAGGTTGTCAATTAAATATTTCTTGCTACACATGTTTATTATTCTTCATGCTAGATTCCCTCTAAAAATTGGTATGATTATTTAATTAAACTCATATGTCAATTTCTTTGGGCTAAATGGGATGACAATAGAGGGCTTATCACAACATCATGGACTCAATGTATTCAACCTAAATGTAAAGGTGGTTTGGGGTTTATAGATCCAAGAACTCAAGGATTTTGTTTGGATAGCAAATGGATTAATAGAGCTATCCGTGGGGATGAATTGTGGAAGATTCTTATACAAAGTCACATTAACCTTGCCTTTGTCAAGGGCAAGTGGCAACACATGGGATGGCTTGATAAAATTTTGCATGCTTTTTTTTTTTTTTTTCAATAAAGGCTTCTTCCCCCCTCCAATCTATATAGAAGGCTTGGTAGCATAATTACTATCTTTTAAAATGGAGGGATATCACACTTCAACATGGATTTAGTTTCTCTACTTCATTTGGTGGAACAAGCACATTCTTTACCAAGATCAACCTCTTGCTTTAAGATTTCCTAAACAATATTACTCACTATTCACAAAAAGAGTCTATAATGCTAGAGATCTTTGGGATTTTGATACTATGAATTGGTTGTCATGAAATTTTATTAAATCTAAATTTAATCTTAGCAATAAATACAAAGTGTTTCTAATATTTATGCAGTCCTTGGTTGCATTGGAGTTGTCAATGAAATTATGAACTCCTATTCATTGTAACTTCTACAAGGATTGGTTATGAATGTCATCATATCATTTCCTTCTTTTTCCTTTAAAAATAATTTATTTATGCTACTTCCTAACCTTCCATTAAGGTCTTGTTTGAACTCCAAATGGAATTAAAAATTAAATTAAAATTTTTAGTCAAAACTATCTACCCAGATTTAGAAATCAAAAGTTAACACATATGCTCAATTAATTGCTTGGAAGATTTTGCATTGCAAACTACCCATTGTAGACAGACTAAAATATTTGATGGTCCAAGCAATTAATTATCCATTTTTTCATCATAAAGAAACTATACGCCATATCTTTCAGGGATGTCAATATGTTAAAAAACAATGGAATGTTATTTTTAGTGATCTGTCAGATATTTTTGAACATAAGTTAATTGGAAAGAAGCCCTTCTTGGCATGGTGTTACATGCTAATATCATTGATAATGGAGTTAGACATGTCATTTTGTTTCATGTATGGAGAAATAGGTGTAAGGTCATTTTCAATAACTCACATGATCACCAAGAAGCTACATTCCTTGGGCTTTACTCTAACATTTTCTATTGTTTGACTTCATTTTTTCACTATTATAGGATGGGGCTGAGAAGAATTTAAAGGTTGATTTCCAAATCCAAAAAAATCAAAAACCAAGTTAAGCTTTTTCCTAGTAAGAAAAGGTTTCCATTACGTAGCGTCTAAGGTCCTTCTTTCAAGAATGATTTTTGCTCCTCTTCTACAATCTACTATTTGGGATTGTTGTTGGCCCATCTTTGTTAGCTTTTTATACTTTCCTATAGTTAGCCATATTAGTTATATCTTCATAAGCCAACAATAAGATGACTCTTATTAGTATGTTCTATTGGGTGGATTTAACTTGTTTTCTAATAGTCCTATAGTGGCCTTGGTTGTTGCAGTAGTCAAATGGTTACTTTCCATTTACCTCTCTACTTACATGCATAGTCTGGAGAGCTCTGCTACATTTAGAACCATATGGATTTATGTTTATGGTACAGTTCAACAACTTGTTAATGTTGTGATTATTTTTTTGTAATCAACAAGTTGGTGTACTTATGACTTATCAAGTCTATTGTCTCTACTTGATTAATTTTTTGTGATCAACTTGATTTGTTGGTGCTCTTATGTCGTATCAGTAGGGTGTCTCTATTGTTTGAATTTTAATGTCTTGTGTACAACTTATTTCTACAACTTTTTACTGCATATTATATTTTGTAACTTGAATTTTCTCAATAAAAAAACACTAACAACTTTAAAGTCACAACTATTGTTACAATATTATTAAAAAAACTAAACATTAAACCAACAATTACTATAATTATTAGAACATGCTCAACTAGTGGATCTTTTCCCCTATCTCATTTATAATATACACCATTATTTTGATGATTACACTCTCCAACTCATTTTTGACAAAATGCTATTGTGATGGTCCCACTATCCCATTTTGCACTCCATTATTGATACCACTAGATATTAACTCTTAATACTTCCAAGTACCAAATGGCTCCACTTGTCATATCATTTTTCCTTTCTTTTTTAAGTGTCACTTGTTATCATCACCGACTCCCTCATCTCTCTTCCACATTCATTCATTGTATGAATAGTTAAAGTTGTCTTTCATAGGCTTTCCAATATGACTTCGTGTTTCTTCCACATGAAAGCATTAAGTCATTCAATGTGATAGATATCATTAATTCTCAAGTGAAGGAAAATTGCAACGGATCTTTTCTTGTGTTGATATTTTGGCTATTACAACTTAGGATTTAGTGGTGGAGGTAGCTACTTTCTCCTAATCACATATGCTTCTAATTTTTAGTATCTTTTTGGTGAGTTGTTAGTTTTAATGTTAAATGGATTAATGAAATAGATTGTAAATTTTGGTTGCTAGTTGGGAGGGCCAATGTGGATTGTGCTGCTAGGAAGGAGATACTCTACAACTACAAACTTCAACAATGCAAATACCAACCTTCCTAGTCCAAAATTCAACCTTAGTGAAGAAAACCTCACCAAGCTTGGCGTAAACCTCAATGAATAACATCACTACATTTTAAATGTGCACATACATTAAAAATATATAGGACCTAAAGAGTCTTTTTCCATAAGATACAACTCATAATGAGAAAAGAAAAACTCACATAACTTGCCATAGCTCTCACTAAACAACAACATTAAATTCTGAATTTGAACATACATTGTAATGGTATGGAACATAAGGAGTCTTTTTTATAGAGCAAAAGTAATTGATACTTTATCTTATCCAATTCGTTCATGATTTTCATCTTTTCTTTGGGAATCCCTTGCAATTGAGAACACAACACAACAATTTGGAAAATAATATCAGAGTATAACTTTAGCATTTCTCCTTCCTAGTGAGCATTATGTTTTGAAAAAATTATAGGAATCTAATTTTCCATATATATTATGTTAAATAACATGACTTATAAAATCTGCAACAACATTATTTTGCATGCCGAATCCCAATAAAGCTTATTTCCAATTCAATTTGTGCTAAAAATCATAGGAATAAATTTAAAGATAACATTTGATTTCATTTTAGTCCTAGAGCTATCCCAAAAAATGTGTTTCATAATTTCATTATACTAGAAGAAAGGACATTTAACTCACTACACCAACATGTATCTTAACCTATCACCAATAGATAATTTGAAATTTAAAAATTTCTAAGCCAAGATTTGAGCATTAGCCTCGGCTTTTGACCTCTATATCTACACACACAATATTCTCCAAGTCTTTTCTTTGAAATTACATTTCCATTTATTACTAAGCCTTGGATTTAAATTGAAAGAAGGAAGCAGATTTAGGTATACTTTTTAAAATGAAAGCAGCCAAATTGGATCTTGGATAGCCACCATCAATCTTTAAGAATATTGCATTGCAAGGGAGTACATAGTTTTATAACAAGGTCCATGGGAACCAAAGCTCTCACAAATATAACAAAGCTTTGGAACTTATTATATAGCCTAAATTTATTCTTAATAATATTCCAAGCAACCCATTCAAGCACATTATAGTCCCACAAGTCTCCAAAATGTTGAATCCCTTTATTAAATAGGTGAAGGGTATGTGTCAAAAAAGAAATAACAAGAGGTTGTCCTCGGTATTGAATCATTATACCACCAAATGGATGATGTACCAAAACTAAACCCATGTTGTAATGAGGCAATTTTCCAATTCAAACAATTACAAACTAGCTACCAAGCCTTCCTTATAGACAACAAAGGGAATGAAGCTTTAAGTTGAAAGAAAGGAGAAATAATTTTTTTATGAATCCATCTAATCGATAGCCATTTCTTTTTAACAACTTACATGATTTTATAACAAACCAAAATATTCCAAGGTTGATCTCTATCAACCACTCTAAATATCCATTTAGTGGCAAAAAAAAACACCTTGGGTTTTGGGATCTAACAAACCCAACCCTCCTCTTGATTTAGGTTGAATGTAGTGTAGCCAAGAAATTGATTTAAAACCAACATCACCATTCCAATTACACTAAATAAACTGTCTAATGATGAGATCTTCATAGCCCTTTTATGAATGCATCCAACAAGATGGGTAATACACATGTGAAGCCAAAAATATTTGGTTCACAATATGAATCTTCCCAGCTAGGGAAAAAATTTGTTCCCCCAAGAGCAAATCTTATTTTTCAGCTTGGTAAGAAACCATTTCCACATATTAGATAGAGTGGTACCTATACCAAAGGGGATTCCCAAGTAGTGAGAAATTTTTCCATGCTTAATTTTATTCTAATATTTTGGTATCCAATCTAGGATGGGATCAATATTCACCATAAGAAAGGGTCAATGCAGGATCATGGGGGTCCAAACTAGGCCTCTAAGTGGAAATGAAAATTCAGAAAAATAGAGTTAGGTAACTTGACATAAAAAATTGAATAGGTTATTAAAATAATTTGAAAAATATGTATAAACAAAAGTTGTGGAAAATTGAATGTAGTTTCTAGGATACGAGTCCTTTTTTGGAAAAAATAAAATTTATTTTACAAAAATTTAAAATTTCAATTTAGCGATACTAAACTTTCAGGAAAAAGAATAAAGAAACATAACTAATTAAAACATCTATATCTGACCACCATAAATTGGTCAAAAATTTATGAAATTCATTTTTTTAAATCCTATAGTATGCCAAGCTTAGAATGTGAAGCATCTTGTAGGTTTGAAAAATGTTAAGTAGTTTGAAAGTTATAGAGTTTTTTCAATCAACCTATCAATCAAGACTTTAGTTCTAATGTATGTAGAAAATCAATAATAATTATTTATTAAATTCAAAATACGGTGCAATCTTTTTTCTCTTTTGACAACTCCTCTCTCCCAATTAAGCCGTTAGTGGATGTGACCTTTCCAGACCACTTCCTCATTTCTTTTTGCATTGAATGGGAGACTCGATAGCCTCGTACATGTAAAACTCTTTTTTTTTTTTAACATGTCTTTACTCTGCCACAAGCCTACCTTGGCCCACATTTACAAAATCTAGAATTTGGAGTGCAAACCAACTCATCATATAGGTTAGATTTCTTGGTGGAATGAGGCTATCCTCTACACAGCTAGATTACTAGCTATTTTCCATCGGCAGTCTTATGAGGCTACCATCACTGACATTTGTGTTGCTACTGAGGCTTTGGTAGACAACCCCTTTTCTCCATCATTGCAAGTCAGGGTGGAAAAATTAAGGCACAAGAAAAAAATCGCTGACAGCTATGTTGCTAAAGGTGCACAAATCACAACCCAGTTACATTGGCTAAAAGTTGGTGATCATGCCTCCAAAGATTTTTTTTGGCTCTACGTGCCAGACACTCATCCCCAGGCATTAAGAAAATCAAAGATGGCATTTAGGTGCTTTCTGAGCTGCCTGATATTCTCCAGGCCTTTGTGCGTCATTATGAGCAAGTCTTCACTGCATAGGAATTCATGCCTGTACGACAACAAGCCCTTCAGGATTGTCTTATTGTTGTGCCAAATAAGCTTTCTTCAGCTCATAAATTTTTTTGTGATCAACTGTTATTAGTTGATGATCTCAAAGAGGATGTCTATTCCATGGTTGATGACAAAGCCCCAGGAATTGATGGGTTCCCTTGTGAATTCTACAAAGCCATGTGGGATTGTATTAGGTAGGATCTGCATCAAGTTTACTTAGAAGCTTGTCATTCTAATTCTCTAGGTAACTTAATTAATAAAGGTAACATAAAATTCATACCTAAGCCAGGTGACCCAGAAGAAATTTTCAATTGGAGACCTATCACGCTTATTAATGTCTCCTACAATATTATTGCCAAGGCTTTGGCTCTTAAAATCCACCATCTTCTACCTCAGATTGTGTGCCCAGAACAAACTAGGTTTATCAAATCCAGATTTATTTTGGATAATATTATTGTTGTTTGGGAAGGCATGGAATGGACTAGATATTCAAACCAGAAAGCCGTGTTCATTAAAATTGAATTTTCCAAGGCCTATGACCGCATTGAATGGTTGTTTATTATTGTTATGCTATAAGCTTTGGGTTTTGGGCCAAATTTCATTCAATCTATTCGAATGCTCATTGCGGATGCCTCAACTTGTATCACCATCAATTCCCATCAATTCTCTTCCTTTGGACTCTTTCGTTCCATTTAGAAAGGGTGCCCATTGGTCCCCTCTTTGTATGTGCTTGCACTCGAGGGTTTTGGTTACCTCTTGGCCAACGTGGTTTCCCAGTAGCAGGTAAAGGGAATTTCTCTGCCCAACTCTTAGGTTTAACTTGTTAATGGAAATTTTTCTAATGACTCATTCCTCACCCTTCTAGAGGAAAAAGACTCCACTGCGGCAAATCTTGAGTGTCTTAATACCTTTTGTTTTGCTTATGACTCTACCATCCAGTGGCATAAAAATTTGTGTTACCGACAGTTTATCTTTCCCTCTCTTCCTTGGTTGCAATAGTATGGATGGAAGTGGATTGGGCCTAGAGAATTTTTTTGGTTTCTACGAATTCCCTTTTCCTTTCAAGCATCACTGGCTGAGCTTTGACAAGCTAGGTATGTGCAGGATCATGATGGGCCAAAAAGTGGCAATATGATGGGTATGTGGCTGACGACCTTTTTTTCACCCAAAATTGATGAAACAAAAAGGTTTTTAAAGGAAATTCTCAGTTTTCCATCAATTTTAATTATATTTTACTTTGAATTCAATAAGTAATTATTATTCATTTTCTATTCAAATTATGACTAAAGTCCTGATTGATAGACTAATTGAAAAAAATCTATAGCTTTCAAATGGTATTGCATTTTTTGAATCCAAAACATGCATCACATTCTATGCTTCACATACTATAAGATTAAAAAAACAAAAATTGAATTTCGTGAAGTTTTGACCAAGTTAAGGTGGTCAGACATATGAGTTTTTTATATTTTTTAAAAGTTGTAATAAAAAAATCATAATTAACTATTTACTTGGAAAAAAATTACAAAAAAATATGCATCACATCATGACATGAGTCCTCTACTTATATCTAAAATATTATAAAAAAATATTATCATTTTATTGTGGTTAGGGTGGTCAGACAAACACCTACTTATTTTTTCCCTGAAATTTAAGTACTACTGCATTGAAATTTCAAATTTTCACCAATTAGATTTCTTTTTTTTTTAAACAAACCTAGTAGTTTAGAAACTACATTTAATTTTTCTGATTTTTTTTCCACTTAAGGGCCTATTTTTTCTATGATGATCCTGCACATACCCAGTCGTGCTCTCCAGAGTTGAGTAGAAGCTTGCTTATTGGGCTACAAATCCCCTATCATTGGCAAGGAAATTCTAGGTGTGTTCAAAAATTCTTGTAGCCACCCATGTTTATTATTCTTTTTGTTGGGCCCCCTCCAAAACTGCCTATGGAAAGCTTAAGAAATTGCTTCGTGACTTTCTTTGGGCCTCCTTTGAATCTGACAGAGGGTTTCATCGTGTAGCTTGGGAATTCTACTACCTTCCTAGAGATTTGGGAGGTCTTGAGTTGTTGTCTACTCAACGGCAAGGGACTGCTCTGTGTGTTAAATGGGTTATTTGTGCCCTTACTGTGGATGAGGCCTAGAAAATTCTTCTCAGGCATAGTATTCAATCTAGCTTCCTTGTCTATAGACTTGCCTAGAAGGGAATTGGATTTCAAACCCTTCTGGTCATAGAAGAACCAGTCCAGATTGTTGCTAGTACATTTGTAGCCAAAAGCATCTGGCGGGCTTGGGAAGCTGTCAAACCTTGGCTCTGTTGGGTTGGCTCTAGTTTTCACAATGGGTTTTTTTTCAACCAACATAATATTTGGTGGTCGCCTATTTTTTCTTGCAATGGTCAGTCGTTGGCTAAGTCACTCGGGCTTAAGGCACTTAGATTTCACAAGGGTATCCAAACCCTACAACAGATATTTCATAGAACCACCATGTGTATTATGTCATGGGATTTTTTTTGTGCCCAGTACATGCTTCATAACCAAGACTGTGCTACTTATGATGGTTTGGTGAATGTCATTCCTGCTGAAATGCTTCATAAGGTTGGAATTCATGGGACCAAACCTTGGTGGAAAGACTGGAAGTGGTATCCAGACACCCCTTTTAGGAACTACAAGCCCCGGCTTGGTTACAAGTGGCTCTCACCACATTTTCCTCTGATTCAGAGTTTGAACCAAAGGTGGCTTCTTCAATCTCCCACTCATTTCTGGTATAAAAGATTTACTACCACTTGGTCTGCAATTGTTGAGCTGAAACTTTCCCACTCTACCTAGTGTATTTTTTTCCAAGGCTTTCCTGTGGGTTCTTGGTTGGTTCACCTAGGGGTCCAAGACCCTTCATACCATTTTTGTGGGCAAGCTGAGAATTTTAAGCATCTTTTCTATTTTTTTCCTAGAGCTCAACAACTTTGGACTTGGATTCATTAATTTTTTTGGCCCTTTAGGCCAAAAATTTTCACCTGGCATATGGTGTTGCTAGGAGATTCTCCCAGGTTTCCTGCAAAATTCACCCAGCTTTGGCACACTTTCAGGGTGGAAATTCTCTTCAATATTTGGAAAGACAGAAATGCTTGCATTTTTTTACATACTCAAATGGATATTCATGTATCTTTATATGCTAAAGCTATGATTTTCTCTAATGTGCTTTTATAAGTTCAAGTGCAAGCTAACAAAGTTGCACTTGAGGTTGTTCACATTTAGGTTCTCCTGGATCACTGGGGTAATGCCCCTTGTACTATTGCTCGAGTCCCCGCTTTGCCCACCTCTTCCCATGATCAGTTGCCCTCCAGGGGCCGGTAGTAGCATGACTCTGTGCATCCCCATTCCTAGCCCCCACCTCAGCGAGATTCTCGCAGTCCTTAGTGAAACCGTTCTCCTCTGCCACAGGCTAGCTAGGGGTGGCCTTCTGGTGGTGCTTCGGGGAGCAATGGTAGTGGTTCTGGGTGGCCCTCTAATGAGCCTCCTTCTTCTGGCTCTGGTTGGCCAACCATTGGTAAAAAAAAATTGCATCTGGTGCTTGCAATCTCGCCCTAGCGTGAGGAAGAAGATAAAGAGAAAAAAGATATTGATGATGGTTGGGGTCCTCCTCCTGATGTCACTCTAGACCCCGCTGATGTATGGGGGAAAAATTTGGATGATAGAGACCCTCCTAGCTCTACTGGCACTGCTTTGGCCGCTTAATGGCCTTTTTATTTATATTGTAATTTTGGACTTCTCAGCTTAGCCCATGTGATCTGTTGCTTTTTCTAGGCATTTCCCATTTGACTCTAGGGGTGTTCCTTTTTACCACCCACCCCTTTTTTGTGAATATGTACCTTTAAATTTGAATTAATATAGTTAGCTGCCTATTCATAAAAAAAAAAAGGCATAAATTATACTAGTGGAAAGCTAACAATTTTTTCTATAAAACCTTTTTGTTTCATGAAATTTGGATAAAAAAAAGTCTTCAGCCACAAGGGCGAACTTTGGAAAACTAAGAAAATTTTCTAAACACATTTTTGTGGTTGACTTTCTAGGTTAGGCTATCTGAAACCAAATCTTGAGCCAAATCCCAACCCTATTAATTTTGTCAGTAAAGATGAATATCCATTTATAATTAGATATTTATTTCAAAAAAAATATCCATTTATGAATGGATATCTGTTTAAAAACAAATATCCGTTACTTGTATTATTTATAAGATATTATATAATCTATTATATATTATATTATACATTATTATATTATGTATTATTATATTATATGTTATTATATTATATATTATATATGTTATATAATATATTTAACACATAGTATATATTATATATTTATTGGGAGAGAGAGAGGGAGTGGGAGGGACTTGAGAGAGAGAGATACCCCTGAGAGAGAGGGGGAGAGAGAGTTTAGAGGGAGAGGGAGGGAGAGAGGGTGTAATGCCCCGCTACGTGAACCCCAAAGGACAACTAGAACCAACAAATCATAGCACAATTTTTTTTTGAAAGTAAAACATAACATAAGATGAACATTAACAAACAACACATGTAATGAAATTACACATATACGACATCTATTATGTACTTTGGGGTACATGTGACTACATTACGAAACATAAACCCATTCCATAATGATAATTAATGAATCCCATGATTACATGCAAACCATAATATAGAATAAGTAAACAATGATCATACATCCATTACATTACATCAATGAGGAACATCCATAGATGAACACATGATATAATCTAGAGTATATATATAAACATTACAATGATCAAATCAGAATATACATGTACATCAATATGAAATTTCATCATTTCAGGATTACATATGCACATTACTGCTTCTCGACACATTGTGGGAATAATACATCAACTACAAGAGATAAACAATTGAATGAATATAATATAACCGAACTTTGGTGAAGCTTTGGATCAACTCCATTGGAACAATCTTCATGCTTCACGAACACCATCTAAGAACCCAATGGGGTGCATAGCATGTTCCACCCAACCACGTGGACTTGAAGGTCCACCCCCCGTGCTAGGAGATGACAAGAAAGACCCATGATAGAGAATAGTCAAGTGAATGAGAACTAATAGGATTCCACAACCAAACAACAATAAACACAAGGAACATTCGTTTCAAGAGGCTCAAGAACTAAAAGGGAAAAAAATCAAACATACACAGTTGCTAAAGGGAAGAGTGTCATTCCAAGGTCCTGTCATGGGTTACCCTGACAGTCTAGACATCGGCCCCCATTCCTAAGTTACCCTGACAGCTTAGATGTCGGCCCTGATTTATGGTTACCCTAACTGCCTCTCACTAGGCACTGGCCCCATAGGGTGACACCGTGGGACCACTAGCCTCTCATGAGGATGAGGTAGTGATCTTCCCAACCATGGCCTTCTCAGTCCACCCCTAGTCTACAAAACACTAATAGCATGGGTGACACGCCTTATTTATCTTGTTTAGTGTGATCCTACCCAAACCCACTAGTTTATTTTATTAGATTGTCACTTGTTAAGGAAACTCTTCTATGGGTTAGATAGGTTGCCCCTTTGTGCACTGACCCCTCTAAAGATCCACTAATAGCACTGAAAAAAACCTCATGACATCAAGGGGTGTACCAAATTACAAAAGCACCAAAAATCACGATGACCAAGAACACGTGTAAGGCATAAACCTTCTTGCACAAAATCCCTATCAAAAGTAAAAACCATGGTACATGGTAACACCCACAAAAGCTCAAAATTAGAAACAAGACCATATGATTCACCAAGATACTACCATAGAAATACAACATAAACAAGTCTCCCCATCACCTTTGGAAGCCTATAACATCAACTACCCATAAAAATCCTAGTAGAGAGTAACTCAATGCTACAGGTTCCCACATAAACTCTCAAAACATGAATTTCCAAATCAAATCTTCCCATCTCAAACAATACAAGAGGAAGACATAATTTCATGGAACCATTAAAAAACAGACCTTCACTCTTCTAACACATGCGAGGTCATAATTTAAAAGAATGTTTTAAATAAACAACTACATCTTATTATACATCCAAGATAAAATCATTTGATTAAAACAACTCTATAACTATCAAATTCACATTTATACACGAATTTTTTTTAAGTTATAACCATGATAGATATATGAATATAATTACACACACACACTCTTTTTCTAAATTAACATAGGCATCTATTTACACAACAAGGTAAATGTTAAAATTTATAATTACTGGTTGTGTCTACAACATATCGAATACAAAAGAAAACAACACACACACACATAGAGATATGGATTTTCACTTTCTTAAACACACACACATAGAGATATGGATTGTCACTTTCTTAAACACACACACACACAGATATATGGATTTTCACTTTCTTACACACGGACGCACGCATGCACACACGCGTACACGCTCGGGCGTGCGTGCACGCACACAAATTTTCACTTTCTTAAACACAAGGATCAAATGCCCTAGAGATCAAGACGAATTTTGTATACAGACAATGAATGGTGCAAAGTGAATGTCAAAGCAATATACACTACAAAATTTAAATAAGTAAAAATTGAATACACCATATAGCCCGACGCCCTGTAGCAAGGCAAGTTTGGAACTACATATGCAACATATGCAACCAGAGGAGGAAAGATGGGTACACTGAAATAAAGTTGAATCAAGGCTTATGCTGGGCATTAAAGATCAAACCAAGTTTTTTTGAAAGCATAAGAAAAATTCGCTAAACTAGGATGAGAATCGGCCATTCTAAAGGTCCACTGCTATTTACAGTAGTAAATGCTTTTGAAAACAAGAAACACAAGGATTATTCCATGCGCCCAAAACGGCTGGGCTTAAACGTCACACACTAAGCGTTGAACGCTTAGTGTGGGCCCCTCCAATCTGCAGCCCCGTTTTCCTGTCTCCGTTCCGCTAACTCCCAAATGCACCGGCCATCCACCATACGTCATGTCATTAGCCATTATATAATGTGTCGTAGGATTTGTCGGGCTGCTATAAGGTACCGGTGAACTTTACCTCCTCCCCCATTATATAAGTTAATGTTTTAACTTATATTATTTTATTTATTTTTTGTATTATATATAAGGGGGTCACAAAAAAATATAAATATTATTTTATTTTACTTTTTATTGTATATTAAATAATTTTTTTCTGTTATATGTGTTAAATTGAAACTAAAATTGTTTAATTTAATATTTATTTATACTAAATATATTATTTGTAATTAAAATTGTTAAAGTGGTTTTTACTAAGTGTATTTATAAATCAATTATATGGTTTGTATTTTTATGTAAAGTAAATATCTATATTTTATAAAATTTATATGTTTTATTTTAATAAAATAAAATTTAAAAAATAATTTTGAGTAATTTGATTAGTTAATGTATTTTATTTTTTATTATTATCTTTATTAAATTGACAATTCATCTATATTTTATAAAATTTATATATTTTATTATGATTTATATTATATATTATATTATTATCTTATAATATATCATAACATATGTTATAATATTATAAATAATATAATTATATATATAATACTACAGTTTAAGTATAATGTATAATATATATATAATACAAACATAATTTAATATATTATATATTTAAACTATTATATTATATATAAGAATATAATATATTATGTGATAATACATCACATATAATAGTTTGAATATTATAATTCTACATGGGTTTTTTAATGCATTACAAAATTTATATTATGCTTATTTGTATAATATAATATTAAACTATTATATTATAATATTTATATCTAATATAACAGTATAATATTTATAATATAATATATTATAACATTTATATATTATTATATAATATAATATATAATATAACATATCTAGCTTGGCATGGTGTGATGGTTTATAGGTGGCATTGTTGTTTTTGCCACCAAGGTTGAAACCCCATTGGGGTGGTATTGTTGAATGGTTGTATTCCAGTTCATAACTCTCATCAAAAGTGCTTACCCCTTGAATAAAAAAAAATATATAATATAACATATTATTTTATATTATATTATAACAATATTATATATAATATAATATTTAAAATACTATATTATAATATTTATATGTAATATAACAACGTAGTATTCATTATATATATAAAATCAACTAATCAAATTATTCAAAATTATTTTTAAATTTTTATTTTATTACAATAAAGCATATAAATTTAATAAAATATTTTAATTACAAGTAATATTCTTAATAAAAATAAATACTAAATTAAACAATTTTAATTTGAATTTAACAATTGTTGTGGACATATTATATAATATGCAATATAAGATAAAATTATATAATATATTATATTATACAATTATTAAATTAAACAATTTTAATTTGAATTTAACACATATAACTATTGTGGACACACTATATAATATGCAATATAAGATAAAACTATATAATATATTATATTATACAATTAAAAATAGAGCTACCTAATAAAGAAGAAGTAAAACAATACAAGTTAAAGATAAAATTATAAAATATATTATATTATACAATTATTAAATTAAACAATTTTAATTTTAATTTAACACATATAACTGATGTGGACACATTATATAATATGCAATATAAGATAAAACTATATAATATATTATATTATACAATTAAAAATAGAGTTTTCTAATAAAGAAGAAGTAAAACAATATAATTTAAAAACATTGGATGTTAAATTTTATATAATGTGTTAAATTCAAATTCAAATTGTTTAATTTAGTATTTATTTTTATTAAGAATATAACTTGTAATTAAAATAGTTTATAAAATTTATATGTTTTATTATATAAATCTATATAATATATTATATTATACAATTAAAAATAGAGGTGTCTAATAAAGAACAAGTAAAAGATTAAATAATTGGTGGTTATAGATGAATTGTCAATTTAAAAAAGATAATAATAAAAAATAAAATACATTAACTAATCAAATTCATCTAAATTTTTTTTAAAATTTTATTTTATTAAAATAAAACATATAAATTTTATAAAATATAAATATTTAATTTGCTTAAAAATACAAACCATATAATTCATTTATAAATACACTTAATAATAACCACTTTAACAATTTTAATTTCAAATAATATACTTAGTAAAAATATATTTTAAATTAAACAATTTTAGTTTCAATTTAACACATATAATAAAAAACCATTATATAATATACAATATAATATAAAACTATACAATATATTTTATTAAGCAATTAAAAATAAAACTACCTAATAAAAAGTAAAATAAAACAATATAAGTTAATACACTAACTTATATTCTCGGGGGCGAGGTAAAGTTCACTGGTACCTTACAACAGCCCGAAAAATGCTACGAACCCAGGATATAATTGATAATGACATGACGTATTGTGTATGGCCGGTGCATTTGGTAGTTAGCGAAACGGAAACAGGGAAACGGGGCTGTAGATTGGAGGGGCCCACACTAAGCGTTCAACGCTTAGTGTGTGACGTTTAAGCCCAGCCCACAATGACCATGTTATAGGAGAATATTTATTTTTTCTTCAAAACAGTAACTTCAACGCATAAAATCAAACAGAATGAAGGAAACTAATACAGTGTAATTTTGAGACATTGCGCAAATCAAATATCAAACATGCAAAACGGATTTCCAGTGCTATACTTTAAAGACGAAATACATATAAAGAAATTCAAAATACAAACCTGGATTCTTCGCTGGAAAATGGAGATGACTTATGTGGACAATCTGTCCTTCGCAGTCCTCGAATTCGTTCTCCAGGAGAAAAACAATTTTCCACTATACCAAAATCTGTATTTTCATTTTGAATGACTCAGGAAGAAAAATAATTTTTGCAAAGAACACCACGTCTTGAATGCCCTGAAACTTACCTTCCTTTTTTCTTTTCTTTTCCAATTTCAATTAAAGGAATTTCCTTTTGTTTTCAAAAATAAAAATTAAAATGATAAATCATTAAAACTACAAAAATTGGCAAGTTGCCCTCACATTTTCAGTTCAAGCCTACGATAAATTGGCAAGTTGCCATCACATTTTCAGTACAAGCCTACAGATACACTTGCATGCAAAATATTTCTGATTTAATTTCCTTTTAATTACTTTTTTTATGATTTACCATTATCTTCAAATTCCATTTAAAACTCCAATTTAATTATTTATTTGTAAACGACCTTATCCATTACATTTAAATTTAAAATAACCATTATTTATAAATTTCAATAATGTTCCATTATTATTTTCATCATTAATTTAAAGTAATATTATAAATTATCAAATCATTATAATAATAATTAATAAACATTATTACAGATTAATTTAATAATGAAATAGCATCATTCACTTAATAATTTAATTTTGATATTTTAATTAAGTCAACATAATGCTTACAAACATCATTAAATTAAATCAGTTAATTGACCGACAATTAATAAACTCAACACGATGAGCAACACTATATCAAATAATTAACATAACACTAATTAAACAATTAAAATAAACAACTCAAAACAAAAAGATACCAAAATGGGAATGGGGTTACAAATGGACCACATCGTCAAACACAGTGAAGGGGTGATAGACTAGAGTGGGGATCTCTCTTGTCAATCTCCAGTTTTCACATCATACCCATTGGGTTCGTAAGACACACCCAGACCTGCCAGTATAGGTGGAGTTGATGCCTGGTACCTGCATCTTGCATCAAACTAGATGTTGAGCAACATATATATCCAATCACATGCACACGATGAGAGGAAGTTGTAGCGTAGCAGGGTGCTCATGAATGAGTGATGCTACACCATCCTCTCACCAAGACTCCAACTAGTAAACACATCATCATAAATATCATAACACAATTACTAATTAATAGCATAACAACATAGTACTACATCTAGATGATAGACATAACTAGCTAAATCCAAAAACAACATCAAATGCCATGTATCAACATAACATAAACATCTGAAAAGAGTTTCATAATCATCCAAGTAAACTAAACTGTCAACCAACCAAATCAAACTGGGGAACAACCATCGACATAGTCTCAAGGTACACAACATGACATGAAAAAGTAACAAAATAGTGACAACAACACGTGAGGCATTACATTCTCCCCCCTAGAACTAGGCTTACTCCTGGAAGTTTGAGAATAAATAACGAAAAAGATTCTCTAATGCAAGATGCATCATCCCACGCCACGAAAGTCTCAACGTTGGATCCCTACTGGACCTTGTCGAGCTCACCCATGGGCTCTTGAGTCAGCTTCTCATCCTCTATCAATGGCCTCTACAACTACACCATGGTGCCTAACCTAGCAGTTATCAACCACGGAAAACACTTAGTGTGACCTGCCTGCATCACCCACTATGGGCATGGAACAGACAGGCCTCTGACATAAACCTATAGAGTTCCTCTACATACACTATCTAGAAATATGACCCTACTGGCCACAAGAGAAACGTCTTGTGCCTCTACCATACCCCTATCCACCTAAGGGGGTCCTGGACTATGGAAAACTACCACCACTAACCATTGACTGCGAACTCTCAGCTAGCTGATTAGAATGATCACGTTTGTTACACTGCCAACTCTGATCTTTCCTCTTTTGAGACCTACTACCATGCTCAGCTTAAGGGTTCTCAGGTCACAACTGGGAGTGTTGCTATTGCTGCTCACCCTTAGTGGGTGCTTGATGATCCTTAGAGGGTGCATGATGACTCTTGGAGGAGCCTGCAGCTTGAGGCTACCCACATCGACAACCAAATCTAGATGTAGGTGCACTTCCAATTTGAACACTTGTGTGGACTCCCAAGGCCATGGCCAAATTTTCCTTCACAAGACAATCCTTCTTAACAACTACCTCCATCTTTGGCTCAAAGACTCAGACTCCTCCACTAATTGGGGTGTTTAAGCCCCTTGACAAAATGTTGTACTAGTATAACCTCATCGCTACCGATTCCCACGTACTGTTTGAGTTCATAGAACCGATGGGTATGTGTAGGATCATCATGAAAAAAATAGGCCATTAAGTGGCGATGAAATTAAAAAAAAATTAGAGTTAGGCAACTTGACATAAAAATTTGAATAAGTTATCTATATTATTTCAAAAATATGTATGAATAGAGTTTGTAGCAAATTGAATGTAGTTTCTAAACTACAAGGTTTATTAAAAAAAATCTATTTGGTGAAAATTTGAAATTTCAATGTAGTAGTACTTAAATTTTAAGGTAAAAATAAGAAGTAGGTGTCTGTCTGACCACCCTAACCATAATAAAATGATAAGATTCTTTTATAATATTTTATATATAAGTAGAGGACTCATGTCCTGATGTGATGCATATTTTTTTGTAATTTTTTTCCAAGTAAATAATTATTTATGAATTTTTTATTACAACTTTAAAAAAAATAAAAAAATCATGTCTAACCACCTTAACTTGGTCAAAACTTCATGAAATTTAATTTTTTTTTAATCCTATAGTATGTGAAGCATAGAATGTGATGCATGTTTTGGATTCAAAAAATATGATACTATTGAAAGGTAAAGATGTTTTTCAATCAACCTATCAATCAGGACTTTAGTCGTAATTCAAATAGAAAATGAATAATAATTATTTATTAAATTCAAAGTAAAGCATAATTTATATTTTTGGAAAGCTAAGAATCTCCTTTAAAAACCCTTTTTGTTTCATCAATTTCGCGTAAAAAAAAATCATTAGCCACATACCTACACATATCCATTATATCGCCACTTTTTGGCCTATCATGATCTTGCACATACCTCGACACTCATACTGCTCTATGGACATTTCCATTTTTCTCAGTTCATGGAATTCATCTGCTCGATGTTGCCTCTAGTGGTTTGAAAGGAAACAGGCCCTAAATCTCTCCATGAATAACTCTCAAGTCACTATATTGATTTTAAGGTGCAATTTCTATTCTTCTAGTCACCACCATGTGGATGCAAATCCTCTAAGGTGCATGATGGTACACCTAGCCTTAGTATTGTTGCCATAAGAATGCATAGCAAAGCATCGATCCATTTCCATTAGCCATGTTTCTGCCTCCAGTCCTCCACCAGTACCATCAAATGTGGGAAGGTGTGCTCTCAATAGGTCTCTCATATGACTCGTGACTATGGCATCTTGCTCCACTACTAATTCCCTTTTCCTCAATGATCTCTCTCTTTCTCTCTCCACCCATTTGTTTTGTTCTTTCCTAGGGCCTAAGTGGCCAAGTGCCTCCTCTAACAACTATTGTAATTACATTCCATCTAACCCCAGCTGTTATGGATTTTAACCTCTACCCCTAGAGTTGTTTTGAGAACTCTGACATTCCAAATCATGGGAGCTTGGAGATGATGTGTTCTAGTAGTTGGCTCCATGGCCACCACCTCAACCTTTTCCACAGCCACGACCCCTACCCCTAGGCATGCTCTTGTGCAACATAAGAGGTGAAGAGGTAAGTTCAAGAGTTAAACACAAAGGTTAACCTAATGGGCTCAATCTACCTAGAGTACCAACTGTTTGCGGACCTGACTTTGATACCAAGTTGTAATGCCCCAACATGTGAACCCCAAAGGACAGCTAGAACCAACAAATCATACCACATTTTTTTTTGAAATTAAAACATTTAACATAAGATGAAAATTAACAAACATTTGTTGATAACAACCACTGTCTTGTTCTTATGGTCGTCGATCCTCATCATCTCAAGAAATGGGACTGTAACCTAGATTTGTGGTAAGACTTGAAACATATCAATAGGAGAATAACTTGGTATCTTTGGAAATACTATGTCTTAGGGGATTACTTTTTCAGCTTGCTTATCAACTTTCTCTATGGTAGGATTCAACTCTTTGGCCTTCAAATTTTTATGTGTAACTTCAACAGTGGCCTTTTCTTTTCTACCTTTCTTCACCCAAATTCTTATTTCTTTAGCTTCTTTGGGCTTGATTTCTTCATTCTTATTATCTATCTTGACTCCTTTATTCTCTGCATTGTTCTCTTTAATGAACATGCCCCTTGGGTGACCTTGGTCGCCACTCACCACCCTATTCCTCAAGTGGAGATCACTTCTTGCTTGAGCTCTAGTAGCTAATGCAATTGTATATTTCTCTATTTCCTCATTAGGTGACCTCCACAAAGAAAAATTACATGCTTCAAGATTGTAGGTAGTGTACTCATTGTCCCTTTCCTCATCAGAAAGTACTTGGTGATATAAGCCCACTTCATGTCTTTGTGCTTGCACATCAACTGTGCCAGCATCATCATTGGAAGAATAATTGCTACATTCCAAATCTAGCTTGGTCATGAATACATTTATGGTTTCATCTGGATTACAAGGAGAATCAAACTCCCTTTAATCATCTTGGGTATCTTCCAAAGACCTTGCAACTACACATTGCTATGATGAATGAGGCATCTTACACACTCCACACCATGGTAATTCTTAACCAACATTTGTTGTATTTTTATGTAAGGGTTCAGGTGTAGCTTGGAAGTTCTTCTAATTATTTTGAACTAGCTTCCCATTATGCCAATTTGTATGGTAAGGATAATCTTGAAGCCTTGGAGGTCTCTCATTCCTCTAGAATTGAGGTTTGTCATTCTTCACTTGCTTTTGCAATATATTTAAGACTTGATCCAGCTTTTCATCTGGGGTTGTGGCTTTTACTGCTTACTCATTTTGGGATTTTTGATTCTTAGAGGGCCTTGGGTCACCTCTTTTACCAGATTTACTAGATTCCCTTCTATTATTTTCAATATTCACTACCATATTGTAAGCTTCCCTCAAAGAATTTGGATTCTTGTCTCTAAGCAAATAACACATCTTACAATCATATGCATTACAGTATACAACCAAACATGCTCTATCATTGGGCTTTAGGAATCTAGGGACTTTAGTCATTTCCTTTTAGAATCTCACATTAAATTTAATAACCATATCATTGTGTCCCTTTGTGATGTTATTAAAGTCATTCAATCTAAACTGTGGATCGGTTTGGTCTCCATACTTTTCCCTGAAGATTTAGAAGAATGAATCCTTTGAGTCAATGATTGCATTAGGGAATCCCATATACCAATCCCTTGCATCTTCTATCAGGGATTGCATAAAGTATTTCATAGCCACATCCTCATTCCACAATTCAAAGTCTTCTATAAAACTCTAAAAAGCCTTCAAATGGGCTTCACCACTAAGAGTGCATTGTTGCCAGTAAATTTGGGTACATGTTTCCTGGCATTGTTGGGTACTAGATTTGGGTATCCTAGGATATTTTCAAAACATAGTTCTCTATACCTATCAATATGCAATAATATTCTCCCAATAGGTCCTTCTTCCTCATCCTGGCTGTCATTGCATCTTCTTCATCCATTATTATATCTACACCTTATGTGTTGGGAGTCATGTTGATGATTGAAGTGAACGGTTCTAGCTTTATCTTTAGGTTGTGAAGAGGAACTAGAGGGGTTACCAGTATGTGAAGTTTTGTCACTATCATGAGGGCTTGAGAAGGATGTGCGGCCTTGAGGGATTTGGACTTCAGGGATGAGATCTTTCAATGTAGATTCTAAGAAACTAAGCTTCTTTTTCTTCTCTTTGCTTACAACCAATAACTCCATCTCCTTCATCTTCATGTCCAATTCCTTATTTTCTTTCATCAGTTTATTGAGAAATGGGACATAATTATCTTTCAATGCATCCTTCTCGGAAGCACCCCCCTCATTAATTTTTACCCCTTCATTTCCATTTTTCTCTCCCACAGGTCATTTCCCTTTATCAACCTCACGGGATTCACGCTTTGTATTTTTGGGAGGGGGAGGAGGATTAGATGAGGTGGAATTATTTTCAGCCTTATTATTTTGTGGATCTACAACAATATTATTAGTTGTGGGATTTATAGGGATTTTTCCTATAACCTCCCTCACAATTGGCTAATTGTTTTGGTTGGCTTGGGCTACCAATTTTTCCAAAGCCTCCATCTCTTCTGCTTTCCTTCTCAACATGTCCCTCTACATTGTCACATCCCTAATTCTCTTCTCCTTCTCAACATTCTTGTTCTTCCTATTTACATCACACTTAGATGATCTTTGATTGAGCAAATGCATATCATTCAACACCTCTTCCTCATCTAGTAAGGTAGACTCTCTATCGGATGCAACTACATTTTCAACCTAAATAGGGTTAGGATCTGGGGAGCAATCATGTCCTGTTAGCAAGTCATTGGGAATTGGGGTATAAGCATGGGGATTTGGAGTGATATATCCTTCATCTCTAGCACACCTAGTGCTAACATTATCCCTTTCTAGTCTATCCCTTTCTTTTTGCTTCATGGCTTGCATGCTCGGGTCTAAGGAATACTCATTTACAAAAAACTTCATAAATTCTTCCCCCCTCTCATTAGAACTGTTATCACTAAAGTCCAGTAAATTTATTTTACATTCTTAACTAGAATTAGAATGCATTTCATGTTTAGGGGTGGGATGAGGGGTAGATTTACCTTTTCCTACGTCCTTTTCCTTTATCCATTTCTCGTGTGGCTTTGTATTCTTGGATAATTCACCTTCGAGTTTTTTTTTTGGATGCTTCTTCATGTGGCCTTGTGTTCCTCTCATTTGTTCTCGAGTATACTTAACATTTGTCACCCTCCTTGATTTCTTTGTAATTTTCTTCTTCACCTCTTTTATATCCTTAAATATCAGCTCACACTTGTGCAGAGAAGTCAGAGTCATCACCCAATTTTCTTGAGAGAAATTGTTAGCAATTTTGTTATGCTTTGTGCAAATTTTGATAGATCTTTAGAAAGTGAGAAAAAATTTGACACATGTACAACGTGCCTTTGCATGAATTTTGGACACAAGCTTTGAAAACAAATGGGTGGGAAACCTAGTAGGACCTAGGTGAACTATTTGACAAAGATTTGTGCTAACTCTAGCATACACTTTTATTTGATTGACTCTATGAATAAATGTCGCCATATAATATAGTGATCTATGATAAGGCATTCTAGAGACCTAATAATTTGGAAGCTTATGTCCCTAGTGGAGTTGCCATTTTGTTGGTTGTTTTCAATGAATGAATCAGATTCTGCCACATATCTATGAGCTTTCTAGACTCAATTATCAAATAACCACAAGATTATTGGCCAAAAAATGAGATATAGCACCAATTGCTTTATCTCCTACACTTTGGGCTTTGTAAAACCTAGGAGGGTGGCCCCATAATGTACATTATATTACCTCTTCAAAAAATTCACGTGCACACTACATATTCAAGTAGATACATTCTCACCTATAACTAATAAGAAGAAATTATCCAAGAAATTGTCATTTCCTTGAATGAATTATACATCTTAAGTTGAGAATACAAGATAATACAAACTACAACAAATTAAAGATAGATCAATGATTATTTTAAAGGATTATTCTCAAGTCAAGTTACTAGAAATATGAGAAAAACTTAAAGATATTAAGATCAGTGTCATTATCTGAGGGCTAAGAGTCTAAAAAAATTGCAATATCAGGTACGTTTAATTCTAAATACTCAAGATCTAAGTGACACTACATTGTAATTGAGAAATATTTAACCAAATTATATTGACTATTTATCAAATCCAGTGACCATGCATTATAATAATTCATGATTTGATTCAAGCATTTTAACTCATTCCATGAACAAGAGCTAAAACCAAAACAAATATCAAAGTATGAGACAATGACAATTAATGAAATGATCTCTGATTATAATTTTCATTAATAATTTGTACAGAAAATCAAAATGGAGAGACTATAGACTTGGAAAATCTCAATTATCATTCAGATATGTTCAAAAACCATATATTTAACAAGATCTACTACCTAGACTCAAAGCATTAGATAAAGACTCAACATATTTGCTTCGTGCTCTCAATTTCCACAATTTAGCTCCAAAACTCAATAAAAAGATCCGCACAAAATGCCTGGAATTCCCTTTTATAGAACAAGGGACCAAAAACAAGCTTCATGCTAGATGTGCACATGTCACATTCTAAATAGACCACTACAAGACATATTCCCTAATTCAGTTATATTTGCATTCTACAAAATAAAGGGAATACATATGAGACAAAGATTATTTACATTCGTGATAAGGAACAACTTTTCCTTCTCAAAAGCACATTTCAAAAGAATTATTTTCTTCATCGAGCAGGTCCATGTCATCGAGAAAAATGACAAAGTGATGTGACCAAAATTGAATTAGCATCTCAGTCAACATTCCACATCATCAATAACTGATACTTTTTTGTGAAACATATATTTTATAGATTGTAACTTCAAAGGAAAAACCTATACAATACTCAACCAATTATATGTTTCACATCCATTCCTACAAAAAAAATCATCTCACAAATAATCTTCCCCATTCTTCATATTCTTTTTCAAATGGCCAGTTGAAATCAATAACTTTATCTAATGTCTTCCTATATGGGGAGTATTTGGTTATCACAGAATTGGATTCCTTGTCAAATTCTTCCAGAAAGCTAACAATAAAATTCAACTTTCCCAAGGTGTCACTAAGGACATTAATATCAATTTGCTTACAAATTTCGTTTACATGGGAGTCTATAACCTTAGTTAGCTCCCTTTTCTATTCCTAAAATGATTTCACTTGATAGTTTGTGATCAAAATATCTAGAAATGGTGACAAATCTACAAAATCATATTGAGCTATTAATTCTCTTATCATTTGCTGCAATGGAGCAATGTATCCTTGAAGCTTTTGCTCACTTAACTCACACACAAATGTATAAGTTGGAAGCACATGGGGATATCTATCTTCATGTTGGCTAGCTCCAACTACTATTAGCTTTAATCTCTCCTCTCTTGGGATCAACTCGTTCAAGCTTGGCATGGCTAACTCTTTGTGCCTGGGGAAAATCCCATTGCTCGTATGGGTATGTGCAAGATCATGGTGGGCCAAAAAGTGGCAATATGATGGGCATGTGGCTGATGAATTTTTTTTTACCAAAAATTGATGAAATGAAAAGGGTTTTTAAAGGATATTCTCAGCTTTCCACTAATATAAATTATGCTTTAGTTTGAATTTAATAAGTAATTATTATTCATTTTCTATTCAAATTACAACTAAATTCCTGATCAATAGAATGATTGAAAAAAATCTATAGCTTTCAAACGGTATCACATTTTTTATATAAAAAAAATGCATCACATTCTATGCTTCACATACTATAGGATTAAAAAAGAAAAAATGAACTTCATGAAGTTTTGACCAAGTTAAGGTGGTCAGCCATACGAGTTTTTTATATTTTTTAAAAATTGTAATAAAAATTCATAATTAATTATTTACTTGGAAAAGAATTACAAAAAAATATGTATCACATCGGGACATGAGTCCTCTACTTATATCTAAAATCTTATAAAAAAATATTATTATTTTATTTTGGTTAAGGTGGTCAGACAAACACCTACTTATTTTTTCCCTAAAATTTAAGTACTACTGCATTGAAATTTCAAATTTTCACCAAATAGATTTCTTTTTTTAAAAACAAACCTAGTAGTTTACAAACTACATTCAATTTGCTACAGATTCTATTCTTACATATTTTGGAAATAATATAGATAACTTAAGGGCCTATTTTTTCCATGATGATCCTGCACATACCCGTATCATCAAGGCATAATTGTCATGCACACTATTCATCCTAGCTTAAATTTTCTCATTTAGATGCTTCAAAATAGTATGAAAAATATTTGATACATTTGCATACATTGTGTCGTAAGCCTTCTCCAACAACCCCTTATATGTTTCAATTTGCAGAAGAAGTTGCTCCCTTGTTTGTTCAGTGGAATAGCTAGGACCTGGTTGGATTGATTCCTCAACTCAAAGTGATCCATGTCCCAAACTATATAGCACCATTGCCAAGGACTAACCTAGAGGTGAATGCTAGGAAGATGAAACTGAAGACATTGGAGGTATGTGACTTGAACTAGGTTGGCCCTGTTCCCTCTGCACTTCTATTTTTTTATAAAATGCTAACTTATTTTCTAATATAGCCTCCTTTCGTTGACTATTGTCATATTCATTAAGAATCTCATGATATTTATTTCTGAAACCATCGCTCTCCAGGGTGAGACTTTCCATAGTTTCCTTAGTGAACCTAGAAACATTAACAACCATGTAAGGTGCCTCCAAGGTTGGGGTATCTACAACTCTCTTCACAAGCAGTTGTCCACTGAAATTTAATGGTTTCGCAAGGACTGGTTTCTGAGATCCCATAGATATTGACCACATTGCTAATGCATCCCAATCTTCACTAAATGTTGAGCCCCGAATTGCCATTTCAATGTATTCTTTTATTTGCAACATAGGCCTTTTAGTCCTCTTTATGGTATCTAGAAAAATAGCATCAACAATGTTCCATTCTAGTAGGAGTAGCACACCCCTTTTCTTTAAAATTTCTATGCCAGCCTAGGCATTGATCTTCTAAAATTCATTCTTCATAATGCTTCTCACATTTTCCTAGATGACACTCTCAGGAAATTCTAGATGCAAACTCCTTTCAGTGACCACTTTCTATGCATATTCTGCAGTTTTGGATCTCCACCAAAAATATTTGAATGTAGATGTCTCAATAAAGGAATCATCTTCCATAAACTCTTTACAAGCTTCAACTCTTAAATCATCTACAATATTTAGGCCACTAATATCAAGATTTCCCAATCTGAGGCTACTTTGTCCTAAACTCGAAGCAATTGTCACTTCAAGAGGAGGCATTCATAGCTACATATCCTTAGGAGTGATAAAGATGTCATCCTCATATGTATCAGAGTATTGAAGCACTCCTCTTACCTCAGTCCTTTGCTTCTTTAGAGGTGTTTGCTCAAGAGGAACACAATTTTTAGGGGGTGAATCAAGATTAATTACACGAAAAGGAGCCTGTGCAGGTGGTACTGGCAATGCAATGTCAGGAGAATCTACCTTTGAACCTTCAACAGTGACAAGGGCCGACATGCTTTGTTCTTCATCTGCTACTTTCTTCCTTCTAGAGAAGATTCTCAATTTCTTGGGTGGCTGGTATGGAGGTCTTTCTTCCAATGTTACTTCAACAACTTCTTCAACCACCCTTTCCTTTCCTTTATCAATGACTTCCCCCTTATTTCCTCAGCATACCAACTACACTCAAAATTTTCCATAACATGCATAACTTTACCAAATTCACTAGGTATGTTTGGCAGAGGTTTATATTGGGGATCCCTCTTCTTTTTGGCTTCAAACATCTTCTTATAAGCAAGATATTTTTCTTTCCTTTCATCTTGTTCTTCAAAGTTAAAAACATTCCTAATGACACCTTCAGGGTAATCAAAATTATGCACAAAAGTGCTCATTTTCTTATCTGTTTTCAGTTCATAATGAATCCCTCAGGGTCATGATTCCTCGGGCGCATAGTCATCAACTTATAAGGTGCCAACAAATGTACCATTTGATCCATTCCCCCTTTACCAGAATAAAATCAGAAAATGATGTCCACTTTAGAAAGAATGATCCTTTCCTTGTTGTATTAGGTAGATGCACATTGTTTGTAAAGCTCCCAGCTGCCTGATGATTTCAAGGAATCCTATCCTCAAAGGAATATCCCTTTGCAAGACATAAGGGTCCAGACCATTGCCATATATTATGAAAATTTTCTTGTCAAGATATACAATCAAGTCTCCCCAATTATGACTCAAGTTCAAGTTTGGTCTCATCTCCATGGGTCTCAAGAACTCATGAATTTCTTTGGGAATTCTTGGTAGTTCAGATATTAGAGACCTCCTTATTCTGGATGTAAAATAATTTTGAAACATTACAAAATTGTACTTCTTGTCATCTTTGTCTACAAGAATTCCAATCCAACACTTAATAGGTAGGTCAACACCTTCCTCCTTCCTTCTTAAAGTGATATCCTTTTCAAAGACCTTTTGTCCTCTATCAAAAAACATGTGCATCAATAGTGAATACCACCAGAACTTTACCCATTTTTTTCCTTCCTTCATCTCAACAAGGCCTTTGCGGATATGTTATGCTAGATAGGTACCATAATCATAGACAATGTTGTATGGTGGGTGTTGCAAATGTGTGCCCAGATAATAGTATTCTCTCTATAAGGTATCAGGTGGGGTATGACCAATGATTTGATATAGAGAATACACATTCTTTCTAAAATAGCTAGCAAAATAGCTCATTGGGAAAGCCTCAAGCTCCTTGTCATCAATCTTCATCTCCCTTTTGTGTTTCCTAGCACCAACCATTATAGTATTGTTGTATTCTCTTCTAACTTCATCCATGTCCAGGGGGGCCATATCCTGACTCCACTCATGCAGGTCAAAAATTTCTTCAAATTCTTTTCTAGTTGTCCTTGCCATATGTATACCATCAAAATTCCTGACCACCCTGGAAACTGGGTGATACTTTGCAATGATATCCTTCAAAATATCAACATCCATGTATACATTGGGAACAAATAATTTTCCCATATCCAACCTCCAAGTATTGCTGAGAGGAGCTCTGAGGTTTTTGTTCCTGAAATAGTGTTGAAACAACTTCCATCCAATGTAGGGTGCTTTGATGTCCTTTATGAAGCAATATTTATCTTTCACTCCCTCTTTTATAGTGGGACCATGAAAAACAACCTTTGCTTTTGGTTTCTTACTTGTAGACGAGGGAAGCAAGTCAATTGCATCTTGGGAGAAGGACCTGGACTGGGTCAAAGAGGTGGCAATATGTACTTTAGGAGCCATGGGTTCTATGTGTACCAGGGTTTTAACAAGAGGAATTTCAACTATCGACCTCCTAACTACAACCTATGACTCAAGAAAAACAATAATTCCAGATGATTTCACAGGGTTATGGCCTTTTAAAATAGAATTAACCCTAATTCAAATTGACAAAAGAAAAGCAATAAAAGAACTCATCTGAAAGAAAATTTAAGGAAAGCCCTAACTCAAAAATAAAAAGCATAAAATTGTGTTTTTCATACTTATAGCTTTCAATTGTGATGAGCCCTAATACCAGCCAAAATGATTTCTATGAATTACTTCTTCCAATTCTCCATATCACTCCAAACAAGTCTTCAATTCCCAAGTTAGAAAGAACTAACAGTATACAACTTTCTAAGGAAATTGAATAAGTTTATAGGTCACCTCTATCATTACTTCCCACTCGCATGGAGTGAAACAATTGCAATGGGCATACTTCATAGTTTTGAATGTATATCCTTGATCTTTAGATTACATAGCCTCCTCGAACGACTCAAGTTGAGTGAATGGCATTTGAATTTACATTGCTGGTCCAGCTTGGACAAGCAACCAATAGAATCACTTCAACTGGACTTCTTCCATGTACTTGCAGGCTCCACCCGTCAATAGCCATAGAGTGTACGTGGTAGCTTCTCGTGGGTCTCACTATTTTTAACGAGCATGCATCTTACTTCCGCAAGTTGGTGGGGAACAGTGTGATCATCTTTCATCTTTCAATGGTTATCACCAATCTTAAAAGCTCAAGTGTTGGGATGGAATACAATGGTTGGGCCCATATACCTAATTAAACACATTTCAACATTTTATTTTCCTTGCAACAATTAAACTGTCATCACTTGGGATGCGTGAGCCATTAGGGAATGACTTAGATTAAATCCCATAATCACGTGATCTTCAAACCTACACATGCAATGAAGTTATTCATAAAAGAGGGCCTTGAATAGGTCGAAGATGATTTATCCTTTGGGATGGATGAATTAAACCTAAGTCCCCAATAGGAGAATATTAGAGCTCAACTTTAGAAAAATTAAAACACTTCGGAGCTAACAGGGCCCGGATTACCATAGTGAAGGGGCTGGTAATGAATGCATAAAAATGGCTCAGGACACAAATTATGTCACCGGCAATTGGGAAAAATAGTCAACACATAGATATAATGTTGAAAGGCTATACATGGATCAATTAGAAATCAGGGGTCATCAAAGTAAAACCTTAAACCCATATTAGTGGGTGACATGTGATGTGCTAATACCAAGAATTTTGAGGGCTCTATCAGTGGCTCATTCTCAAGGATGCATACTCCTAGTGGGTATGGCAAGAAACAAATCTCTTGGTGAAGTAGACCAAACATAGAGGAATTTTAAAAAAAAAATTAGGAGCTTTCCCAGACAAGGGAAGAAAACATAGTGAAAAGAAAACACAACAAACCCTATGTAAAATTTACAGGACTATATACTATACATGGAAATATAAAATATTTCAAGAGAAATAGTGTTTCAAGAACTGTCCATGTACTGGCAGTTCCAGAAATTCACCTAATAGTGATTATAGGAAGTAAGCATCTTGCCCATGAGTGTCTGTGATTAAGGTCCAAGCCATAAAGGATCAAACTTCCCATGCTTTCCTTTATCCCCCAATCTGGCATTCCACATCAACACCATTCATCCTACATTAAATTTCCTCTAGATGGCCCTTTTGTTATGCAAATATTTAACTTGGAACTGCATTTTCTCATTCTTCTTGTGAGCTTTTCTCCTTATCTCATCAAGCTCGGCCAATTCATCCATCTTGTTTTGCATCTCATCACAGATGTTAGTATCATATACATTTTCATCAAATTATTGTGTGGTATCCTAGCTTCTATCCCATACACTAAGTTAAAATGAGATTTTCCAATATCTTTCTTTACTATGGTTCTATTTGCCCACAATGCTAGTTGCAATTTTGAAACCCAGTGTTTCTTATTCTTTTCAAGGACCCGTTTAATAATCTTCATAAGGCTCTTATTATTGGACCCATCTTTTCCATTCCCTTGGGGATGGTATGGGGATGAGTAAGAAGATTTATGTCATGTTGGTTACAAAAATCCAGAAATTCCTTAGATCTAAAACACATGGCATTGTCAAAGACAATTCTTTCAAGAACACCAAACCTACTCAAAATATTATTCATCAAAAAATCAATGACAACTTTATTGGTAGGAACATGGCTTCAACCCACTTCATGAAGTAATTAGTGGAAACTAGGATCAAAGAATGTCCTCCAATGGACTTCACTGCCATCTCTCCAATAAAGTCAATACCCCACTGTTGGAAGGGGGTTGGTGTTGAAACTCGCTTGAGAGGTAGGTTACCTAATAACTTTAGTTTACCTATGAATCTTTGATAGGCATCACACTTTTTTACAAGTCTATGTGCATCTTTGAATACTGTGGGCAACCAAAAACCTACCCTCAATACCTTATTTGTAGTAGTCTTAGCCATATAGTTACCTCCACACACACCCTTGTGCATTTCAATTAATAAGTCTTCCTCTTGGTCACCATCCACACATCTGAGAAGCACACCCTCTAGGCTTCTCCACCAGAGTTCACAATCAATGATGACATACCTAATTGATTGTAGTTTTAGAGTTCTTCTCTCATTGTTTGGCATACCATTAGGGCATTTCATGGTTTGCATATATTCAATGATTCTTCTATACTATCCACATGTTTGTATATCATAGATAGGAGCAATGTTTTCTTGTTCAACTTCATTGATCTGATTGGCCTCCAAATTAGTTTCAGCCATGATTTTAGCCAATCCTTGGCCTCTAACCAACATTATAATCTAAATATCTATGTTGAACTCTTGGATTCTATTAATCCATCTACATCTACTTGTATTTTCATGTTGAGTAAAAATGTCCTTAACTACGACACTTAGATGTAGGCCACAACAGTTGCACCAGTCAAATATGTTCTAAAATTCTTAACTGCCTTAACCAAGGCATAGGCTTGCTTCTTGGTAGTATCATACTTGAGCTTGAATTCTTGCAAGGATTTTCTCAAAAGGAAATAGGTTGCTCAAAACCTTCATCATTCTTTTGTAACGACACTCCTATAGTGTGAAAAGAAGCAAATGTAAACAATTGAAATGGCTTGGTATAATTAGGAGTCTTCAAGACAACTGCAGCTTTAATAGCATCTTTGATGGCTTGAAAAGATTTAAGATGTTCTTCTGACCATACCACATTTTCTCCTTTCTTGAGCATCTTTGAGATAGGCCTTGCTATCTCTGAAAAATTAGTCACAAACCTTCTTAAAAAATTTACTTGCCCAAAAAATGACTGAATCCCTTTGAAATTCTTTGGTGGTGTAATCTTGTTATTAGTTGCTACTCTTTCAGGCTCAATCCTGAAACCATCTTTCAAGACAATATGTCCTAGCAGCTTGCCTTCTTTAACTCTAAAGGCATACTTCTTGGGGTTCAGCAAGATACCATATTCCAAGGCTCTGATGAATATTTTCTCAAGGTGTGAACAATGATCATCTTCCTTCTTACTATGGGCAATAAGATCATCCTAGTAAATACCCAAAAAAAAATCTAAGAAATTAGTGAAAGCTACATCCATGGCTCTCTGAAAAGTGGCACAAGTATTTATCAAGCCAAAGGGAATCCTCACGTAGATATAAGTTCCCCAAGGTGTAGTAAATGTTGTTTTATACTATTCTGCTTCTCTCACCATGACCTAGTTGTACCCAGAAAATTCATCCATCATAGAGAGCAATTCACAATCAATCACCTTTTGTAGCATTCTTTCCATGTTGGGTAAGGGGTAATTATCTTTTAAAGATGCAACATTGAGGTTCCTGAAATCCACATATAATCCTAAGTTTCCATTCTTCTTTCTAACAAGAACCAAATTAGACACTCATGATGAGTGTCTTATAGGTTTAATAATTCCTGCATCGCTCAACTTATCAAGTTGTTCTTGCATTTTAGGCCTTAAGGTAAGTTTAATAGGTTTTTGTTTTTTCTTGAAAGGTTTTGTGTCAGGTTTAAAGGGATCTCATGTTGAAAAAAATATTCCTTGTAGGATTTCAAATCATGATAGGACCATGTGAACACATGTTTGTATTTTCCCAGCAAGGAAATTAACATTGTCCTCACATGTGGCTTCATCCTTTTCACAATGTTTACCTTTTTAGGAGCATTTTCTGTTCCCGAGTTTATTTCCTCTAAATCATCTTTATGTGCACTGGCTTGTTTTGAATTTGATATATCAGGGCCATCAAAGACCCTCTCAAGTGCAATGAGTCCCTTGGGAATTTTATTGGTTTTCAACTAAATGGCTTCATTACCAAATAGTTTATCCTTTCGATCAATTTCCACCAAATATGAACTGAAGTCAATCTCTTGATTCTCATACTTGTCAACACAAGGTAAGAATCTCAATATGTCATTATCATCATCAAACGCCTTCCAATTGCATATTTTATCAAGTATTGTAGGTCTTGTTTATACCTCAATTCATGAGACGCCATTAAAGGTCACATCATCAAGCTTGACTACAATATTAGCCAACAAATCTTATTTGAAATTTTGTCCTCTTTCTATCCAGTCTATCCTAAAAGCATCGAATGCCTCAATATTATCCCATACCTCATTCCTACATTGTCTCAATCTTTTGTCCTTGGTGACAAATCTAGATTTGACTTGAGAGACTACTAATTCAGAATCCCTAAATACTTTTAACAATTTTATCCCATGTTTGGAGGCTAATTTTAAACCAAGTAATAAGGCTTCATACTCTACAGCATGATTTGTACATGCAAACTATAGTAAAAAGGAGTACTTGAAAGTCTTACCTTGGAGAGAGATTAGAATGACTCCAACACCTAAGCCCTATTTTGAACAAGGTCCATTGAAATAAAAATTCCATAGAGTATCTTCCTGTGGTGCTTGCATGACTTCTCTAACAATTGGGGAAAGCTTAACTTCTTCTTGTTCTTGCTCCACTTCTTCTACTCGGAAAGTGTCTATGCTAGTGTCTACAAAGTTAATTATTGGAGGTCCTTCTGGCTCTTGAACATGCTCAATCATATGTCGAAATCTGGATTCTCAAGTGATTTTGACATCTTTTTGATCAATTGAGAAGGTGGAAAATGATAGATCACATTGCATACTTCCTCGCATGGAATCACACCATTGTCTTGAAAGTAGCATTCCATATGTTGGTGGAATATCCACCACTGTGACACTCATGACTAGCTCCTTTTTAGGGAATGTGGCCAGTCTATATGGGACCTCATAGATTACACCAATAATGGTGACTTCCTTGGAATCCATAGCATAACATTTTTCATATGTGCTATTAACTTCCAAGCCCATTTCCTCCATTATCTTGATATACATGACATTTTTTGAAGCACCTGACTCTATCATACAATTTTTTAGTATCTTTCCATCAATGATCAAACCCAAAAAGAAAGGATTAACTAGATTTGGGTTTCAGTGATGGTTGTTCCTAAGTAAAACTCATGGTTCTCATTAACAATTTCCTCTATCTTAGCATCCTTTGCTTGACCATTATTTGTTTCAAGTACATCATCTCTGCTTTGTGCTTGCTTTCCCCTCCAAAACTGTTGATAACATTCATTGTCTTGTTCTTATGGTCATCGATCCTCATCATCTCAAGAAATGGGACCATAACCTAGATTTGCGATAAGACTTGAAACATATCAATAGGAGAATAACTTGGTATCTCTGAAAATACTACGTCTTGGGGGATTAAACCTTTTCAACTTGCTTATCAATTTTCTCAATGGTAGGCTTCAACTCTTTTGCCTTCAGATTTTTATGTCTAACTTTAGTAGTGGCCTTTGCTTTGCTATCTTTCTTTGCCCAAATTATTATTTCTTTAGCTTATTGGGCTTGCTTTCTTCCTTCTTATTATCTATCTTGACTACTTTATTCTCTGCATTGTTCTCTTTAATGAGCATGCCCCCCAAGTGACCCTGGTCACCACTCACCACCCTATTCCTCAAGTGGAGATCACTTCTGGCTTAAGCTCTAGCAGCTAATGCAATTGTATATTTCTCTATTTTTTCAGTGGACGACCTCCTCAAAGAAAAACTACATGCTTCAAGATTGTAGGAAGTGTACTCATCATCCCTTTCCTCATCAAAAGGACTCGTTGGTGATAAAAGCCTGCTTCATGTCTTTGTGCTTCCACATCAATGGTGTCAGCATCATCACTTGAAGAATAATCACTACATTCCAAATTTAACTTGGTTATGAATACATTTGTGGTCTCATATGGATTACGAGGAGAATTAGACTCCCTTTGATCATATTGGGTATCTTCCAAAGACCTTACAACTGCACATTACTGTGATGAATGAGGCATCTCACATACTCCACACCATGGTAAGTCTTCAACAACATTTGTTGTATTTTTATGTAAGGGGTCAGGTGTAGCTTGAAATTTCTTCTGATTATTCTAAAATGGCTTCCCATTATTCCAATTTGTATGGTAAGGATAATCTTGAAGCCTTGGAGACCTTGAATTCCTCTAGAACTGAGGTTTGTCATTCTTCACTTGCTTCTACAATATATTTAATACTTAATCCAACTTTTCATCTAGGGATGCAACTTTTATTGCTTTCTCATTTTGGGATTTTTCATTATTAGAGGGCCTTGGGTCATCTCTTTTACCAGCTTTACCAAATTCCCTTCTATTATTTTCAATATTCACTACCATCTTCTAAGCTTCCCTCAAAGACTATGGATTCTTGTCTCTAAGAAAATAAAACATCTTAGAGTCATATGCATCACAGTATACGGCCAGACATGCTCTCTCACTAGGCCTCAAGAATCTTGGGACTTTGCTCATTGCCTTTTGGAATATCACATTGAATTTAGTAGCCATCTCATTATGTCCCTTTGTGATGTTATTAAAGTTATTCAATCTAAATAGTGGATTGGTTTGGTCTCCATACTACTCCCTAAAGATTCAGAAGAATGAATCCTTGGAGTCAATTATTGCATCAGGAAAGCTCCTACACAACCTTTTCTTGTGAGCCTTTTGACTAATCCCTTTGATATTGGGTTTCCATATTTTGATCTTTCGATAAATCATTTGAAGTAACACATGTGTGGGGTCCAATTGCTTCTTAGTTTTGCTTAATAACTTCCTTTTACCAAAAAAAATTCTTGATTAGGTTTCCAAACTAGATATCTAATGTCTAAATTTATTTTCATCTTTCAAAGTTCATTATGTGGAAATCAAGGAAATTAAGGAAAAATTTCCCTATTGTTGACTTTAGTGAGCAAATGGAGATATAAATTCAAATGCTTAGAAAAATCTAAGGATAGAATCCCTAGGGAAAGCAATAACATTCAAATTTTGTCAAAGATATTTTCTCCTCTAAAGGGTTTGAAATTTTATGTTCATGGTGAATGTTTTTTTCCCCAATGTTTATGATCAAGCAAAGTGTTTTTTATTCCAAGAACCTGCACAACCCTATGGATATGAAAGACAATATTTGTTGAGTTCCCACTTGGATAAATACAACTACACCTACTCTTAGCGGATGATTACATGCTTGACCACATAGGCTCCCCCTTATAGTGCACTCATTTCTTAGGTCAGCCAAGCATCAATACCCATGAAAATCCCATGGCATACTTCTCATCTCTACTAAGAGCCATAAAAACATGGGATGGCTTCAAAATGACTGTTCTTGCACCAACAAATAGATATAGGATTTTGTCCTTTCTAAACAAGAGATTTTAATAGGGGCATTCCTTTCGTGGGGGATCATCCATGCGTAAAGAGACCATTGTTGTCCTTCTTGTCGAAACAATCCTCATGATACTTTCCTTTCCTCAAGTACCCACACTTATATACCAATTGGAAGTCACTTGGATTTAGCATGTTCTTGGTTGGGACATTCCCTTCAGTGATTACTTTTTCCCACAAGGAAGGCCCTCTAAGATAAACAAAATAGAGAAAACATATCCATAGTTCGATCAATCTTTGTTGAGAAACAAAGAGAGAACACACACAATATTTTCCACTCACACTCGCAAAATTTGTTCAATTTTAGAATCCAAATTGAAGTGTGAAGGTAATTACTTACACAACTTAATATCACAAAAAATCCTTTTGATTCTCAAGATTGTCATGTGGCATGAGAGAAGCACATACATCCTTTTAGTGATATTACTTTAGGTAAGTGATTAAAAAACATAAAAGCACTTGTTCATTTTAAATCTTTCAAAGAAAGAATTTGATTCTTTTTAAGGCACCAAAGGAAGTGTGAGATTTTATTATTCAATTGTTATCCTTAAAAAAAATCTAGTAAGTTTTCCTAAAGTTCTTTTTAAACATTTTGTCTTGTTCTTTTTAGAGCCCAAATGAAACTAGTGAGTCCTAAAGAGCTTGAAGAAACAAAATCCTTAGACTTGGAATTATAATTGTTTCCAAAAGTGTCTAAAGACACTTGATACAATAATATGATAATGTTATAAATCAAACTTCTCCTTGCTCCTTCCTTGCTCCCACCTACAAAAACTAATTAGTCCAAAAAACACACAAGAAGAAAATAGGTGAAAAATCCAAAAATAACTAGAAATAAAAAAGCACATGTCAAAATAAACTAAATTTTAGCCTTTTACTTCACCCTAGCAGCACAGACTGCATATGTAGCATAGTTTGAAGAGCTCATTGGTGTTGTATGGCGCCACTAGGTCTGACAACAACACTCTGCAATGAAACCAAAGAGCGCAATTGTGGTGTTGTTTCGGTCAGTGGCGCAGTTTGAATTTTGAAAATTCAGCAACAAGAAAATAGCCCAGCGTCAGAGTTTGAAAATTTGAATTTCTAGGTGAGAAGACTACAATGGTAGAATTTGGAGTTTGTAGCATCACTATATGGCATCGCTGGAAGGCTAGCATCATTGTATGGCGTCACTTCAATGATAGCGGTGCAATTTCATGTAGGCACAAAAGTTAACAAAAAACCATGGATTTTTTTTTTAAAATGTGTTAAGAACTTCATATTCACTCTCCTTCTAGTGCCAAAATGTGAACCCCAATCATATATCTACACAAATACAACAAAGAAACACAATGTTAGCCACATATGCAAGTTAGAACTAAGATTCCCCATGAAATTCATCTACAATACTCAAAATAGGAAATGAAATGAAGAACAAAACCATAAAAGCTATTAAATCCTATTGAAGCATGCAAACTCTCAATCCCACGGGGGAATTGGTGGAAATTTGATGTGGAAATTAACCCTTCCCAATCCCTTTGCAAGCTTGATGAAGATTGATCCACTTGATGATGAAGAACAATGAGCTCCTTGATGAAATCTATAATAACCTAGCTATGATGATGGAAAAATGCTATGGAAATGGGTAAATTTTCTCTCAATATGAAGATAGTAACTTTTCTCTAAGTTGTGGATCCCAAAATCAAAATAAAGCCTCTTATTTATAGATGATAATGTTGGAGAATGAGGAAAAATAGATGAATGTGGGATAAAAGACCAACCAATAACATTTAGCCACTTGTCAACATGGGAGTGGACAAAGGTTGAGCACATTTTGATGAATGTTCCAATAAATGATATTTGGTTGAATTTCAAATGAAATCAAATGTTGGAGGGAGAAATTAATGAATTAAATATCACTTGGCTCAAGGAAAAAGGACATGTAAGATCAGTTAAATTCCTTGTTGGAAGGACAAATCCCATTTGGAGGGATTTTCAAACATGGAGGAATATTCCCTTTTGATGGCTTTTTGAAAGTAATTGAAGATTTAATAAATGAATTAAAATGAATTTCATGAGAAAGTTGCAAAATATAGAGGATTCAAGTGATTAAGATTAATTTAATCAAGATTTGATTAAATTAAAAGGAGAATAGTTGATGTGACAATTTGATTTATATTTTGGGACTGATTTAAATCAAAGTTGAGAAGAATATGAATTAGACTTAATTAAATAAAGATTTTGATTTATTTAATTAAAAGGGAATGATGTTAGATTAAATCAAACAAAGATTAATTTATTTAAGTTAATAGAACTTTAGAGATTTAATTAAATAAAGTGAATTATTTAATGAAACAAAGACTATATGATTAATTAAATAAAATTAATTTATTTAATTAATAGAAGAGAATGACTTAATCAGATTTAATTAAGGGATGAAGGGTGATGGGTTTAATCAAATAAAGGATATTTAATTAAATGACTAGCAAAGGAGATGATTCAAGACGAAACGATGTTAGTAATCAGGATCAAGTGTGATTGGTATATTTTCTATGTCTACACCAGTATTGTGGGATCACCCTACATCAGTTCAAATCAATTTGACATTAGTATTAGGCCGTACATGCCCTACAAGTTTCTTGTAGTAGAAAAATTGATTGTAAACACGCAAAAAATGGAGATTTCTTGCTGCTTCTTCAACAACAATCTTCAACAGAACTTTTCTTCAACCCATACACATTGTATTTAAACCTTAGACACCAAAAACCAACTAACAAACCAACCCTAACCAACATTTGAACTTCATGACGGTTGATCTTCCACTTTTTGCATTTTTTGCATTTTTGCAACTTTGCATTTTGATAACTTGTTACATCGTTTACAAAAATGGATCCCAAATGACTCAAATTACATTTCAAATGGTCTATTATGACCTTATTACATGACCTTAGACTCTAGACATCCTAAAAACCAAACTTAAGACCATATTTACAAAAATGGACTTGGTGCCCTTCACCATACACTCGACTTGAAAAAGAACTCAAATCCCTTGAGGACTACATTGCATTAGATCATGCTTGATCATTTCATCTCCTTGATCCTCAAATGTTCCTTCATCTAGAAATCCTTTCCATTGAACTAGGTACTGTAGAGTTGCATTATTCTTTTCATTTATAGACTCCTTGCCACTTAGAAATTGCTCCATCTTCACAAGCTGACTTGATGGATCTTGTCTGAATTTTCCTTCATCTGGAACAAATGCTAAACATGCCTTCATAGCTACAAACATACCTTTCCTATCCTTTTCTTGAACTACCCTCTTCTTAACTCTTGTTGCACACTTGAACTTAACCACATGTTCTTGCCCTTTACCTTGAATCAATCCATCCTTTCCCTTCATCTCTCACACCAAATTCTCTACCCCTAGAATCTCTATATTATCAGGTTCATAAACCACTATATTGATAGAATTTAATTGCCCACTAGCCTCCTTTGAAACCAAAGAACAAAGCATTGTCCCTATCATGACCTTATCATGCTTTTCTAACCAATCTTGAACTCCCACAATCAATTCATCGTTGAGCTTCTCTATATTTTTTTTTGTCACCAACTCATCTTCTTTTCTCCCCAACACTAAATCATTTTCCAAACCTACTGTCCCAACACCTTCATTGTTAGTGATGGTTGCAAACTCTTCATGTTTTTCTTCCTCAAACTTTATAAATTCTTTCCTACCTAACATGATCACCTTTGTTTCCTTAGTTTGTTCCTTAACATCTTCCTACAATGGTGTTAAAGTTAAAGTGTTTCCATCCTCTTTCATAGCATAAGTATTGTGTCTACCATCATAAATTGCATGTCTATCAAACTGCCATGGTCTTCCAAGCAACAAGTGACACACATCCATGGGAAACACATCACATAGTATTCTATCCTTGTATCCACCAATCAACCCAAGCTTTTTCACTCACTAAAACTAATTGATTCCCATTCAGCCAAGACACTTTATAAGGTGTTTCATGAGGTATCTTTTCCAATTTCAATTTATCAACCATTTCTATAGACACTATATTGTCAGTGCTCCCAGAGTCTATTACTACTTTACATACCTTTCCTTTTCACTTACAGGTGGTCTTGAAAAATTTTCTTCTTTTTGTTGATTCCTTCTCCTTGGATGCTTTGAGGAGTGGTCTTCTCACCATCGAAGATTCTCCCACTTTTGGAGTAGCAAGCTGAATAGGAGAATTGACACTTTCACAATCATCCTCTTGCACCAACTGAACTCTCTTATCACCACCACTTGAAGTAGAACCCTATTTCACTAGACACTTCCATGCTTGTTGGCCAAACTAATTAATTGCAGTGATAACATCATTATGAGAATCTTCTTTAACTCCTACCTCCACCAAATCTTCCTCTAAAGCCTCTGAATCCACCTCTTTGATCAACAACTTGGTCTTTTCCTTTACTTGCATCTTCTTGGTCTTCATAGGTCTACCTTGTACCTCTTCCTCTACTAGTGCTACCTATGCCTCTTCCTTGTATTTCTTTCCTTCTTTTTGGTTTCTCTTCTACCCTAGCAGCCAACTAGAAACATTCTTTAGCTGTCCTTGGAGTAGCCAAACTCAATTCATCTCGAATTTGAAATATTAACCCACACATATACCTTGCTATCTTTTCATTTTCATCTTCAACATGACCAACCCTAATCCTCAACTTGTGAAATTTTTCAATGTATGCCATGACATCCTTATCCTTTTGTTTTAAAATTTTCAACTTCTTGAAAGTTTGTATTGCATGATCACCTGGCAAGAATTGACTCTTGATCTTTGAAACCATCCTATCCCATGAACTGATTTTTGTTTTCCCCTTCTTCACTCTTTCCTCTTGAACATAATTCCACCATGTAAGAGCATGACCTTTCAGCTTGGTCTTAGCAAAATTTACCTTTTGATCATTTGCAACCTCCTTGTACTCGAAGTAATTATCCATTGCATCTATCCAATCTAAGACTTCTTCATCATCCAACATTCCATTATACATTGACAAATCTATTTTCTCACCTAAGTCGTCTCCTCTGATAGCTTTGAGCATTTTCACCATCCTTCTTTCATCAAGGTCCAACTCATCAACACCTTAGACTCTTCTTGGAGGGTTTTCATCCTCACCCTCTTCCTCTTCCTCTCAGTCACTTTCCTCTTTAGTGGCCTTTTCTCTAATTTGCTTTGTCTCTAATGCCACAAATCTAGCTAAGATTTCTTCTTGTGTCTCCAATGAGGGTTTATTGAATCTCTATGTTCCAGGCATCAAACCACTTCAAAACCACCTCAAACACATTCAAATAGGTCTACACATGCTTAATTTATCAACTAGAATGATCTCCTAATAGTGTTTCAACAAAACCCTACCATTGCGCATCCAAATTACTCAAAACTAGTGACTTTCAAGTCTAGGGCATCACAACATTAGGAAAAAACCTCCTTCCCTGCTCCTATAAACATACTAACATGAAACAACATCCTAATATACACCATTCCACCTAAGTTTAGAGCATTTCATCAGTGGAATGGTCTCTTAAGCCATTTTTACTTCTATAAACCCTCAAAATAGGGTTCCTAGACTAGTTTCAATAAAAAGCTTATAAAAACATTCAAATCTTATGAAAATGACTCATTGAACCAAATCCAAATGATGGTTAAAATACTCCTACGTCAATTCAAATCAATTTAACATCACTATTAGGCTACACATGTTGTATAAGTTTCCTGTAGCTACAAATTAATTATAAACAAACATAAAATGGATATTTCTTATTGCTTCTTCAACAACAATCTTCAACAGAACTTTTCTTCAACCCATACAAATTTTATTTAAACCTTAGACACCAAAAGCAACTAAAAAATTTACCCTAACCAACATTTGAACTTCCTGACCATTGATCTTACACTTTTTTTATTTTTTGCATTTTTGCAACTTTGCATTTTGATAACCTCTTACACTATTTACAAAAATGGATCCCAAATGACTCAAATTACATTTAAAATGGTCTATTATGACATTATTACATGACCTTAGACTCCAAATATCCTAAAAACAAAACTTAAGACCATATTTACAAAAATGGACTTGGCGCCCCTACACTACCAAGGGTGGCGTATGAGTCCCTTTTGGGGAAACTTTCAATTCCGAACGAGAAACTCACCGACTTAATTCAATTTTTTAGTGGATGGCATCCTCTTAGTTCTAAATAATATACAATTAGGTATTGATTCCTATAAATATAAGTTTTTAGGTCATTTTCAAGTAATCTAGGTTATTTTTTAATAAACAAATTTAAGAGTCAAGCATTGAGAGTCTTCCACAAGAAGATTCACAAATCTATCTACATCAAAGTTAAAGCTTTAGGGAAGCATTTTAGGGTTTTTGTTGTTCTTTAAGATCACTTTTTGTCCAAGTTCTTGCATTTCAAAGGGTTGATCATGGATTCCTATGGAGAATCATGGAGAAATCTAGGTTGAGGAGATGCAACTAGCCATCAAATCAAGCCTAAGGACTTTTTTTCTAAGTGATTCCATCTTCCATTTTCTCTCTATTTTTAGCCTAAAGAAGGTTTTCATGTTCTTGAGATTAATTTAAAATGATGTAGGATCTTCTAGGGTGAAGTCTTACATCATTCAAGTTTCATTTGAGCATCTTATTCTTGCACATTAGAATAGGGTTACATCTTGCTTTAGATTTCCTAGTCTTAGACACACTTAGGGCTAGGGTTTTTTGCATATTTCATTATTTCTCCAAGGTTTAATTACCAAACTAGGGGTTTGACTAAGGAAAACCCCCATTAGAAAATAAACTATATTCTATTTTGTAGGTGTTTTCACACACTCAGATCTAGGATTCAATCTGGAAGTGAAGTGCAAGTGTTGGAGTACATATCTATGATTTCTATTTTTGGAAAGCAAAGAAAGGACTGATTCACCATTAGTGGAGAATGAGTCCCACTAGAGGTGTTTGTCATATCACTTTTTAGATTCTAGTATCCTTTTTTCTAAAATAGTTTTCTGGGTAGAAACCCTAATCTGGGACTAATTCACCTAGGTTGGTGAATGAGTCCCAGTTGGTCAAAAAGTCAACATTTCCAAAATTTCAAAACTATTTCTAGGTTTTTCAAAGTTTATAGGTGCAAACCAGTTACATCTTTACTCTTCTGTTATATTAAATTCACATTTCTAGGGCTTTTCTTAGGTTATTTAGTATTTGTTCACATACAACGCTGTGTTTTCAAACACTTCACATTTTCCAAGTTTACACTTGGTGGTGAACCCAGTCCTTCTTTCCATTCATCTCCAAGGATACCTTATAGTCAGACCTTACTTCCTTCATTGTGTTGAGGTATCTAAGGTACTCTTGAGTGTGTATTTTGTGGAATATGATCCCTTCCTCCCCATTCCCTTTAATGTGGATAAGGAAGTGAAACACCCTTTTCCATTGTCCACAAGTAGTAATAGTTTCCTTGAACCCCACTGTGTAATCCCACACCTTATGCTAAACTTTGAGAAAATATACTCTATGCTCAATAAGAATTTTTGATCAAAAAACAATTATTAATAGACTTATTAATGTAATCTAGGTCTTCATCTCCTAGGATCCTTGATTCAATCAATGTTTCCCTGGGCAATTTGTTTATGATCTTCAATTTTCCCAAATATTTTCTATACTTCTCTTCCTCTTCCCACATCTTCTTGGTATATTCTTCTATTTGTTCAAAAAGAGTGTGTGCCTCATCACAGTACTTGTAACCTTCAATGAGAAGCTCATCTACCTCTATTTTAAGGACATCAAACCATTTATCAAACCACTGAGCCTTTCTTTTCATATCATTCAATTCAACTACCTCCTTGTGGATTATCAACACAATCATGTATAATGACGATGGTTTCTCTAATACTGGTAAGCTAATCTCTTTTAAAAACTTCTTCATCTATTTAATTTGGAGTAAAAGCACAATCCTCTGTCACACTTTATAAAGGAATTGACCAACAGCAAAAAAAATTGAGCTTCGACCACATAAAAGTGGTCTTTACATTCTAAATTTCAAAATGATATAAAATAATGAAATGTAGAACTTTTGATGAAGTTTATTCCTATAATTTTTCATTTAAAAAAAAAAAAATCATTACTTTTTTGTCAATTTAGGAATAGATTTAGGAATGATGAAAATTTTAGAAAATGGTGATTTCATATGCTGACAAGAAATAAATTGAAAAAAACTTCATTTCTCCCTAAATTTTTTTTCTCCAAATAGGTAACTTAAATATCTTGTGCATGGAAAAAAAATCAAATTTTGATGTATGTGTTGCTCATAATAACATTTTAAAGTCAAACTTGTTAGAATTTGATAGTTTTCATAGGTCATTAACTATTTTCTATTTTTTAAAATCATTTTCAAAAATAAATTATACCCTTTTGAAGAATACTCTCTCCTCTTGTGCCCCCATATATTTTTTTAAAAAAATTAATATGTTTTACTATTTTTTTTAATTTCGAATCAACCTCTTTTTTAACATTAACAACCTACTTGCATTATTTTAAAAATAAAAATATTAAAACTAATCAAAATATTAAAAAAATTATATATTTGAATTCACCACTCCGAGCTCTAAAAAAGGGTATTTTTCTTTTTTGCAAAAAAAAAAATTTGACTGAAGAAATACTTAGTTGAAATTGAAAGTTTCAGAAAATTTTGAAAAAAGTTGAGTTGGCTACCAACTAGGATGCCACATAAACAGTTTCAGTTGAAAGGGTTTCTATAGAAAGGGTTTCGGTCAAAACCCTTTGTATAGAAACCACACACATAAAATAAGCCAATTTCAAAGCGGCAAAGGGAAAAAAAAATTGGATTCAACCAAAACCTATTCAACCAAAATGGTGCAGGGGCACGATTGAATAAATTTTGTCAATCCATGAAGATAAGGTGTAGGCTTTAGGAGTTTTGATAATTTTGTCTAAATAAGGTCTTGAGACCATTTTTATAATGTAATTAGCTATTTTGTGTCATGTCTAGGTGTTTAGGTGGTTGAGTCTTCAAGAAAATGCAAAATTTAAAAGTTGTAAAAAGGAAGAGTTGGAATACCAATGGTCATAAGCCTTCAAAAGGTAGTTGGTAGAAGTTAGGATAGTTGGAATGTGAGGGAAAAATCATAAAAAGGAGGAAAACATCGAAGAATGTTGGATTTTTGAGGTTTTAGATTTAAAGAAACTATTGATATAACCCTGTTTTTGCAGTCTTATTATGTTTTTCTCTAATTTCACAACCTAGTACAGACTCGTACATGTGATATTAGCTTCATGGTTGATAGGAACAAGTAAAGGACTGAGTTTTTTTTTAACCCAATTTGAGAGTTTTTCATTGTGTCTAGGGGATTTTAATAGGAAAATTTTGTAGGCGGGCATGTTTCTGTAATAACAAGGTTTTGTTGATTTAAAATGAGTTTACACCCATTCCACGTCCCATGACTTCTACATTTCGATGGAATGGGTAGAATTAAGTAGGTGTGGGGAATTTGATGGTGAGTTTATGCAAGGGAGGTCAAGAAAGGTGTTGGGCATAAAGCCCTGGGTTTGAAATTGGTGTTGTCTGAGTGGAATTTTGAGGTTTTGATGTGTCAAATTGAGATTTTGGTTTCAACAGCATAATTTTATGTTGAATTAAGTTAGAAAAAACCTTTTTAAACCTGTTTCAGGTGGTGTTATTTTTTGGTGAGTTTGGGAATTGCATTTTTCAACAAAACCTTGGTTTTGTTGCTATAAGTGAGGGTTTATGAGTTTGTTACTTGGTTGAGTGAAATTATAAGAACTAATTGTAGATTCTTGGGTTTTGACATGTGGGAATTTATGCCCCAAGGTTTTAGAGAGTTTTCAAAAGTTTAGAGATAAGTCTCTTTGTAAAAGAGGGCTAATTTGAGCCCTAAAGGGCGTAAAATCCCTGTTTTAAGCAAGTTGTTGCAAAGTATCCATAGGTGATTGGTGGATATGTTGATGAGTGTCAAAATGTGTCCCTAAAGTGAGTCAAGTTGTGTTCTGAAAGAAATTGATTGTGGACGTATACCGGTTTAAGTGGTTTCCCTATGCTACAAGGGAAAAGAGTGGAACTAAAGAAATAGTGAGATTTGATGAGTTTGTAACTTGGAAATTGTGATTGTTGGTTGATTTTTTGTTTGAGTGTGTTGCAGGCCTCCCCTGATTGGATCAAAGTGGTATTAGAGCAGAGGTATCAGGTCTTTGTGGAAGAAAGTTGAAGATTGTGAAAGAAAGCTTGGAAGGTGAAGATGCAAGATTGTGAAGATGCATCCAAAGGGAAAGAATACAACAAAGGATATGAATGAATTAAAGAGTTAGTACATAAGAGAGATAGAGAAATAAAAGAGAGATTGGAAGCCTTAGAAAATAATAAGAGAAGAGAAGTAGTTGAAAGTAGTGAGTTAGAGGAAGAAGATGATGAAGAGTTTGAAGATGTTGAAGAACTTGACCCAGAGGATCTGAGAATGGCCAAGTTGTTGAAGGTAGTAAAAGGTGACAAGTATAAGGTAAAAATTGATGTGCAAAAGTTTAGTGGAAATTTGAATGAAGAGGAATTGTTAGATTGGATATCTTCTTTGGAAAATTATTTTGAATGTGAAGAGATTCTTGAGGAATAAAGAGTAAATATTGTAAAAACAAAGCTTAAGGGTCATGCACTTGTATGGTGGGATTATCTACAATCAGAAAGAAGAAAGCAAGGTAAGTCTAAGATTGTGGCATGGGACAAGATGGTGGCAAAGTTAAAAGATAAGTTTCTCCCTTCAAATTATTCAATTCAAATATTTAAGAGATTGCAAAATTTAAGGTAAAAGGAAATGGATGTAAAGACATACACTGAAGAATTTTATAAACTGAGTATGAGATCTAACCATACTAAAAATGAAGATGAAAAGATAGCTAGGTACTTGGGTGGCTTAAGAATGAACATACAGGATGAGTTGGCTTTGACAAATCCTAAGAGTGTGGAGGAATGTTATCAAATGGCATTGAAGGCTAAAGACAAAGTGAAAAGAAGACGAGAAAATAGTAAGAGGAAGAGGTAGCACCATGAGAGGAAGAGCATCTTTCTCTACTCCAAGACAAGCAACTAAAAATCAAGAAGAACAAAGCAAAAGAGATGAACAAGTTGCAGACTTTAGAGGAGGATATAGAAGAACAAGGGGTAGATTTGGAGGTGGAAGGAATTCCAACACTTTTGTAGGTAGATGTTATCATTTTCAAGAGTATGGTCATCCTAATTGGAAGTGCCCTGAGAAGATTGGTTCAACTTCAAGTGGAGGAGAAAGAAAATCAGATATAAGAGCACAAATTGTTTGTGAAGATGAAGATGAAAGTAGTTCAAGTTCAAATAGATTGGTTGCTACTCCTGAAGTTGGAGAGATGTTGATGATGAAGAAACAAGTTTTGAAGACAAAAAAGGAGGAAGAGCTACTTCAAAGAAGAGCATTATTTAGGACATCCTACAAGTGTAAAAATAAGGTATGCAAAGTTATTGTTGATTCAGGTTGTACATATAACATTGTGTCTAGTGAAATGGTGGAAAACTTGCATTTACAAAAAGTACCTAGAGAAAGGCCATATAGAGCATCATGGGTTAGTGATAGTCAATCTTTGGTGGTGAGTGAACAAGAAAAAGTTGAGTTTCAGATTGGATAGTATAAAGATGAAGTACTTTGTGATATAATACCCATGAATTTTTGTAATCTAATGTTAGGAAGGCCCTAGAAGTTTGACAGGTTAGCCTTGTATAATGTAAGACAAAATACTTACATAATTGAAAAAGGTGGAAGAGAGTTCATGTTAACCCTATTGGTTCAGGAAACAAAAGATCAAGGTGAGATAATTGTGCTAGGGAGAAGGGAGTATATGAATGTTGATGAAGGTAAAGACATGAGTTTAGTAGCAAAACAATGCTTGACAGAGATAGGACAATAGATACAAGAAGGGAATCTATTTTGCAGACAGATGGAAGTGGAAGGAAAAGGTGGAAGGTAATGTGTCTCGATCTAAGACAGAGCAATGCGAGAATAAAGTACTTGTGAGAAAAGAAGAGGTGAGTGATAGCATCATGGTTGGGGTAGTTGTGTGCCCTATAACAGGGAACAAGGTATAGAGACAGTCAAGAGATGAAACAATGGTGGTTGATGAAATTGGTGAGATAGCAGAAAAGAAGACAATGAGTTGTGATGTTATGATGGTAGTTGATGGTACTGAGAAGATAGTGAAGGAAAGGACAGGAAATCATGATGATGATGGGACAGAGGACAGTCATGGTCATAGGATAGAGGAAAAAATAAGTAGAGGTCTAACAAAGATAGTAAAAAGTAAAAGTACAATTGATAATGAGATTGATAGAGGAAAAGGTACAGGTGACAGTAAGAAAGGTGCAGATAGCATGAGCATTGGACAGTGGAGCAAGGGAAAAGTTATGAAACAAGTGATGATAGCTAGTGATAGTGTGAGTACAGATGTAATTAGAGGTGTGAGAACAGAATCTAATGATGGAAAAGTGGAAACACACCCCACAGAGCATAATGGAAAATTGGAGTAGCATACAAGTAATGGTAAAGGCAAGATCAAGAGTATTAAGGGCAATGAGAGTCAAAGACAACATGAACCTAATGAAAGAGTGCAAGGAGGACTAAAGCATAGAGAAAACAAGCAAGTTACAAGAATCTTTCCAAGAGACTTGGAAACTTTTAAAAGTGGGATGTATGGTGCAGGGGCACCATTGAATAATTTTTTTCAATCCATGAAGACAAGGTGTAGACTTTAGAAGTTTTGAGATTTTTTTCTAAATAAGGTCTTGAGACCATTTTTATGATGTAATTAGCTATTTTTGTGTCATGTCTAGGTGTTTAGGTGGTTGAGTATTCAATAAAATGCAAAATGTTGTGTTGGCACTCTCAAATTTTGCAAATTTGAACTGCCCATTTCAAAAAATTTGCCTCTGCACTTTCAGAAGTGCACCTGATGAATCTGCCTAAGTGACCTACTTTGAAAGGTCATATTTCGGAGCCTATTGATTTTGGTGCAAAATCCCTTTCCAGACTCACTCATGTGTCCTATGTGAGTATGCATATCAGTTTTCAGTATCCCATGATAAGTTTTGTTAGGGTTTCGAAAAGTGAAGTTGCAGGGTTTTGGCACTTTTCTATTGTTTGCAAACTTTCAATTTTGCAAAGTAGCCTCTCATTTGAGCTTGCATTTTGCAACTGGTTGATCGTCATGCCAAAACAATTGTTGTTCTACATTCTCCATACCAAAATAGGCCCACATGTCAAGTTTCAAAGCCTCATGAGTTGATTTGCTATTTTTAATAGATCAAAACCAAATGCAATTTCTCCTGTTTTGCATTTGCATTTCTTACAGCCTTTCAGAGAGGTCAATTTCAACCTTCAATAACTTTTGAAGAGAGATGATTCAAGCTAATCCCTTTTGCACATGTTCTCTCTATACCAAAGTGATCTACTATGTCTAGTAGCAGCTCGCTAGAAGTTGATTTGATATTTTTGCAATGAGGTGATTTGGTCAGTTTTAATCGGTTTATGAACAAGCATAGTTGCAGAAAGTTTGAGTAGGAAACTTTGTTGGTTAATATCTTTCACCTTGTGACTCCTTTCGTCAAACCGTCTTTTGCATTGCATTCTCTAGACATATGTCTGCATTGTTACAATTTTTTATGTCTCTAGGAGGTCATTCACCCAATTTTCAAAGCTGATTCCAAAGCCCACTTGGCTAGTTTTGCACATTTTTCAAATGTGCCAGAAAGCAGATGTTAATGAAAACCCATTTCGTGTTTTCACTCAAAAAACACTTTGAAGCAGTATTAGAGCAATTTGAGCATGAAAGTTGTTTGCAAACGAAAAAAAATTTAGCCGGGCCCACATGGGACCCGACATGCTTTGCATTGTTTCAGGGTTGTAAATGTTGAGTTTGGTCAACTGGGATATCTGAATCCATCAATGGCTGTTTCAAATAACTTCCAGCTTGCAATGCATCATGCGGGACAAACTCTTAAGGAAAGCCTTCTCAAAAGGATAGAATGCAGTATCATACTCATATCATAGGGACTCTACCATAAGGCTAAATTTTTCAAATGAATGATATATTTCCCATGAAGTTGTATTAAGTTTAACAAGGAGTATTTGGCAGCTGGGCACTGATGTTGGTTTTCCCATTTATCATTGTTCTCACTATCAAAGATGAATCATGTATTCCCAGAGTGACAGATAATTAATCTCATGATTTCCATGACTTGGGATCAATTCTTCATGTGTTTAGTTTTGAGGACACAATGGAATTTTCTTTATTTCCAATGAATGCAAAGTGATTGCTTATCAACCAATGCAGGGAAATGACTAGATCACGCAGAGATAACATTGGAACAGGGCATGGACAGCCCTCAAAGCATAGAATATGGATGGATTCTGTTAAGAATTCCTCAAGCAATGAAGAAAGGATACTACTTATTGATGAGCATGCAGGTGAATAAGCATATCCTAAAGTGTTCGAACCACTCTCTAATTCATACAAAATGCATATGTTGAAAAGGCTTTAGGAACTTTTAGTAAATGCTAATGGCAGCATAGGCAAGGCATGTGAACTAGATGAAGGGGCGTGGCCTGTGGACTGGTGTTATGGAACACACCAACAGCGCAGCATATACAAACAATGATTTTGTTGAAAAAAGCTTTAGTAACTTCTAGGAAAATGTAATGCATAGTGAGGAGAAAACGCATGAAAAGGATCTATAAAGATTTTAAAGACTTTTAAGTAGATGTAGTGGGAAGAGGTGTGCAATCTTCATACAAAATGAAATTGCTGGAAATGCTTCAAAAACTTTCAAGCAGCTGTGTTTGGGCCGCACACTCACTAGGAGAGATAGGCATGGAATAAACCAAGAGGAGGTGGCATCAACATCCATGGAGAGCCATCGCTTGCTAAAAGAAATGTATGAAATTGTTTGAGGAAATTCTATTATGTCACCAATATGCCAGCTACAGAGGAATTCCATTTGTAGCCTCTACGCAATAGAAGAAAATCTAAAGTGTATAAACTTGGAAAGCATCGAGGATCTCCAGATGATGAACATTTCCCTGAGGTTGCTTGATAGACCGGATGTGGACACCCTGTTTGACATGTTTCAACACTAATATGCTGGAAAGAGGGTGTCATCAGCCAGAATGGGAGACGCCATGTTGCAGGAACGCATAAGTAGCACAAAGTCTTCAAAGGCTTGAATCTAAACAAAGGGCATGCGTAAATCTGTTTGATAGATCTCCTTAATAAATGTGATCTCATGGGAAATGCTACGCCAGCACACAACAAAATGCATTTGTTGAAAAGGTTAATAACAACTAAGTGATAAGATGCAATGGAGGAGTTACAGAGATATGGAGATGCATGAGGCAAGTTAGGGTTGTAGAGCGAGCAACAAAGGAAATTAGGGTAAAATAGAAGCAGAATGAAATCAACGGTGGAGATGGAAACCCAGCCAGATCACAGTCGTTGGTCGCTCGATCGCCCATATAAAATGCTCACCCTTTAAACTCGCGTGATCAGTGAAATACTGACGTGTGGCATGTGGTTCCCATGGAAGAGTTAAAGGCATGGGTAATGTCTTCATTTCCCCTTTTAATATTTAAACTCCTCCCGTTTAAAAGTTGAATATTTCAAGAGTGGGGTAATTCTTTAAATGGCTCATGAAATTTTCAAAAGAGGGCATTTAAAGAGATTAAATGCTCCGAGATGGAAAAGGCTTTGTAGTTGGTGGGCCCGATAGGAATTAAATGCATTGGTAAGAGATTTTAAAATATTTTTCCCCGTGGCATTTATTTAAAATGTTTTCATTTTAAATAAAACTTTAGTGTGTGGGCAAAACATTTTAAAACGTGAAAGCATAAAAGATGGGCCCATGAATTAAACAATGCCCAAGTGCAATATTTAATAGTTCATTTTAAAAGTCAGGCTGAAGATTGAATAATGTGGAATATTTAAAAGGAGGCCCACATTTAAATTTTAATGGTCATAGGTAAAATCTTTTTATTTGCCCCAGTAAATAGATGAAGGCTCAATGTGAAATATTTTATTTAAGTGCCTTTGCTGTGTAAAATGGCATGTGAAAATGAATGGTCCAGGTGAATGTTGGGGCTCAGTGATTAAAGGGCAGGTATTTTAAAATGATGCATGCACAGGGGAATGTTTTATGGAATGAATAAATATTCACTATGTGGAATATTTTAGTGGCTGGAAAGTGTCATTTTACTTTGCAGCAAGTAAAGAACAGAAATAGAATTTTCACAGGAAAAGGAGAGTTTTTCACACAGTAGGTAGAATGGTGAGAATTCCATCACACGGGCTAATTTTTAATTAATGAACAAGAAGTTGCAAAGGCAGAATTGGGGGCAAAGTTTGTTGCTGCAAAGAGAGGAGAGAGGCTTTGCAAATTTGTTGATCAACGGTGAATGGAGTTTCCAAATGGTATTTCCTAATTAGCTTTAGGGCTTCTTCTGGAGTTTTCTATTTTCTATATCCTCTCATTCTTCTCTCATTTGTGAGGATTTTGAGGTTTTGTATGGGGCTAGGTATATAGAGAAATGTTGAAGTTTTGAGTCATTTTGTGTCTATAAGCTATAAATTCAGATTTCACAAGCAAATGTCAGCTAGTTTATGCAAATAAATCATGAAAGTGTTTGCACATTCATGATTATCTTCAAATTGTCTTCATATTTGTATAGTTAAATCATATGAATTCAATAATACCAAGTTTTTTGTGTTTGTCATCTCAAATTTCATGAGATTGTGTTATTTGTTTATGGGTCTATTTCAAAGAAATAGTTAAATACTTTGAGTAGATAACAGTGATTTCAAGTGTGCGGGTTGGATTTGGTAAGGAGAATTTGATTGATAACAGGAGAGGATTGTCAGTGTAAGACACTAATAGTTGATGCAAGGCATTAAAAATTTAAATCCACTGGTTGAATGTCATTTGCTGATGAATTCATCTTATGTGTTTGACTTCATGGCCCAGAATTAGGCATTGATTTATCTTGTAACTTAGTGCATCTCGAAAACATTTTATAAATTCAAAATCATTTTTAAATCCTGTTGTTGGTTGTGGTTTGGTGTTGTACTGCTTCCCAATTGCTAAGTGAGTGTTGAATTACTGACAATGTAGCCGGATTTGAGGTTGTCAATACTTTACTTGGTGTATTTTCATTGGGAATTGTCTGCTATAAAAAATAATGTTTGTGCATAGTTGCATTAAAGTCTTTAGTCATTGCGTATAGGTTGACCCACCTTGGTATTGCAGAGCCAAAAGTGCAGAAGATCTTAGTCTTTGACCAAATCTTGTTAGTTGGCCAAATTCTCCATTGAATCTAATCATTAGAAAGTGGCTAGTCTATTGGATTCATTGGGTTGGTTCGATTTGAAGCACCAACATGTTGAAAATTTCTTTTATGCAAAAAATACAAAATTTAAAAGTTGTAAAAAGGCAGAGTTGGAATACCAATGGTCATAACCCTTCAAAAGGTAGTTGGTAGAAGTTAGGATAGTTGGAATGTGAGGGAAAAAGCATAAAAAGGAGGAAAGCATCGAAGAATGTTGAATTTTTGAAGTTTTAGATAAAGAAACTATTGATATAACCTCGTTTTTGCAGTTTTATTGTGTTTTTCTCTAATTTCATAGCATGGTACAGACCTGTATAGGTGATATTGGCTTCATGGTTGATAGCAACAAGTAAAGGACTGAGTTAGCATTATTTTGAACCCAATTTGAGAGTTTTTCATTGTGTTTAAGGGATTTTATTGGGAAAATTTTGTATGTGGATCTTTTTTTGTAATAACAAGGTTTTGTTGATTTAAAATGAGTTTACACCAATTCCACGTCCCGTGACTTTTGTATTTTGGTGGAATGGGTGGAATTAAGTGGGTGTGGGGAATTTGATGGTGAGTTTGTGTAGGGGAGGTCAAGAAAGGTGCTGGGCATAAAACCCTAGGTTTGAAATTAGTGTTGTCTAAGTGGAATTTGGAGGTTTTGATGTGTCAAATTAAGATTTCAAGTGTCAAAATGGTTTGGATTTTAAGTTTTAGAGAGTTTCTAAAATTTAGAGATAAGTCTCTTTGTAAAAGAGGGCTAATTTGAGCCCTAAAAGGCGTAAAATCCATGTTTTGAGCAAATTGTTGAAAAGTAGCCATATGTGATTGGTGGATATGTTGATGAGTGTCAAAATGGGTCCCTAAAGTGAGTCAAGTTGTGGTCTGAAAGAAAGTGATTGTGGACTTATACCTGATTAAGAGGTTTCCCTATGCTACAAGGGAAAATAGTGGAATTGAAGAAATAGTGAGATTTGATGAGTTTGAGACTTGGCAATTGTGATTGCTAGTTGATTTTGTGTTTGAGTGTGTTGTAGGCCTCCCCTGATTGCATCGAAAAACCTTGTGTGCCATGTATGTGCCACATGGTTTTGGTTGAAACCTATTCGTCTGAACTTTTTGGGCCAAAAATATTTCGCTCGAAACTATTTATTTGGTTGAAAGTGTGACACAATTTTGTGCTTTTACCCTTTGAGCTTTTAGTTCATCTTTGGCCTACATTTCCTCCACCATTCTAGACTTTTCTAAACTCATTTCAATGTCAAGGAGTGTCATTTGTTGGTTCTCAGTTTCCTTGCCCAGATTGACTGTGCTCAATTGGTAAAATTTGAAGCTTGCAAGTTCTCTTAACTTCAATTTTATCAACCATTGGGGTGGCAATATCCACAATGAAATCTTCATCATCAATCAATCTAGTGGATTGTGTGACCTTTGACATCTTCTTTGTTTTTATTACCTTGATCAACTCCCACATTTCATCCCAACTTAGAGGCTGAGCCACCACTTGTTGCCTTTTTTCTGAGTTCAATTTCAGCCATGTAAGAACTCTAGTGGTTGTTGCTATTTTTTGTTCCTAATGAGGAGACTCTTCTTCTCCTTTATTTAACTCTATTTGCAAAATTTGTTGAGACATTTCTTGTTAAAGATTTTCTTTTTCCACTTTTCCTACTCAAGTTTTTCTTTCTCAACCTTCTCTCACTCGACTCTTTCACTTTAAGCCTTTTCTTCTTCCATCTTCTTTAGCTCCATTTCTTTTCTTCAAGATTCTTATTTTTCAACCTTATCCTTGGTATCCTACTTCTCAACACTTTCTATAATTTATCACTGCTCATCTTCTGTCAACACATGCTTAGCTTCTTCTCTCCAAAGACTTCCTTCACCTAATTTTGTGTCTTTCTCATATTCTTCTTCATTTAATTCCTTCTCTTCCTCCCATGGAGGAGTCTCTTCTAAATTTGAAGGGAGGGAAGACTTTATGAATTCTATTACATGAGTCTTTTCCCCTTCTTCGTTTGTTGTCTCTGTTGTTGAAGGGGCAATAGAGGGGCCTTCCCTAGTCACTATTTCCTTAGCTTGAAGAGGAACAAAAAAATGGATTTCTTGAGTGGTCTGTATTTTCTAGGTACACTGTGGTAATGGGTTGGACACCCAACCTTGATACTACCCTTGCAGAAGTAGCTTGAAAAGTGAATGTGGCATTTTGGAATGCCTTTGTAAATTTTTCTATTGTTGGTCTCCTTCTGCTTGTGTGTTCTATTTCTTGAGCCTTCTATATTTCTTTGGTGGAGAGGAGGTTTTTTTCCCTTGTGCCTCTTTCTTCTTGGAACTAGCCTTGCTCTGTCTATCCTCTAAAGATTGATTGATCCACCTCAAACTTCTTTCCACAATCGTTGTTGATATGTTGTCAATGTTGCATTCTTCTCTTTCCATCCAATTGATAGGTGCAAATGTCTGAGTAGCTAATTTTTCCCTATCATATTGTAGATCAAGGGTTAATCCATTAATTGACATCCCTTTAGGAATATCTTCTTTAAACTTGAATTCTCTCATCTAAGGAATGGTTGATCCTTCATTTTTTTTTTCCTTACTTCAAATTCATCCTACAGATCTACCTAGAAGTATTCTATGTTGGTCTCATGATGTGGAAAGAGGGATGCATATAGGTTGTTCATTTTTCTTTTATGATCAAAATTCGTCCTTCCTTGGTATAACTTGAGGTTAATTTCTTGCAACTCCTCAGTAACAGACTTGGAAGCTTCAACAGATGGACATTGATAAAAAAAAGATCAACATGATACTTAACCTCTCTAGCCTTATGTTTACTATAAAACGTAAGAGTAATCTCCCTCATATCACTAGTAGAATTTGGAAAATAAATGACTAGGTGACTAAAAATTTAGTCACAACAATTGAAAATGACTAAATTATACTATTCTTTTGCAACTCAGCTATAAATGAGTAAATAAATGACTAATTTGATTGTTGACTAAAAATTATTTAGTCACAAAAATAAAAAATGATTAAATAGTTAGTCATTTATTTAGTCACAATCCATTTGAATAAATCATTTAAGGAATCAAGAATATAGCCCACCAAAATACTCTAAAACTTTAATAGACATACTCTAAAACTTTCATCAAAATCTTATTTTTAGGCGTATCCCACTAGAATGGAATTTTTATTTTAATAAACATACTCTAAAACCTTCGTCAAAACCTTATTTTCAAGCGTAGCCCACCAAAATGGAGAAGTGTTTTGGTAAAGAATGACAGAGAAGGGTAAGGAGATGTGTGTGACATGAGGCATAGGATTCATTGCTACTTATCTCATTCCCACTTTACTCAAAAAGGGTTACATTGTTCATGCTATTGTTTGTAATCCAGGTATTTAATTGACATATATTTTCATAATCTCAAATTCCTTCAGATGCTTTTGAAGTATCAATGTATCCTATATAGGTTTTAAAATGATTTTTTTTAATTTAAAAAATAAATAAATGATGTATTTTTCTATGATTAGATAATGTGGAGATCTCCTAAATGTACCCCAACACAGTGTCCTCTTTGGAATTGTATTCATTTATGTAGCTGCTATGGTTTTTCCTGTGACATCTTTAATATCTTCATGATTGTGGCTTTTAAATAGATTGCAGCCTTTACTTTAATCCTTATCATGGTAACCCTTGAGTTCCATAATCCACCTTCAATGTCTTCTAAGAATGTTGTCTTAAGCTAGACTATACACTATGCATATAAAGCAAGTCCTTCATACTTGCCATTGTTCCAAACCACCACTCACTTCCTTGCTTAAAATGTTGTCTCCATAAGCACAATAGCATGTTTAAAATCATGGTTTCTAGTGATTAACTATTAAGGTCACTACTTTCATCAAGATACAATTTTATTTTCTTGCACATTTACTGCTTTTCTAACTACCTTTAAGATTGGATATTGCACCCTCAGCTACAATCTCAAAAAGCTCACTCACTGTCACTTGAAGATTCCTTTCATGAGAATCCTTCTATAAAATCAAACTATGCTCTATAGACTGCCTACTTACATACTAAAGGGGACTCATTGTTTCATGGTATCGTGGGTCTTAAGATCTTTCAACCTTATTGTCACTACTTCATACTCCACAAGGTATTATTCACAATTCTCCCATCTTTGATGAGTCTCAAAACACTGCTTAGAAATACAATACACTACCTCGATTATACAATGGCTAAGAAGAAACATTGAACCTTTGATTACTACTGCTACTTCATTTGGAAAGTCATTCCCTGATTGCATTTTCCTTGTCTAACACTGCGAAAAGCATTTGAAAAACCCTTAAGGTCAACAAGGGGGTAAGGAAAATCACTGTTAAAATCTCCACTTTACTATGCAAGGTTTGAGCTTTATTATCTTGTCACTGCTCAATCTCTTTTTGACTATCACACCTCAAGTGACTATCATTCTTCTTACCATAGATTTCATTTACAAATGTCACTGAGCTACATAGTGTGCTTATTATTGGCTACAATCTTTAGATTGAAAGATTTTGTTATTGGCTACAATGTCTCAATTTTTCTAGTATTGCAACCTCACTAATTTTCTAGAGTTATGGTTTATGTTTCTATCGACTCCTAGGGTTTGTACCCTAGTCATGCTCTTACCAATGCTTCTATTGGTATTAAAAAAATAACCTTAAATCTTGGGTCAAAAAATTAGCTATCTTGACAGGGTTGTGGTATGATCTTTGATTGTATCCTAGAGTGTGTGGGAAGCTTGTGTTTGATCATTAAGGTATGTAAACATGATCAGGGAATTGCATCATATATAGAATGGGTCTTGTTTTAATACTTTCCCTAATGGTTATTAGCAGATCACATTATTATAGTTTGTGGTAACCCAAGATTGCATTCAAGTATGTAACAAACTTGGTTTGTATTTTAAGTTGTACACTTTTAATTAACATTCATAAGGTTCAGAAAATATTGATCACTCTCTAGAATAGCCCATTAAACATGGGTTGTGCTTGAATGCATTACATAATTGATATAACAAAACCACTCTACATATCAACCAAAGTTATAGGCTCTTTATTACAACAAGAGGTAATCACTCTTGGATCATGCTACCATTACATCATAACTTGTTAAACTTGAGTCAACCTAAATACACCCAATGATGATTGACACCAAATTGTGATGACAATGATTTGTACATTAATTGTGCTCATATGAGTGCTTCCATTTCTATCACAAAATAGCCACATTAAACTTGGTTCACACATGAATGCACCATGTATTGTTTATAACACAACTATGCCACATGACCAATAGAGTTACAGATCACATAATTATAGTCACAATAATTTGTTCCTCGGTTGTGCTCTTATGGTGATTCCATTACTGTTACAACATAACCCTTTGGACTTATATTGATCAAGTCCTTACATTTTTTATTTTCTCTTTTGATGGATGGCTTCATAGATTTTTTGTGATTTATACAGCTTTTGTTTTGATAGTAAATGACATCGAATTCTTTCTAAAGCTGAAATGATTTATTAATTATGGTTTTATGATGATTTTGAGTTTTATTTAGAAGGGGTTAATATGTGGAATTTTTATGTGCAGGAAGCATAGATTGTGATGCAACATTCAGGAATGGACGGTTCAGGAAAAAATGGATTGCTATCAATGTCATAACTAGGTTGGAGACTACCTTGAGCTAGTGTGAAACACTTCTAGGTGTATTTGCAGGGAAGCAGAACTTGAGTGTAGGAATTTTTGAATATCTGACAAAGGAAGTTCCATTATTCTAAAGATAAAATTATAAATCTACTGGTCCAATTTGACATCCAACCTAAAATATTTAATCTATGATAGAGAAAGTTTGTACATTCTAAAGATAAAATCATAAATCTGCTTGACCGATTTTAGATCCAATTTGAGGTAGTGAAGCTCCAATAGAGGAAGTTCCTACATTCTAAAGATAAAATCATAAATTTTATCAGTCCAATTTCAAATCCAATTTGAGGTCGTGAAGCTCCGATAGAGAAAGTTCCTACATTCTAAAGATAAAATAATAAATCTACTTGGTCCAATTTGAGGTCCAATTGTACAAGATTTGTTTTTTTAATTATACTTTCTAACATTTTCCTTGATACAAATTGTTACTTTAGAATTATGGTATTTTTTTTCTTCTAACTTTTTCAACCCTTATTTCAGGGAAGAGCTACGAAGATGGTTGCTTCAGATGGAGACTACACTTTTTCGCTATAGGTTTCGTCTAGAAACACTAGAAGCTCAGGGACTTTAGTACTCAGGCACAACAAAGTTTGAGGTGAATTGCACTTAGTATTTTATGCTAATATGGATATTTTCTAGCTTGTAGTTAATTATTTTAGCATAATAGATAGTCTAAATAGTTGTTCATATACCATTTTTTCAAATTCTAAATTGCTATACTTTATTCTAGGAGAAAATCATAGGGGGAGTCTATACATAAGACACCATTTTTTCAAATTCAAAATTGTTGGCTATTTCACAATTATTTGCTTCATTTATTTGATCTAAGATGACCTATTGTATAGAAGATGCTCTCAAAATCACAGTAAAATCCTTTGTTCTGGGATGATTGTTCAAAATCTTTCCCATCATAACAATGAACAAAAGCATCAGTCATTAACCTAAACTTTGCAAGAGTTCCATCAAATTCTACTTTTCCACTCGAAGCTATCCTCGACCCCTAGTAAATTTATGGCTAACAATAGGATCTACAGGTTGAGGAAGTTCTTCATGGATGAAATAAGGAATAAAATTTAGAATGGAAAAGAGAGTGGAAAAGTAGAATTTAATGAAACTCTTGCAAAGTTCAGGTTAATGGTTGATGCTTTTGTTCATTGTTATGATGGGAAATATTCTGAACAACCATCCTAGAATAAAATATTTTACTATGATTTTGAGAGCATCTTCTATACAATAGGCTATCTTAGATCAAATAAATGAAGCAAATAATTGTGAAAGAGCCAACAATTTTGAATTTGGAAAAATGGTGTCTTATGTATAGAATCCCCCTGTGATTTGCTCCTAAAATAAGGTATAGCAATCTAGAATTTGAAAAAATGGTATATGAACAACTATTTAGCCTATCTGTTATGCTACAACAATTAACTATAGGTTAGAACATATCCATATCAGCATAAAATAGCAAGTGTAATTCACCTCAAACTCTATTGTGGTAGCTTCTTTGTAAGGAATTTTGCACTCCAAGAACATTCTTTGTGCACATTAGTATGTTGGTTATTATCTTGATCTCCTTTGTGATGAAAATAAAATTGAAGTTCATTGCATAACACATGACCATTTTATAGTGCTATTATCTAGTGCTCATTTACTTCTTACTCACTGTGTTCTCAATCACCATGTGCAAATGACTTAGAGGACATATCTTTGTCACCATTTGATAGTAATTTTCACTTTTTTTGGACTATTTGTTATGATTCAATCATTGTTTGACAGTGTTCTTCCTTTCTGAGTCCTATAGGACAGAGGACAATTCACAGTTTACAACTCTCTAACAACAATAAATAGATATAGTAAAGATATTTAAAATTTTAGAAGTGGATTTTTTTTTAAATGCTATAGCTTATTTATCATTTTTATAACATAAATTATTTAAGCTATTTGAATAGCTAAACTTCATATTATAAATATTTAAAGTACAATAGAATTGGGTACTTAAAATGATTATAGAGAAGTTGAATGAAAATTAGTAAATTACCACTAATTTAGCTTTCCCTTTTGCATGTTTATAGGGTTATTTCTTCCAACATTTTTTAGGCTTATTTTGGATTCTATGGAAACAACAAAGGAAGTTCCACATACAGGTCTAAATAAGGTGATGACCCATCCTTCTATGATGAAGTTTGTAGGATACACCCAAGAATAGATCTAAAAATATTAGCTTTTTAGACCTTTCGATCTTTGAGATCATTGTAGATTTGATTTGATTTTTGTACAACTAGATGGATCTAAAAAACTATTTCTTGAAAATGATATAAATGAAAATGTTATTTGTTCAGAATCATCTAAGGGTGTTATTTTTTACTTGCACAATTTTTTTTTGTCTACTTTAAGATAACCATTAAAATTATCATTTTATTAATCATAATATTTCATTGTATATTTTTATTTTGTTAGATTGTATTGGATAGTTAATGGTTAAGTTTAAAAAAATAAAATAAATTCAACATAATATACTTTCCATGTACTTCTTTTCATCACTTGTAAATCTAATTTTTTGTTACTTTTTGTTACTTTTTGTGATCATCAAAAATAGAGATGATTTTTTTCTTTGTGAAATATTTTCATGCATGTTTGAGATCTCTACAAGGTGATGAAAAAGGCTCTAGGGTTTGGTAGGGTTTTTAGTATCCTTATTATTTTTATGGAAATGTTGTCGCTAAGTTCTCTCCTTGCCCAAATATAATCACCTAAGAAACTGCCATGATGCTCTTGAGTGTAAATTACTTTGTTCTCCCTACCTTCTCACTATAGGTTTGATTGTTCAACTCTACCAACTATCCTTCCATCTCAATGTCTTTTCATTCTCTTGCATCGATTCTCTTATGAATTTACTCTTATGACTCTGAAATCTATCACTAGGTCTATTATGATTGTTAGGTCTTTGAGGGTATATTATTTTCTACTATGAACTCTTAGATTGTCATACTTTTGATGACAATTATCCAAGGATGTTTTCTCACTGACTTAACTCTTTGTATATTCTCCATTATACACTGAAAATTCATGGTTTCTAGTTAACTATTTATTTGTGTAACCATTTCCATGTTTCTTGGGACTATCATTCCTATATGATAGTTTCTTAGTGTAAGAGCACCAAAGCCATCATTTGCAAATTTGAACATTTGAAGGTCATTAGGTTGAGTCTAGGGTGTTTTGGAGTAATTTGAATCTTTTTACATTAAATGAGGTCTATTGAGACCATTTTCATGTAAGTTGGGCCATTTTTGTGTCATTTGTGTCAAAAGGGTAAAAGTTCCAAAAATGTAAAAAGTTGTCATGACAAGAAACTGCAAAAAAGTGACTTTTAGGAAGTTGAAGGGTCATAGGATTTTAAAAGGAAGTTATAGACATTTGGATGGTTGGATTTGAATGTAATAGCTATAAAAATCCTCCAAAAGACTTGAGAAAGTGTTGATGTAGATTGTATTGAATCATTCATATCAATAACAATGCTATTTTTGCATTTTCCTTGTTATTTTGCACTTTCTAGGAATTGTACAGACCCGTACAATTAGAAATTTCTTTGAATCTTCTTTTTTTCTATAGGAACATGAATTAAATTCAATTCTTAGTTGGTTTGAGGTCTTGAGATTGAATTTCAAAGGATATTTCTTCATTTTTCTGTGGCAGCCCTGTTAACCTTGTATTGAGAGTTTGATAGTCTCCTAAAATGTGAACTTGACCCATTCCACTCTCTATGGCTACTGTAACTTGTGGAATGGGTCCAATACATTAGGAATTAAGTGTTATCATGGTCTAGAGGTGTAGGAAGTAAGTTGCTAGGATTTGGGGTGATGCCCTATGGCAGATTTGTGTGTTTTTCAAGTGAAAATGGGGTGTTAAAACAAGGTTTTGTCAAAATACTAATGGAACTATCTATGTGTAGACATAGAAAATATACAGATTGATATCTCACACTCAATCCTGATCTACTAACATTACCTCATCCTAAATTATCCCTCTATCTAACCATTTAATCAAATAGCCTTATTTGATTAAAGTCATCATAATTCTCCTTTTAATTAAATAAATCCCTCTATTTAATTAAATCATTGTCTTTGTGTAATTAGCTAGGTCATTTCATCTTCCTATCTTTATTTAATTAAATAATCCATATTATTTGATTAAATCTCTAAAGTTCATCTAACTAAATTAAATAAATCAAACATTTATCTAATTTAATCTAACATCACCCCCTTTGGTTAAATAAATCAAAATATTTATTTAACTAGGTCTTAATCATTTTTATCTCTTTTTGATTTATTTCAACCCACAAATCTAAATCAAATAGTCAAATCACCTAATCTCCTCTTAAATTAATCAAATCCTGATTAATTTAATCCTAATCACTTAAATCCTCTAGATTTTGCAACTTGCACATGAAAATCAATTTAATTGATTTATAAATCATTTATTTTCATTCAAAAAGGGCATCAAAGATGGAATATTCCTCAAATTTGAAATCTCCCCCCAAAAGGACTTGTATCTTCCAACAAAGCATTTAAAATCTCTTACATGTCCTTTTCTTGAGCCATGTGGCATTAACTTCACCTTTCACCTCATCCTTCAAGCCATATTTTGAATTTGAATCTCCCCCCTCTTTGCACATTCTTCAAAATGTGCTCATTCCTCCATCCATTCACAAGTGGACAAGTGGCACTTTGGCATTGGCTAATTTTTAGTCGCACATTGCTTTATTTTGATCATCTCCTCAACCTAGTATTATATAAATAAGAAACTAATATCCTCATTTGAGCATCCATTATCATTGAGTTCATAGCTAGGTTATGCAGATTTTTCTATTGGAGGACTCATCAGGCATCAACAAAGTGGATCAAATTTCTTCATCAAATCACCATTGCATCATTGGAGTTGGGAAAGGGCCAATTTTCACATCAAATTGGGACCAATTCCCTCAAGAGATTAGGAGTTTGTTTGCTTTAGGATAGGAGTTGATATGCCTTTAAATTTCATTGTGTTCTTCATTTCATATTCTATCTCTTTTGCTATTCAAATGAATTTCTTGTGGAATCCTCATTCTTTCTTTCATTCCACCTTCTAATGTGTTTGTTCATGTTGTTTTGCGGGTATTGGGATTGGGGTTCAAAATTTTGTTGCTAGAAGGAGGGCAATCTCACATTCTAATCACGTTTTTTGAGAAAATTTTATGCTTTTTTAGTGTTTTTATGTGTTTATAGGAAATAGCGCTACTCACAGTCCAACGGGGCCATCTAGAACTGGTCATAGTCCAACGGGGCCATATAGCACCGCTCATAGTCAAACAGGGCCATATAGAACCACTCACAGTCCAGCGGGGCTATACAAAACCACTCTGGAAACAAACTACACCGCTGGAATCAAAATGTACCATTGAATCTCCAGCGTCACCATATAGCTCTACTAAAAAATCAAAGAGAGCCGCCATCGCAAATAGAACCACTTGGTTTTCTTGCTTTTTCATGCAAACTTAAAATGGTCATATCTTGGTCATTTTTTGGTCTTTTTCGAAGCTTTTTTTTTAAATGGGGTAGAATTTCATAAGCTATCCAATGGTGTAAGTTATTATTAATTTTTATAGAGTTAAAATTTTCAAATTTTCACTTAATTTCAAATCACAATGAAACTTGGTGGGTATGTGCAAGATCATCATGGAAAAAATAGGCCCTTAAGTGGCAAAAAATTTAGAAAAATCAGAGTTAGGAAACTTGACATTAAAATTTGAATAGGTTATCTATATTATTTCAAAAATATGTAAGAATAGAATCTATAGAAAATTGAATGTAGTTTCTAAACTACTAGGTTTATTTATAAAAGAAAAAAATCTATTTGGTGAAAATTTGAAATTTCAATGTAGTAGTACTTAAATTTTAGGGAAAAAATAAGAAGTAGGTGTTTGTCTGACCACCCTAACCACAATAAAATGATAGTATTTTTTTATAATATTTTAGATATAAGTAGAGGACTCGTGTCCGGATGTGATGCATATTTTTTTGTAATTTTTTCCAAGTAAAGAATTAATTATGAATTTTTTATTGCAACTTTTAAAAAATATTAAAACTCATATGTCTGACCACCTTAACTTGGTCAAAACTTCATGAAATTCATTTTTCTTTTTTTAATCCTATAGTATATGAAACATAGAATGTGACATATGTTTTGGATTAAAAAATGTGATACCATTTGAAAGCTATAGATGATTTTCAATCATCCTATCAATCAGGACTTTAGTCATAATTCAAATAAAAAATGAATAATAATTATTTATTAAATTCAAAGTAAAGCATAATTTATATTGGTGGAAAGCTTAGAATATCATTTAAAAACCCTTTTCATTCCATCAATTTTGGGTAAAAGGAAAGTCGTCAGCCACATGGGCCATCATATCATTTACATATTGCCACTTTTTGGCCCATCACGATCCTGCACATATCTTGGTCTAAATTTTAGGGTTTTATGCTTAATCATTTATCTAACCTTCTTGTTTCTTGATGCCATCTAACATTTGGAGCTTGTATTGTAGGTTTTAAAGGATCATGGAGCATGGAAATCAAAGAAAAAATCATTATCACATCAATGTAGTAGGTGTTTTTTAACACTTTGGGGAGCAATTATAATCCCACTTCTAAGGATTTTACCCCTTCAAGCTTTTAGGACTCAATATATTTTAATTTGGGCTCTAAAAAGAACAAGACAAAGGGATTAAAAAGAACCTTAGGCCAGTTTACTATATTTTGTTTAAGGTTAACAATTGAACAATCAAATCTCACAATTCCTTTGGTGCTTTTAAAATGAACTCACAATTGCTTTGAAAGGATAAAATGAACATGTGCAACTTTATTTTTGTGATTTCTTACTTAAACTAACATCATCGAAAAAGCTACGTATACGCTTCTCTTGTGCTTTACAATGATCTTGAGAATTAAAAGGCCTTTTTGTGATCTTAGGTTGAGATAAAATAATCACCTCCACACTTCATTTTGGGAACTAAAATTGAGCAAAGCTTGCGAGTGTGAGTTAGGGTTATTGTGTGTGTTCTCCCTTTGTTTCTAAACGAAGGTTGATCAAACTACGGATGTGCTTGCTCGCTATTGTTTACCTTTAGAGGGGTCTTCCTAAGAGACACATTCAAAAGGAGAAATTGAAAGTCACTCCAACTAGTTTTTCATTCGAGTTAGTATATAAATGGATAAGACTAAACTGTCAAGTCCTCATGGTATGTAGGCCTTAGTCGTACAGTGTCTTTCAGAACGGGGTACTACCGTAAAAAGTATAAGATCCCCTATTAGGATTGATTAAAGCCTTTAGTGGCTTGTTGGACACTTGCAAGGTGTCATGTCCCCGATGTCCCATCACTAAGAACCTTGTTTGTAGTATCCAACTAATCCATCCAACGATTTTATCAAAGTGGTGCGTTGGAACTTAGATTCCAAGAAGTTACTTACCATGTCTGATCTTGGTTAAAGTATAGAGGTTAAGAATTCATTCTTAACATACCTTTATACTCTTTCCTTGGTTGCATGTAAAATCATCTCTTCTACTATGAAGGGCATGAGGCAATCCCACCAAGAAAAATGTACCAATTGAGCTAGGATGTTATATTGCTTATGAGTCAAAACACTTTTCTTGTTTGAAAACATTTGGAAACAAACACTTAACATCATCATCAAAATTTCAAACCCTTTAGGAGGAAAATACAATTGACCAAATTCATGTGTTATTGCTTTCCCTTGGGGTTCGCATCCTTAGAGGTTTCTAAACACTTGAACTTACATCTAAATTTTCCTACTAGAGATCAACAATAGGTAACCCCTGCCTTGAATTCATCAAATTTCCACATAACATACTTTGTGGGATTTGAAGAAATTAAGACAATGGACATCTAGTTTGGAAAACCTAATCAAAGAAGTGTTTGTGGTAAAATAAATTCACTAATTAAGATGAAATCAATTGAACCTCACACATGTGCTTGTGTTTCTTTTGTCTTATGGTCTTTTGAGCAAACATTGATCTTTTGGTTTGAAGGGAAAAGGATGTTCTTCAAAAACTTGGCCTTGTAAACAAGTCCTCCTTAGGTTCATTTAGGATCAAAATCAAACACTTCATCCATTTCAAACATTTATCATCCCATCCCACAAACAACTTTAGAGCTTTGGAAACATCATTCTAGACTTCGGTAAATCATCAAAATCAAAATCACCTTGTTTAGTTAGGAGTATGGGAATGCATCTTTTCTCATACCTCTAGTTAAATTAACACCCCTTTGAACAAGTACATCCTAAGATAACATCTAACATCTTAGGATTTACAAGTTCATTATCCAACTCAAACAATCAAAATCAAGCCCTAAGTCTAGCATTGATACAATGTCCCTAAATGTTCAACACTCATATCATTCACCCCTTTTCATCCTTCATCTCATCATTGGTCCTAAACACCTTAGAGGTCACTTTTACAACAAGGTAAAAACACAAGAGGAACATAGAATATAAACTTGATCCATATATCATGAGTAATCCAAGTCAACCAAACTATCAAATCCTTACAATGCCAATTGATTTTCAAAACTCACATTTATACAATCCATACATGGGATCATTATCTTCTACAAACCTCCATGGTACAACAAATGTGAGTCTACCCAATCTAAATCTTGGAACACCTTTTCCAATGGTAGATTTAAATCCAAGTCCAACATTGCAACCAAATACTCAATGCATGAGTCTTCAACAAAACAACATTATCCCACCAAATCCATACATGCCAAAAGTGAATATACCAAGTACAAGATTACCAAACATGAATCCACACTTGGAAAAATTTGAGATAAATATGTTTTAAAATCATACAAATGTTGTTCAAATTCCAAACAAGATGTTAACAATTCCATGTATTAACCCAAGTCAAGGTAACACCATGCAAAATCAAAGTTACCTAAATCAAGGCAATGTGATTCCCAACACCAACAATGTTCAATTTCAACCTATCATGCCAAATCTGAACATCATCAAAAATTAGAACATTGTCCAAAATAAATTTTTCCATGATCCCATTCAAAAACCACAAGTATGCATCCCAAATCTGCTTGAACAAAAACCAAATCAACTATATCAAGGGAGTCAAGATTGAAATCAAGATCAAATTTGGCGAGATCAAATTGCTACACTTACCAAAATAGTTGAGTCATTGCACCAAGAGACATCTTCACCACCATTACCCATATCAACATCATTCCTTGCTTTAGGGCTTTCCCCTTTACCTAGCACCAATCACTCCATCCAAATCAATCCACCTAACACCAATCAAGCCATCACATAAAATTCTTTGAATATACCATCGACATCGCACCAACAGATGGTATCTAATCAAATGACAACATCAATCCTAAAAAATAAAAATATGGTCTCCCAAGGATCTATCACCTCGATCATTCTGACTATTCCTATCACCTCAATCACTCCAACCACCCCTATCACACCCATCATATCTCAAACCCTCATGATCACTTCAAATGTATCTCAATGACTTGTCACTACATCCAACACAATTCCAAAACCACCATTTCCATCATCATCCACACCACTCCTTGTCTTAGGGATTCCCCCTTTACCAAGTATCAATCAATCCAACATCCCAAACATTAATCAAAACATCACACCAAACTTTTAGAACTTTTCATTGACATTGCAACAACAAACGACAAATGCACAAGCAATCACAATATCATCAACCACCCCCATAAAATCTCAAAACATGGTCTCTCAAGGACCAATCACATCAATTACACCATCCACCACTCAAATACCAATCATCAATATGACAACACCTCTTATCACCACAACAAGCACTATTCCAAAACCACCTCCTCCACCAACACCACCCAAACCAAACATATCAAACCAATACAACATTGCGTTGCAAGCCACTTATCAGAAGGCACTCCAACAAAACCAAAGCTGACAAGCTGCACAAGCTTCTCAAGTTGCCCAAGTCACACTACTAGCCCAACAAGCACAAGCCTAGGATCAAGTGCAAGTGCAAGCTCAAGCCCAATACCAAGCCCAACAAGCAAATGTTGTTCAAAATCCCAACAAAATGTTAATGACTCCATGTATCAATCCAAGTCAATGATCACATAATCAAGACCTATCCATCAACGAACACATGGAAGATATTTCTACCTCATCCAAAGATCAAATCAGCATACATCAAGAGTCACTTTTGATCATGATAAGAATCCTTCAACAATATCCAACAATTATCCATTTCAAGGAGTGTTAACATTATTTGATCCTGTAATCAACAATCCATCGACCAATGATCATGTTTAAAATGTCTCTACATCACCTAATAAGTTAGAGGACATATCTCAAAAATTTATTCCAAAGCATGATCAACATCTCCCACCAAAGTCTAGCAATGATCCTTTCCAAGACATATTGACATCCTTTGACCTCATGATTGCTGATATTGAAGGAATCTTCAACTCAACATTTGATCCAAGTCCACTAAAAAATGAAGAGGATATTGAGGAAATTCCCATGCCTAATGACGACATCCAAGAACCTTTTATAAGCATTCCATCCTTTGAAACTAACCCATGTCAAGAACTTGATCCAAAGCATGATGAAAGCAACTTCAAAATCATTCAAGATCAAGAATTTGTATCTCTAAGATACTACAATGATCTAATGGACACTCTCCTATCTATACAAGATGCACATACTCCTCCATCTACCCATGAGATGCTTTCTATGGATGGACACATAGATGATCTTCATTCAGAACAAGATTCTTTTACTCTTGACATTATTACACGAAAAGAGCAGGTTATTGAGTTGACAACATTAGGATCAGACATATCCCAAATTCAGACTGAGGACATCATGTATGAAGATATCCAACAATATCCACTCAAGGAAATAGGTCAAATAGAACAAGATATTTCAAAGTTAGTAGAGTAGAAAATTCCAATAACATCATCTACAATGGTCATTTATCAGGGAATGCATTCTAAACAAGAGCTCTTAGAACAGGAAGAATCAAAGCATGAAGGCACCACTGCCACCATATTGGGGAAAACTTTGTCTCAAGCAAACCTCAACATAGGGAGCATGAAGAGTCCTTATGATGAAACTAGTGTCAATACTACAACCAGTCATATCATGAATCTTCTTCCACCCATTACCCCATCCATGAATTGGGACCAACTTCGAAAGAAAGATTTGAATCAAAGTACGAAGAATGTTATCAAAGAAAAAGAAGCTGAGAAGCATAATGGCCAAATCAAATACACATGGATACCAAAGAATACAAAGAAAGATCATCCCTATCAAACTACATTAGTCAAAGAAACTATGGGGAAAAATAAAAAATGGAAAAGTATCCATCAAATATGTCCACAAAAGGAAAAATAGGCTTTTCAAGCAATGTACAAAGTGCATCAAGTAGTTGGTCCTAAGTCCATGCACACTTCTATATCCACCCATCATTGCTCATCTTCCCAAGTTTGGAGAGTCAAAGGTGCCAAACTGTTAACCAATCCATCTTTTATCCCTAAACACACTCCATCCATGCCTCCATGCATGATATCCAATTCTCACATTAACCATGTATTGGAAAATACCCTTCATCATAAGGATTTAGAAGGCACTCTATTGGGATGCGTGCACAAAGACAAATTCAACTTCGGTATCAATGAAGTAGATCAAGAATCTCAAAAATTGCATTCAAGTGTGCGTATCTTTGCAAAGCAACTTCTTCAGGAAGGATATTGATGGTACATTATGAAAAAAGCATCTACGTCGACACCACCAGGTGGGTCAACTTAAAATATTTCAGAAAAACCAAAAAAATCAAAAGATCTATGAAAATCCAAAAAAAATTAGAAAAAGGGATTTAAAACAGTAAAGAAAAAAATTGTCCTCTAGTGAAAACCACTTCGATGGTGCTTTGGGCAGGTACCATGACGAAAACTTGGCAAATAGGCATCATGTGTAGAATCGAGTATCTATGTACGCTAGTTCAGGTGAAAGCATATTATCCCATCCATAATAAATCCAACATTCCATCCATCTCATCCATAATAAATCCATTCATTCATGAACCATTTATCCAATCCATCTGCATCCATAGTCCAAATTATCTTGATCTTGGTAAAATTTTGGTGCACACTTTATGCTTGCTTACAGTAAACATCTTGACATGGGTCATTTTCATTGATCCTATCCTACCCAACATTATTTGAGCCATGAAGCATTATCCAAATGAGCATTCTTTATCTGAACACCTTATCTTATCACAAGATAATCCATATCCCTCAATCCATACACCTATCCGAGCATCCACACATCGCATTCCATACATTGCTAGACACTGGGGGAAAACATTTACATCTTGCTTCAAGAATAAATCTTGATCTATATCGTCCAACTGATGTGGTGATCTGAACATTGGCAAAAGTGAAATAAAATTGGTCCACCACTTGTGAGAAAAAATCCAAATCACTAACCCATGGCACATTTTGACAAGCAGACATTCCATATCAAGCTTCATCTTTCATCAAACATCAATCCAAACAATCAATATCAATTTCATCTAACATGTGCTTCAACGTCACATTGAGTCATTCAAAACAATGTTGTTCCAAATCAAGCTACATCAATCCTGATCAATCAAATCCAATCAATCTTGCATCATCTTGGGATATCCATCCTAAATCCTCGTGTTGCTTAACACTGTCCTTGCATTGTTGTGTATCCTCAACAATGTTATCATCATCAATAAATTGATTTGATCAATCAACCTTAGCTTGGTTTTCAACAAAATCCCAAAAAAAAATCACTGATATCGTCACACACATCCATATCCAAATCGTCAAAATCATGCGAAAAATCCAAAAACATTCATAAAATCCAGAAAAAGTCAAAAACATGGAATCTGAACTACGTCATCTCTGAGCTTAAACATAGGCAAGGCTAGTCTTTGATCATCCCCCAAGACACAAAATCCAAAAACATTCATAAAATCTCACAAAATCCAAAAACATCAAAAAAATTAAAAAATCCAAAAATAGTCATAAAATCAGAAAACCCAAAAAATAGCCTCAAAACATTTCAAAACATCAAAAACATCCAGATATTTAAAAATCCATCCATCCCATCTTGCTTTCACTAGCAATAATCAATCATCCATAATAAATCAATTATCACACTCATCCTTTGGAAAAACAAATAGAAACAATCACAACAATCAACAAAAGCAAGCTTCAATCATAAAATCAAAAGCAAACAACAAACCTTTAAAACAAAATCAAACTCTTGATAATTTTCAGACATGTCAATCAACCTTATATCAATAGCCTATCAATCAACTTATCAAACCATCATCATCCTATACAATGCATGTCCTAGGATATATCATTTTGACAATGGGCATCATTTTGGATATCACCTTGGATTTTTATCCTATCAAAACACATCCCTTTGGATGAAGGTATGAAGAACATTGGCTTGTTTGTGTACTCGATCTTTTCTTTTGATTTATCTTATTGTGCTCATTCCAAGGACCTCTCAATGATGTCCCCAATGAAGGGATTTAGAGAGATAGGAATGGGGCAATGATCATTATCCTTTTATCTGTTGTTCTTGTTGGACGTTCTAGTAATATAACTTGGCGAATACTTTCTTTGTTAGGTACATCCTATCAAGGTTTCCATATGCCAAGTGTGAACAAGAATATTACTATCTATTTGTCAAGTCAAATTCCATCGCCTTAGGTACAATGCCATCCTGGTTCTTTATACCCTGATACATCATGCCTATGTGTGTTATCAAACATAAGGTAATTGTCCTTTTGAAAATCCCAACTCTTCGACAAGTAATCATCATCATCATCATCATCATCATCATCATCATCATCATCATCATCATCTCATGTCTTGTTGGAATCTCTTGTTTTTTTCTATCTCTTGCTTTTCGTGCTAACATGATACCTTGACAGTTAATCATAAATCATCACCATTGCATCTATCTAGCATCCACAAAACTATCAGCATACTGCATAATGCATATCATATCATATAGAAAGCATTAATCATACCACATGCATTCATCCCCATCATTGCATAATATAGATTGGTTATTCTAAACATATCATAAACCATACATTTATCACCTATTTGCATAATCATAAAAGCATCATCATATCATATCATGTGCATCCATATCATCCAGGATGCATCATCATAATCATCTCATTTATATCAACAATAATGTAACTGTCATGGTACAAATCAGGATCAATTGTGTGTAATATATCAAAATATACATGAGGCTACCCATGGTCGATGACTGTCTATACATCATCAAAATTGTCTACGTCAAATATATCTGATCTTTCTAAAGAATTTCTTTCATCCTCTAATTAGTAGAACCACTCCTCTCACATTTTACCATGATCTCGATCAGAAATTAGTATTTCCACTCGATCTCTCAAGGGGGTAGTATACCAGCATAATTCTTCTCACTGGGGCAACAATGGGGCATCCAAAAAATTAGAAATTTTTTGAATTTTGATCAAGATAGTTTCTTCTTTGAACAACACAAGTGCATCGCTTCAAAGAGGAGCAAAAATGTAGACATAGAAAATATCTGATTGATATCATACACTCGATCTGATCTACTAGCATCGCCATCCTGAATTATCCTCTATCTAACCATTTAATCAAATAGCCTTATTTGATTAAATTCATGATAATTCTCCTTTTAATTAAATAAATCTCTCGATTTAATTAAATCATTGTCTTTATTGTAATTAGCTAGGTCATTTCATCTTCCTATCTTTATTTAATTAAATAATCCATATTATTTGATGAAATCTCTAAAGTTCATCTAATTAAATTAAATAAATCAAACATTTATCTAATTTAATCTAATATCACCCCCTTTGGTTAACTAGATCAAAATATTTATTTAACTAGGTCTTAATCATTTTCATCTCTTTTTGATTTATTTCAACCCACAAATCTAAATCAAATAGTCAAATCACCTAATCTCCTCTTAAATTAATCAAATCCTGATTAATTTAATCCTAATCACTTAAATCCTCTAGATTTTGCGACTTGCACATGAAAATCAATTTAATTGATTTATAAATCATCTATTTTCATTCAAAAAAGGCATCAAAGATGGAATATTCCTCAAATTTGAAATCTCCCCCCAAAAGGACTTGTCCCTTCCAACAAAGCATTTAAAATCTCTTACATGTCCTTTTCTTGAGCCATGTGGCATTAACTTCACCTTTCACCTCATCCTTCAAGCCATATTTTGAATTTGAATCTCCCCCCTCTTTGCACATTCTTCAAAATGTGCTCATTCCTCCATCCATTCACAAGTGGACAAGTGGCACTTTTCCATTGGATAATTTTTAGTCCCACATTGCTCTATTTTGATCATCTCCTCAACCTAGTATTATATAAATAAGAAGCTAATCTCCTCATTTGAGCATCCACAATTTGAGTAAACTTACTATGCTCAAATCATTAGCAATTTCCATCCATTATCATTGAGTTCATAGCTAGGTTATGCAGATTTTTCTATTGGAGGACTCATCAGGCATCAACAAAGTGGATCAAATTTCTTCATCAAATCACCATTGCATCATTGGAGTTGGGAAAGGGCCAATTTTCACATCAAATTGGGACCAATTCCCTCAAGAGATTAGGAGTTTGTTTGCTTTAGGATAGGAGTTGATATGCCTTTAAATTTCATTGTGTTCTTCATTTCATATTCTATCTCTTTTGCTATTCAAATGAATTTCTTGTGGAATCCTCATTCTTGCTTGCATTCCACCTTCTAATGTGTTTGTTCATGTTGTTTTGCAGGTATTGGGATTTGGGTTCGACACTATGTAAGGGATATTTGAGTTTGTGCAGACCATTTGTGAACTGTTGGTGGCATTGGTTGGGTTAGATAAGCCCAAGAGATAATATTTTCAATAAACCCTTGTCAATCCTATTTAAAGTGAGGGTTTTGAGGTGTGGTGTCTTAGGGATCATGGATCCAATGAATGTTGGCAGATTTTGAAGTTTTGAAACCTAACTAAGGACTATTCATGGAGTTCTAGGGTTAACTTGGCATTTTGAGGGTACTTCCTTTGTTAAAGTGGGCTAATTGGTGGCCTAAAACTAGGGACAATCAATTGATTCTCCATATTGTTTCAAAGAAATCACATGAAATATTCTGGTAGGTTGTGTTAGGCCCTGAAGTGAATCTCAAATGGTGTTTGGTTAGTATTTGTACGACCTCTAAAAGATATCCCCTTAAAGAAAATTTGGAAGTCTATAAGCAACTAGATGTGAGTTTGTGATAAGTTGAGTGGATAGGATTTAAGGGGCTGGTTTCTAGTTTGGACCTAATCATTTTGAGCTGGTTTGGGTCATCACCACCTTTCTTGAGATTAGGTGGTATTAGAGCAGAGGGATTAGGTCTCTTGTGGTGAGAAAGTTGCAGATTTGAAGAAAGGTAATTGGAAGTTGAAGAGACAAAACTTGTAAAGATGCCTCCTAAGAATGTTGGCACTGCTAAAGAGTTTCAGGAGTTAAAAGAGAAACATATCAAGCTTTTGGAGTCTCATAATGTTGTGTTGGCAAACAAGGAAGAGAAGAGATGAAGTTAAGAGTGGATTAGATGAAGAATAAGATGAAGAGTATGAAGATGTAGATGGTGAATTAGACCCTGAAGATCAGAGGATGGAAAAGTTACTTAAGGAAGTTGAAGGTGATTCACATAAGGTAAAGGTTGATTTTCCTATGTATCATGGAAATTTGAATGAGGAAGAGTTACTTGATTGGATTGCAGCCATGGACAACCATTTTGAAAGTGAAGATATTTCTGATGAGTAGAAGGTGAAGGTAGCAAAGACAAAACTCAAAGGTCATGCACTTCTATGGTGGGACTACAAGCAAGCTGAAAGGAGAAAGAAAAGTAAGTCAATGATAGTTTCTTGGGACAAGATGGTTGCTAGACTTAAAGGTAAATTTCTTCCTAAAGACTATGAATTTCAATTGTATAAGAGATTAAAAGTTTTGAAGCAAAAGGATTTAGATGTTAAGACCCATACTAATGAATTCTACAAGCTAAGTATAAGGTCAGGAAGAAATGAAAATGAATTTGAGAAATTGGCTAGGTATCTAGGTGGCTTTAGATTCAATATACAAGATGAATTGTTTGTTGCTAACCCAAATATTGTTGAAGAGTGTTTCCAATTGGCTATTAGGGTGGAAGAAAAGATAAAAAAAAGAAGGAAAGATAATTCTATTAGAGGAAGAGGCAATAATACAAGAGGGAGAGGATTATTCCCTACATCAAGGTAGAAAAATGAGGAACAAGAAGAAGCAAGTAAAGGTAAAGAGCAAGGTGTTGATGCAAGAGGAGGTTTGCAAAATATTCCTCATGAATTTCCATATAAGGTCTCTTGGTTGAATGATGAGCAATCAATTTTGGTTAATGAGAAAGTTGTTGTTGAGTTTCAAATTGGTGGCTATAAAGACAAGGTAGTTTGTGACATTTTCCTCATGGATTGTTGCCACTTACTTCTTAGAAGGCACTGGCAGTTTGATAGGCATGCATTATATGATGGAAGAGAAAATACATACACCATAGAGAAGGATGGGCATACATTTACTTTGAATCCACTGGTGGAAGAGGAAAAGTTCAAGGGTAAAGAGGCTAAGGTGATCATGTTTGGGAAGGAGTTTGCAAAGGATGAAAAAGAAGACAAGAATGTTGTGATAGTAGGTGTGAAGATTAAATGAGGATTGAAGGATGAGTTAGAAGTGAATTGGCATACTAATTTATTGGTAGGAACAATGGTGTGTCCATTGGTTTGAAGCAAGTTTATAGGACAAGAAGTATATACAAGTACAATAGGTTACAGATAGGATAGTACAATGGTACATGATGTTGATAAGAAAGAGGGTTTGATGACAGTAATGAAAGGACAAAATAGACAAGGGACTAAGGGAAGATATGAGAATGAAGTTGAGATAAAGGGGAAGTTAGTTCAAGAAGCATTTGGTAAGTGTTTGTTTGAAGGAATGAAGGTAGCAACAATGTTAGTTTTTGATCAAGGAGCAGATAGAAGACAACCATCAGGTCTGATTGCAAAGATGGGGCCATATTCATATGCAGACAAGGTTAGGGATGAATGTCATGATACGATATCTCAGTGTCTAAACCAAAGGAGGAGATTTTCAGATTAGAAAGTATGTGAAAAGTTAGGAGGAATTGAGACAAGATAGTACTCATGTGACATGATTCATTTTTCAAGAGGGTTGTATGGTGCAGGAGCACCAAAGCCATCATTTACAAATTTGAACATTTGAAGGTCATTAGGTTCAGTCTAGGGTTTTTTGGAGTAATTTGAATCTTTTTACACTCAATAAGGTCTATTGAGACAATTTTCATGTAAGTTGGGTCATTTTTGTGTCATTTGAGTCAAAAGGTTAAAATTTGTAAAATTATAAAAAAATTGTCATGACAAGAAACTACAAAAATGTGACTTTTAGGAAGTTGAATGGTCATAGGATTTTGAAAGTTATTTATAGAAATTTGGGTGGTTGGATTTGAATTTAATATCTATGAAAATCCTCCAAAAGGTTCGAATTCTTGATGTAGATTGTATTGAATCATTCATATCAATAACAACGCTATTTCTGCATTTTCCCTGTAATTTTGCACTTTCTAGGAACTGTACAGACCTATACAGTTAGAAATTTCTTTGAATTTTTTCTATAGGAACATAAGTTAACTTCAATTTTTAATTGGTTTTAGGTCTTGATATTGAATTTTAAAGGATATTTCTTCATTTTTCTATGGCAGCCCGGTTAACCCTGTATTGAGGGTTTGATAGTCTCTTAAAATGTGAACTTGACCCATTCCACTCTCTATGGATATTGTAACTAATGGAATGGGTCCAATACATTATGAATTAGGTGTTCTCATGGTCAAGAGCTAGAGGAAGTATGTTGCTAGGATTTGGGGTGATGCTGTAGGGAAGATTTGTGTGTTTTTCAAGTGAAAATGGGGTGTTGAAATAGGGTTTTGTCAAAATAATGATGGAACTATCTATGTAAAGGATATTTTAGTTTGTGTAGACCATTTGTGAATTTTTGGTGGATTTGGTTGGGTTAGATAAGCCTAAGAGATAAGACTTTCAATAAACCCTTGTTAATTCTATACAAAGTGAGGGTTTTGAGGTACGGGTCTTAGAGGTCATGGCTCCAATGAATGTTGGTGGATTTTGAAGTTTTGAAACCTAACTAAGGACTGATCATGAATTTCTAGGGTTAACTTGGTGTTTTGAGGGTACTTTATTTGTTAAAGTGGGATAATTGGTGGCCTAAAACCAGGGACAACCAATTGATTCTCCATATTGTTTCAAAGAAACCACATGAAATATTTTGGTATGTTGTGTTAGGACTTGAAGTGAATCTCAAATAGTGTTTGGTTAGGATCTGTATGACCTTCTCTAAAAGATATCCCCTTAAAGCATATTTGGAAGGCTACAAGCAACTAGGTGTGAGTTTGTGATAATTTGAGTGGATAGGATTGAAGGGGATGGTTTCTAGTTTGGACCTAATCATTTTGAGTTGGCTTGGGTCATCACCACCTTGCTTGACATCATTTCCTTATAGATCTGAATGTAATTTAAAAGGTTCCCATAAATATTGACAAATTTCATAAGACTATAGTGTCAAGGTAGTAGATGGTTGTGACAAGATTCATAAGACTATTGTGACAAGTTGCATAATACTACCATATTGCAAGAGCCAAGAAGACACGGTGTGATGTAGCATTAACATCTTGTATTACCACAAAGGTTGGGCAATAAATGTGCAGTATGGTGGTAACTCAAATAATTACCTCACATCCCCACAAGAGCCAAGAAGACATAGTGTGGTGTAGAGGTAACATCTTGCATTACCACAAAGGACAAGAAATAATGGTGTGGTGTAGCTATAAAATACCGCATTACCACAAAGGTTGAGCAATAACGGTGTGATGTAGCGATAACATCCTACATCACCACAAGGATCATGTCAAAACAGTGTGATTGTTGGCATATGGCTTCTAGTGTTGTCAATGATGGAAACTGAAGGAATTTAGTCTGTAGATCAACATCTAGTCATACTAGAAAATAAAGCGAAATATTGTGTGATACCGACAGAATACTTGAAGAATAGGGTATCCGGTCAGTCAATTAATCTATCTACTTCATTGGATCATTGTTTTGAGTTGTGGATCCCCAAGATTTCTTGTTGAGCATGTACGTTATCTTATTACTAAATTTTATGGTGTTGCATCAGTCACTGTACGAGCTTGGAGGTCTGGTAGGATGTTTTTTGTCTATTTGTTCATTATAGCCGACTCAGTGAATGTGACACATTGTTGATGTGTAAAATGAAATTATTTAAAATGTTTTTATGTTCAAATACTTAATTATGGGTCCTAGCTATAGTCTAGCTAATGGTGCTAGATCCACATTGAAAATTTAATTGTAAATTTGGGCTAACAATTGATAATATCTCCAAGTTTTATTAAGACCGACCTATAGCAATTTTATTTCTAGATGTGGATATATATAAGAGATTCGATATATCATTTGGTATGGGGAAAAATAAGTGTGGTGGTTTGTTACGATCATCAGGAAGAGTGATTAGGTGATTATGCATAGTTTCACTTGTGAATTAAGATTTTTGCAATGCGAGTTGTGCAGAGTAGAGCAGAATTGTTGAATCAGTCAAAAAGATAGAAGATTATCTACAGAGCTTAATCAAAACTATAATTAGGCATTATGGATGATATTTCATTATTTCACTCTTTTGGATCTATTCCAAATCATTGTAGGGCAGTGAGCCCATCCCTTTTGAGCAATGAGCTCTAGGCAATGAGCTTGAATGCAAGTGCATTCCTATTTTTGTATTTCTCATTTTGGGTATACTCATATTATATTGTGGATTGGCCATCCACCATGGTTTTTCCCATAATAGAGTTTCCACATAAAATTTTTGGTGTTATGGTGTTGTGATTACTTTATTTCTGTTGATGCAGGTTTCTTTTATTAAATGGTTAATTAAGTTAAATGGAAAAATAATAAAGTTAATTTTTTTCACAACATTGATTCACCCCCCCCCCCCCTCTCAGTGTTGCTTGTTTCCAATAGTGATATCATGGTTAAACTATAAAAAGAAAAATCACATTTCTTTGAGGCATTTTTTTTAAACAGTTTTTTTGCCTTGTGTATATTGCTTCCATATTTTCATGTATGTGTAGCAAAGCAATTGTAACGACAACATAGGACCAAAAAAATCCCTGTTGTTATGCTTTGATGGATGTCCCTTCATTATTATTGGATATTTGATGTAGTGCACATTATTATAGTGTAAGCCTATTTTTTAGATTGTTTCATTTAGCATCACCAATATTCTCCACAAGAACATTGTCCCTATTTAAAATGATGGAAATAGTTCACATGTCTTAGAACAATTTCTGTTGCAACAACCTTGGAGATGAATTTAGATGTAGTGTGAAAATTAGAACATACTCGAAGGTTCTTAACAACTGTAATAGTTGTACCAAGGGCCATGTTTAACAAACCAAATTCAATTGCTAACGTTTCACTATCGTGGTAGATAAATGATTCCTTTTTCTTCTATTCCTCAACATTGAGTAAAAGTATTGAATCTAGAAATACCCTCCTACCTTCATTTACCAAGCCAATTTCTCCAATTTTGCATAGATCTCCCATGTTTGTGGATGTGATCTATCTCCTGCATAAAAAATAATGTACCATTTTATGCCCTTCAATCCAACTACATGCATGTATCTTTTTAATTCCTCTATCTTTCATTAATCTCCTTACTATTTGAACCTCACCACACTTGCCCACTTTTGCACAACTATTTTAGAGAAGAACATAAGTTGCAACATTTTTAGGATCCAACTAAAAAAGTAGTATTGCTTGAATACTCAACCTATATTCATATATGATCCATAAGAACCAAAGTTTTAACTGGCATCTCAGTAATAATGTTTAGGGTGTCCTCAAGATAGCCAACATGGGAACGAAGGTCAACGATGCACACCTAATGATCAACCATATATGTAATGCGATAAGGTTTATTGACGTGTGAAGTATGTGTGACCCTCATCCACTAAACCTACAAGACTACATGCATCTGTAACACAAGAAAATATTACAATGTTGGTGTTCCAGAGTGCTTCATTAATTCAAAGATTTTGAGAGCTTCCTTGCAAAATCCATTTTTTTCACATTCTGCAATCATATCATTTCATTCCATGAGATGACATCTGTTTGAGGAAATATGTCAAGCAATATATTTTGTACTACATTTTGTTGTCAAATATTTGGTAATTATGGTTAGTTTCATTACATTCAAATTTTGAATTATGGAAAATTATATACATTAAATAGATTGATGGTTGTTTGTATAGAGAAATTAGCTCTCTTAGAAATTAACTAAAATATCTAGAAGGATTATTTTAATTAAAGAAAATTTTGTGGTTATTTTTGTAGCAATGATTAACAATGACTTTACAATGCAGCTAGCTTGCCATTTTCATTTAAGATACAAGTCATCAAAGACAAGCACATACCAAGAAGATGGTACTCTACTTCAAACCCTCAACCTCACTTAGTTTAGTCTACTTACATGGGGATATTAAGGATGTTGGTAAAAAATTAATATATATCATTTTTTGTTTGTGAAGGAGAATCATGTGAGATTCAATAGAGTAGTGAATCAATATCTTGTTTCTTAAGTAAAGATGATGTCATAGTTGGGAAACTTGTGAAACATTAGGTTAGTAATTTTTGGATGTTAAGGCTTCCCAGTTGGATATCAAAGATCTTTTATCATCATCTTAATTTGGAATTTATGTATAAACGGATTCTTTCATGGTGCAGGTCTTTACTTAGACAACACATGAACTAAGGTTGAATTTTTTGTCTAATTAACTCTGATGGAATTCTTGGGCTTGGTTTCTAGGAAATTTTTGTTGATAATGTTGTTCCAAACTGGTTAGTGTTGATAGCCTTCATTCTATAATTTTAGCATATCACCTTTCCTAAACTTTGAACAAGGATCTAAAATCAAGGGTTCTATATGCATATTTCAGGCCTATGTTGAACACTTTGTTTAAGGCATTTGTTGACAAGGCTACAGTTTTTTAATTGATTTATCTTTCTATTGTGTTTGGACTTTTGTAAACTTGCAATATACAATGCACTTTTACTCTTTCTAAATTGAGACTAATAGTAATTTTTTTGGTTGTGTTGATGCACAACTTCATTCATGGCAGAAAAGGCAACACCCTATTACTCATATTAGATAGAACGTTGCATATAAAGGAGGAAATATTCTAGCTAGGTTATTGTTGACTGCATTGAAGGAGAGATCTTCATATATGGGACATGATCAACACTCTCCTTCTTGGATTCTACATGTTGTAGCTTGCTCCAGGAAGATTTCCCATGTTGTAGAAGTTTTAAGAGATGAAAAGGGCATGTTTTCATATTGTATGACTTCAAGCATGAATTTCCATCATTGCAGAAGTTTTTTGGAGAATTTTCCTTCTTGCAGTCATTTTTGTGCAATATTGTAACTCAAATTTTCAGTCTTGTGACTGAAAATAACAATTGTAATACTCTATTTCTAAGTTGTAATTAGAACCTTTCTTTTATTAATAAAGTTCACCAATTTTTCCTTCTCAATGGTTGTCTTATTGTGTGCAATTGATGATTGATGTGTATTTCTATGTTTTATGCTTAAATCCTCAAATATCAATCAATTAAAATGACTAACTATACTACTAATTGACATCAATTAATAATAAAATTGATTAAATATACTACCAATTGATAGAAATCAGTGAATAGTGAATAAAAAGACTAAATAAGTGGCCATTTAACAACAATCAATGACTAAATATTTCAGTGAATAATAAAATGACTAAATAAGTGACCAAATTACAACAATCAATGACTAAATCAACAACTAAATAAGTGACTAGTTAAATATATCAATGAATAAAAAATGACTAAATAAGTGACCAAATTATAGCAATAAATGACTAAATCAATGACTAAATATACTACCAAATCAATCAATCCAAAAAACCAATAAATGACTAAAAATGGTTTAGTCATCAATCTGGTCACATTATATTTGATTGGAAATAAACTACTCATGGTCACATGACCAATTTTAGTCATTTATAAGCAGCTTTTAGTAGTTTTTTCAGTCATATATTATTGTTTCTGTATTAGTGTCTATTGGGAGAATTCAATCAAAACCAATTTATTGCTATAATACTTTGGTAGCAGAAATGGAACTCCATCATATCCCCACAAATGGATGTATGTTGACTTAGGGTACTATGTAAACCAGTTTCCCCATTCCTTTACCAATTCCATTTCTTCAATGGTCAACTAGAACCCAATATCACTTGAAAACTAAGTAATTACTACATAGAGGAAGACATCATTGACTCTTTTAAAATACTTATCTAATACTTTGAGCTCCAACTAGTCATAGTATTTCAATATCTTATTTTTTCCTAGTCCTTCACCTCTAATTCCCATGGTATTCAAGCCTAGGATGTTCCCCATTCTAGATGCATAGTATATCACATATGATGACATGTAGAACTCTTTTGAGTCCTTTACCTTAGTGATTCGGTTGTGTATGGTATCTAAAACAATCTATCCCCAATCCAAGTACATTGCTCCCTTCAAGATGACCTCAATGAAATGGAACATCCAATTTTCATACATGTAGGAGCTTTCCTTACCCATTACTTTTCTCAACAATGTAATAATATCCCCTATTTTGGAAAAGAAAACAAATCTCTAAACTTTCTAGACAACTTGGTAATAGAATTCTTACTAGCCTCACATGATTCTCATACTCCTGTACTGCCTCAACTTATGTTACAATATTAAGTTGAGGATAAGGCGACAAATCAAAGACCATCCTAGTCATGGCTAGAGATAGATCAATTATCTCCTTCCCCCATTGGTCAATGCACTTACATTGTATAGGATTGTAATCCTCTGCTACTGCGAGAATAAATTTAGGGAATTGAACAACAATGGGAAAAGAAGAAACATGAGCAAGCCCTGAAGTTGTTATTTTCTTGGCTCTTCGACTAGGATCCTCTAAAAAGGTTTCCTTCTTGAATTTTTGTAGATAAATATGCCCCAACATTGTATTAGTGATTGTCATCACTCTAGAGGTGAATTTAGACATTACAAGAGCCCCTTAGGTTCATATTAGGATCAAATCAATCCTTCCATCCCAAAACCAAACATTTGTCATTTCATCTCACAAAAAACCTTTAGAAATTTGGATACACCAACTTCCTAGACATGGGTAATCATCAAATCAAACCAAATCACCTTGTTTAGCTAAGTGTGTGGGAATGCATCTATTTTCATACATTTAGTTAAATTAGAAAACAATCCATTTTGAACAAATCTATCCTAAGGTCACAAGTCTATATTAGGGTTCATAAATTCATTATCAATCCTTAAACATCAAAAAACATCAAACCTAAAGTCTAGTGTTGTCCAAAGTTAGAAACTTCATCATCCATATCACTCACCCTTTCATCTTTCATACCATAATTGATCCTAAAAAATCTTAGAGGCTCTCTTTTACCAAGTTTGAGTCAAACCAAGAGTTTTTCACAATACTCCCAAAGTTGATCCCCAAATTTATGGTAAAAACAAGATCACAATACAAGAAGGAAATGGAACAAAAAAAAGATTCATCTACCATGAGTACTTTAAACCAATTTGAATTGGACCCAAGATCTTCCAAAAATTCTCTACCAAGCTTGGCTCAACAACCCCATGATTTTTAAGAAGGGAGCCCATTTCAAATAGAGGATGTTACTAATGTAATCCCCATGAGATGATAGTAGATAAATTTCTTGAGCTATCAAAAGACCCCAAAACTCATCACCTTGTCAATACCATGATGAAGTTAAACCCTACCCAATACATGTTGGCTTTGGCAAAAGAACAAGCTAAAATACCTTCTACCTTTGATTTCGACACCATTAGAGAACAAGCTTTGGGGAACATGACATCTACTCCTCAAACATTCATCACACAACCATTAGTTCAAAATGTGGTTCAATCTATTACCCAACCCACTTCGTCACATGCGCCAAGTCAACCCTTGACTACCAACGTGGGTTCATTACTTCGTGCAATTCAAGGGTACCCACTTGTTAACAACCAAAACTTAGGAACTAGCACCAACTTGGGTACCACAAACACCACCATCCCTCAAATCCCTCAACATCCATACATACCACTGACATTCCATAACACCACCATGGCACCAAATTTCTATGCTACACCATCACCTCAACTCATTACCCCTACCCAAGGTACTCAAGGATACAATCCTACGATTCCACAAGATCAAACAAGTCAACCACCTCAAGTAGATTTATTTGGACAAGTGAACACCATAACACACAATTTATCTTCATTCACACAAGTAAAAACATCACAAAACGGGTCCACAAGTCCCTCTCATCTCTCCATCATGCATGTTGACCCAAAATCCAACAAATCAAAGCAATCCATCCAACACATTGGTCCCAAATCAAAAAAATATGATCAACCCATCAATCACATCAAATTTGATCAATCCTTCAACAAACATGGTCCCAAATCCAAGTATTCCACTAACATCGCAACACCAAGTGTCATCCTATCAAATGCCTCAAAAATTGGTCCTTTCAACAACACAAAATCAAGTGGGACCCCAAACATGTACACACTTCCTTCCCAAACCCAAATCTTGCATGGGATGATATCAAAAAACCGAGGAAAAAATACGTCAAATCCAAATCAGCCATCAACCAACCTAACAACCCCTCAACCCACTATCGCAAACTAGTTACCAAAATCCACCATCCCAAACTCAAAATTAAAACATTGTAAATCAATAGTAAGCACAATCACAAGCTCAAAAATCATATCAACAAGCCTTAGAACAACAAAAAGCACAACAACAAGCGTTGATAATACAACAACAACAACAAGTATAACAAAAAGCTCAAAAACAAGCATGTTAGTGCAACAAAAACAAGACCAACAACAAGCATTGTTAGCACAACAATAATAACAAGCATTGCTCACACAACAAGTCTTCCAACAAAATTACACAAACACACAACAAAACATCTAAAATCCAAATACGCAAGAAGCATACATCACCCCACCACCATCATTATTCACACAACAATAACAAGCCAACCCACCACATACACTAGACTACACATTCAACTCATCCACCATACAGCCATGCAATATGTATGCTCCATCCCCTAATCCTCAAGATGATCTTTTGGCACAAGTTAGGTTGCTCTCTCAGCAAATACAAGACATTCAAGCAGGAAAGACAAGGAGATTAATTTCTCAATGGACTTGTGTCCCTATCCTTTTGAAAAAAATATTGCAATGATACCATTCCCACCTGGATTTGAAATGCCTAAATTTCACAAGTACAAAGGGCATGAAAATCCTAAAGATCACATCAAGGAACTCTATGTGCATTGCATGGAAGTGGCCTATGATGATTCTTATTTATTGCATCTTTTCCCACGAAGCTTGGAAGGCCCACCAATCAAATGGTTCTACTGTTTAACTCCTGGAATCCAAATGTTCCAAGAAATCATAGATCAATTTGTAAATCACTTTTCTTTCAACCTATATATGGGCATCAGTTTGGAGGAATTGTACACCCTAAAAAAAGCAAGGGTGAAACATTTGAAAATTACTTTCAATGATGGAGGTATAGATCTAGCAAAAGTAAATGGCCTATTCCTGAGGAACAACAAATAGAAATCATTATTGCTAACCTTGATGGGGATTTATCCTTTCAATTAAAGATGCAATATGTCACAACATATGATCAACTCATCCCTAAGGCTCTTAACATTGAGAGAGCCCTTATAGAATAAGGGAATATTCAAGATACAAGAATAACTAGCCCTCATCTAGTTATAATGACATGCCTTTCACTTGGGCTAAGAACAAAAATGTTACCAATGATGGGGTCGTTGATGGAAAAGTGGTCATAAGTAGTCCAAAGAAAACAATCACCCAACCAATATACACACAACAAAACATACCACAACAAAACATGCAACAAAAATCCTATCAATAGAACATACTACAACCAAACATGCAATAATAGAAAATAATCAACAAACAATCAACAACACTAATTCTAAAAAAGGACCACCCCTAGGAATAACTACCCATAAAAATGCAAGTACACACCATTGGGGGAACCCACTGAATCCGTCATGTAAAAGTTAGTACAATCAAATATCATCATGCTTCCTACTTATTAGAATCACCAAGAGCCTCAAGTAAAACCACCATGGTATAACAAGAAGCATCTTTTTGATTTCCATAAAATTAAGGGACATACAACAACTAGTTGCATGAAACTAAAAAGCCTCATTCAATACCTTATCGACAATGGGGACATAATGGTTGATCGATAAGTAGGAAACCAAGATCTAAAAATATACATGAAACTGATGCCATATCATAACAAAGGAAAGGAAAATGGAAAAGGGAAGCACTATACCAATGTTAATCATGCCTACAATAATGTTGTAGCATTGTTGGACAATTTCATATTTGTTGTTATAGTTAAAGGGCCTAGCATGAAAAGTGGAGTCACCATAGAACAAGGAAAGGTCACTGTATACACCTAAAAATGGTCACATCGCATTGTCTGGTAATTAATTAAATATTTAATTAAATCTCCGAATTCCATTTACGTATAAATAAATTTAAATAATTTATTTATATTTATTCATTCTTTCATTTTTATCATCTTTTCTTATTCATTTCTTAATTAATTAAATAAACATTACGAGTTATTTATATTAATTATCAATAATCTTGGCTTGAATATTTTATTCAAATAAAGATTAAATATTCTTCTTATCTAATTCGATTCTAACATCCATTCATAATTAAATATTTCAGAATATTTAATTAAATTCTTCAAATATCTATTCATAATTAAATATCTTAAAATATTTAATTAATTCTTCTAGAGTCACATTACAATTAAATATTACAAAATATTTAATTAAATTTTCTATAGTATAAAAATCAAAAATCAAAATGCAATAAATAAAATTAAATAAATTTATTTATTTAATTAATTTTGGGATTTATCTTCAACACCCGTGAAACAAACTGCCAAAACAGAAAAAAAATATTTTTCTCTGTTTCTGTGCAGGCTTGTTCCCGTGGGTTGAAGACAAGAATTCATTCTTCTCTCCAACCTCCCAACCTCTTCCATCTTCTTCTCAACCTCTTCATCTTTCACCTTTCAATTTTACCAGACAATCTCACAGCCGTTGATTCTTGCCAGCCAGGATTTTGCTTGAGAAAAACTATAAATAAGACTGCCGGGTACTCCAAATCATATAGGAGCTTTCAGTAAGAAAATTATAGTTAATTTTGCATCAAGCTTTTAACATTCACAGTATTCAAATTTTCATAGCATAGCATAGTATAGAATCATAACATAGAATCATGGCATTTTCCATTTACAACCCCTGTACATAATTCACAGCCCTTGTCCATATCCGTATTAGCATTTTCACTCCACCAGCATATAGGATAGAGAAGTACTTTCATTTTTGCATACTCATTCTATAGGTTGCCATTCAGAGAAGCTTTTCTTACACAATCTGAGAGCAGCAGCTTCCAAAAAAATCCCTAGAGATAGAGGAAAATGAAACGACTCTGAAGAAGCTTTGTTTGTTTAATTTGAATTCAATTTATTTAGTTTTCTTCAGTATAATGTTTCATTTTGTGTTTTGTTTAATCAATTTTGATTACTCATATTAACAATACACAGTCACTATCCAAGGAGCATCAGAACAACCTATGGCACCACTTGCACTTTTGAAATCTAACCCTAGTGATTATAGTGCCTTGGATCAACTAAAAAAAAACCTGGCCCAAATCTCCATCTTGGAGTTGCTGAAAATATCGCCTACGCATAAGAATATCCTAGAATTTTTTTTTCCACATCTTCTATGCACACTGACATTGGTGCTGACTAGTTCTAGGCTATGATTGGACATATCTCCACACCTCATCTTGTCACCTTCTCTAAACATGACCTCCCAACACAACCATCCCATAATCGTGCATTGCATCTTGAGGTCCTAGTTCACAAAAACAAAGTCAAATGAGTCTTGGTGGATAGAGGTGTGGGTCTAAACATTTGTACCTTTGAGCTAATCAAGAATTTGGGTTTCTTTGAAGATGTCATCGAGAAAGGAAATGGTATTACCATAAGAGCCTATGATGATCAAGAATGGGTTTCTCAAGGAACAATTCAGCTCCCTGTCCAAGTGGGGACTACTATTATGGAAACTACACATGCAAAGTCCTTGATCTTAAGCTTCCTTACAACATTCTCCTAGGACTTCCATGGATTCACACAATGCAAACTATCACTTCTATGTACCATCAATCTGTTAAATTTCCCCATGAAAATAGGGAAATCACAATCCATGGTGATCTAGAACCATTCTATTATTGTAAGAAACTAGAATCCAAGTATTATAAGGTCCTACAAGTTCCCAATATTGAGGAAGGGTCAACATCCTCTTCCTTCATTGATCCATCTACCTTTGCTTTCACTTTTGAGACAAAGACACCCATCATATAGAATATCCCAAACATTAAAGTAGTAATCAAAGATAATGGTTGTGGGGAATATAGCTTCAAGAAGGATACGTTTGTAATGGGAGAGTTACCTCTTTCTCCTAAGTCTCATGGAAAACTGCAACCAATTGATAATGTATCCTAGATGATCAAGGTAGCATCTACCACTTTCAAAAAGTGGGGAGATGTGAGCAAAGAGGTTGTGGATGAAGACCTATCAAGTTTTCTATATCAAGACAATAGACCTGCGCCCACTCTTCCAATGGAGGATGACAACAAGGGTCTACAACTAATGCTTGGTTGGGGAAATAATAAGAATGAAAAGCTTAGAAAAAATGACAATGGTTTACTAGAACCCCTTGCTCCTAAGAAATTACCAAAGATTCTTGGTCTTGGATGTACCACCAATAAAGTGACCATTCTTGGTAAAGCTGCTTCCATTAAAAAAATCAATCCTTCCTCTCAGTTACCAGTATTAACTGGTATTCTCCTTGATAATTATACCTTTAATATAATAGACATATTTGAGGATTCCTATATTTTCATGATATCCACCACATCATTTGAGTCAAACAATCAAAACAACGAGCTAAAACTTGTCTATCCCAAACTTGTAAACTGGGACCAATGAGGACCGCCTATCTTGGATTCCCTTGAAAATGACAAATCTATTTATGAATTTATGGGACAATGGGACAACATTCCATATGGGGATCAAAAAGGAGGGTTTGAAATTGAGTTGGATACAAAAGCGTACTATGGGGAAACAAGTGAATCCCTCAGTCAAAAAATTGAGAACATGAGAATAATGTCTCAATCTCAAAGTGAAAACCACATTGTGGCACTTTTTTATCACAAAATAGTAAAAAAAAATAATACATCTGATGGTGAAAACATATCTGAGGCATCATAGGATGAGGGATTTAATCTTCCTCTTAGTGCTATAAATCAAGAAAGATCAATAGTCCTTGTAGAGAAATGTGATCCAATGAATGTGGGAATAGAGGAGGCACCTCAAATCAACTTCTATGCAAAGTCGCTTCTAGTTGAAGAACAAAAGGATCTAGCTATATTTATAACAAAAAGAAAGGTAAAATTTGCATGGAAATATCCTCATATGCCTAGCCTAGATCCCAAAGTGTTCATCCACCATCTTGCGGTGTACCCTAACACTAAACGAGTAAAGCATAAGATGAGAAAAATGCATCAACAAATAGCATTGCTAGTCAAACTCGAATTATATAAACTCCTTGATGTAGGAATCATTAGACCAATCAACTATCCAAAATGGATTTCCAGTCTAGTGATATTCTCCAAGCCCACTGGGGGCATTAGGATATGCACTAACTTTAGGGACTTAAATAAAGCATGTACCAAAGATCACTTCTTGTTGCCAAACATTGACATGATTGTATACTTGATTGCTAGGCATGAGATTTTATTTCTAATGGAAAAATTCTCTAGGTATAACCAAATAATGATTACAAAAGAAGACCAACATAAGAAAACATTTAAATGTACGTGAAGAACCTATTGCTAGAACATGATGCCATTTGGGTTGAAAAATGTTGGATCAACTTATCAGAGAACCATGACATGGATCTTGATATGATCCAAAAAATTGTAGAGGAATATGTGGACATATTAGCCAAGTCAAGGAAATAAAAAGAACACATAGCAGTACTGGGACCAATCTTTGATAGACTTGAAGAGTACAAGGTGAGGTTAAACCCTAAATAGTGTGTCTTTGGCATTACTTTAGGGAAATTCTTGGGCTACATTGTGTCACTATGAGGAATTGAGATAGATCTAGCTAAAGTCAAGGTGATCCTGGATATGGAGGTAACACAAATATTGAGACAACTACAAGGTCCACAAGTAATACTAGGGTCTATCAAAAGGTTCATAACAAAACTAGTAGACAATATTATTCCCTTTTCTCATCTACTTCACAAGGGGATCACATACAAATGGGACAAGAAATGTGATAGAGCATTTGAACAAATCAAGGAGTATCTATTGACACCTCCCATCCTCATGCCATTAATACCAAAAAAATTCCCAATCCTATACATCTCAGCTACATCCACATCTCTAGGAGCTCTCCTTGCTTATCATGATGAAATGGGAAAAGAGAGGGCCATTTACTATATCAGCAGGACTTTAGTGGGATACAAGCTAAATTAAATATCTATTCAGAGGGCTTGTATAACATTAGTGTTTGCTTCACACAAATTCAAACACTACATGCTTTCCCATCAAGTAAATCTCATCGCTAAAATAGATCCCCTGAAATATCTATTTTCCAAAGAAACTCTCATAGGGTGAATGGATAAGTGGGTAATGATCCTAATAGAATTTGATATAGAATATGTAGAGTGAAAATCCATCAAAGGGAAAGTCATTGCAGACCAACTACCAGAAGCACCAATTTATACAAAAACTGTTTGTGTCTAAATTCCTTGATGAGTTAGTGTTCCTCCTAAACATAGTTGATCATTGGAAGATGTACTTTAATAGTTCCCAAAAATAGCATGCATCAGGGTTTGGCATTGTTTTTAGCACCCCATAGGGGGATTGTATTCCAAAATTATACATTCTATCTTTCCCATGTGCCAATAACATTTCTGAATATGAAGCTCTCATCATAGGGATTAGAATAGTAGTATAGTGGCAAACCTTAGCACTAAAGGTCTATGGAGATTCCCAACTAATCATAAACCAAGTCAATGATGATTATCAAACCAATGATGAAAAGTTCATTGCTTACAAGAAGATGGTAGAAGATCTCAAGGATTTCTTCATTGATACCATATTTGAGTAGATATCCCAAATGAATAACTGAGAAGTTGATGCCATGGCAACTATTAGGTTCTTTTTAGATATACCAAAGAACACTCTTAGATTTGAGTTCCTCATTGAGTAGCTTCTTTCCCTAGCTTTTAGGGTACTAAAATCCGAGCTTGTATATGAAATCATTGGTCCCGGTGATCCCTGGTATCATGATGTATTCACCTACCTAAATAGGGGAATCCTCCTAGATGACCTCACATTAAACCTCAAGAAAATATTTATCAAAAAATCATTTTGTTTTTTTATCCTAGGTGATATGCTTTACTGTAGAAGTATCAAGGGGACACTATTGTGATGCCTTAACCCCAAAGAAGATTCAACTGTATTAATGGAAGTACATGAATGAATTTGTGGATCACATTCAAGTGGTATGACCTTGGAAAATAAACTGTTGAGGATGGGGTACTATTGGCCTACCATGGAATGAGAAGCTCACCAGTATGTCAAGAAATGTATGTAGTTTCAACACCATGGGAACCTCATCCATGTGCTAGCTCAAGAAATTTAACCAATCATTACACCTTGTCCTTTCTTGTAGTGGGTACTTGACCTCATGGGGAAGATCTCACCTACCTTATCCAATGGTCATAAGTTTATCATTACCGCCACTGAATATTTTATGAAGTGGGTTGAGGCAATTCCTATGACTCATATTATGAGAAATAAAATATACAAGTTCATCCTAAACTACCTTATTTGTCATATAGTGTTCCATAAGACCTTATCCTAGATAATGGAACACCTTTCAAAAACCAAGATGTTTGTGAGTTGTGCCAATGATTCAATATCCAACACTGGTTCTCTACCTCCTATTACCCCTAAGGCAACGGTCAAGTAAAGGCCTCAAATTAAACCATCTTGAAAATTATTAAGAAGATGGTCAATGAAGATGGTTGTGATTGGAATTTGAAACTAAACCCTACCTTATGGGCCTACAAAAATAGTATCCACACACCTACAGGTGCTACACCCCTTTCCCTCGTATATGGATCTACAGTTATCCTACCCATTGAGGTCAAGCTCCCATCACTGAGAATATCCTTGCTAAATCTTATTACTGATGAATAATACATGGTGTCATAGTTGAATGAGCTAGATATGCTAGATGAACATCATCTGGATGCTTTGAATCATTTGCAAGTTTATCATAACTAACTTAAGAGGAGCTATAATAAGATCAAAAATTGATCCTTCCAGGTTGGAGAGCTTGTTCTGAAGGAGAATCAAAGGAATGTACCTAATCCAAAAAGCAAGGGAATGTTTGAAACCAATTGATTGGGACCCTTCATAGTCACAACAAGTTACAAGTCAAGGGAATATTAGTTATTGGAACCAATAGAAATGGCATATATCATGGTTAAGTGCTATCACACACATTTCCAAGGTGATTCCATCTATGAATAACCCTCAAGATCTTAATGTAAAAGATATTGAAATTTTGTAATAGGGTTGACCTAGGGGCTGAATATGATGTAATAAGGGGTTCACCACCATGTGTAAACTTGGAAAACATAAAATGTTAGAAAAAATAGTGTCATATACAAACTAATGCTAAATGACTTAAGAAGATGGAAAAAATACAATGAGAAGTTATGAAACTAGAATTGTGCACCTAGAATCTGAAGAGAGATAAAATGGAGCTCTAAAATTCTAAAAATCTTGACTTTTTAAGCTAGTAGAACTTATTTCACATTTTGGGCGAATTAGTCCCAATTTTGGAAAACTGCACTAGAGCAAGTTTTAGGCAAATGGGTATCTGAACATGCAAAGATCTCTGAAAAATACCTACAATGGGAATCATTCATCACTAATGGTGAATGAGACCAGTTTGAATTTTTTGGAAATTCAAAGTCTAGATCTTCCCTTCCCTATTTTCTCAATTTGCTCCTCTAGGTGTTCAGATCTAAAACCCTAATTTTTGGGACTATAAGTGACTTTTTGTGAATATTTTGAACTTTCAAATAAGGGGATGACTCCAAAAAGTTTGAAACCTTTTCTTCAATCATCTCCAAGCCTTTAATGTACCTAGATCTGCAAGCACACGAATAAAGAGAGAGAAAATGTTGATTGTTAGGGGAATAGGGGTTTTCCTTGGTCAAACTCCTTTGAGGTAATTAAACCAAATGATGAATAAGATAATGAAACATGAACATGAATTAATGCAATTAGAACCTTTCCATGATGATGGATCTTGAATTTTTGCAACAAATGATGAAGAATCTTGCTATTGAATGCCTTGATAATGCTCTTGAAGCTGCTCTCTTGCTTGCTTGACTTGATAACATGTAGGCTTGATGATGCTTGGATGAAATAATGATTTGGAAGCTTTTTTATATAGGAAAGGAACTCAAATGGTCATTATTTTAATCCCTAAGGCCGACATTCATCAAAATTCAAGTTAGAATAGCAATTTTCCTACTCAATTTTGAAAAATTCCCTAAAAGGGACTCATTCGCCACCCTTGGAGAATGGGTCCCACCTAAGGGGACTCATTTTCCAAGAGTGGTGAATGAGTTCCACCTTGAGGTTTTTGAGATGGGTCTTCGATATTTTCAAGTTTTAAAATGTTTTTATCGAGATATTAGTCAAAATATGCCTTGGGATGCAAAAAAATAGGCCCCTAAGGGCCTATTAATGGTGAGATAAAGACCATACATGGAATAGGTCCCAAAATCCAATGTGAAAGTATAAATAAATACACTTTACAACACTAAATTAAGGTAGAATTGAGTCTATTTAGCTTAGAAGGGCCCTAAATCCCATGTGAATGAGTAAAACACATTACAACACTAGATTAGGTCCACTTGATTTACAAGGCTCCCAAATTTAATGTGAAGATGTAAATAAATACATTTTACAACATTAAATTAGAATAGGGTTAGGTTTATTTAGCTTTAAGAGGGCCCAAGACCTAATGTGGATGTGTAACACACCTCACAACACTAGACCAAGGAAATATTGAGTCCAATTTATCATTAATTATTCCCAAATCAAACAAGGAAAATGCATACTTTTTCGGTGGTAAAATTTATCAACACCTAAAGGTGAAGCCTTGTAGGAGCTCATCAACAACTCACATCTCAAGATGTTTTATGCCTAGGCTTGAATGGTATAAACCTAAAAAATAAAAAATAATAAAAATCCAAATAAATCAAAAAAGGATTAAAAATAGTAAAGATAAAATAATTGTTCTATAGTGAAAACCACTTCAGTAGCACTTTGGGGAAGTAACTAGGTGAAAACCTAGAAAACAAGCACCTTACATAAATAAGCACTCTCCATCCACCATTGGTTTTATTGGCTTGTCATGCTTTGCTTTCCATCACATTTATCGTTCATCATATTTTACCATATTATTTCCATCACCTATCTGCATCTATATCATAGCTGGATATTGTGTAAGTATCATGTTCCCCTTTAGTACTACTTGGCACATTCCTAAGGTTAGTTTGTCCTGCCTAAATCGAGGTAGTCTATCACATCATGTTAGGGGCATTTTTCTATACTTGCATCAGATTAGGTTAGTGTATATTCTTTAAGATCATTTGTAACATAAAAAAATCCAAAAAACATTCCTAAAATTAGAAAATACAAAAATATTCAAAAAATTGTACAGTCAAAATCCAAAACATCCAAATCATTTCAAAATCCCAAAACAAGTCAAAATTAGAAAAAATTAGAAACATGGTTGTTGAACTATGTTTTCTCTGAGTTTAAATGTAGGCAAGTCCATTATCGGTGCACTCCTAAGGCATTAGGTCAGTCCTTAGGAGTCTGCCATAATAAATTGGCAATCCATCAAGTGTTCATATCTAATCAATAAACGGTTATAGGTCTATGTCAGTCAAACTATGAGGTTTCTACATGTATAACATAGGAAAGGCTAATCATTGATCAACCCCTAAGGCCCTAGGTAAGTCCCCTTAGGTTTGATTCTTGGTCAAAATCTTGAAAAAACACAAAAACATTTGAAAACTTGAAAATCAAAACATTTGTAAAATAACCCAAAATCCAAAAAAAGCCACAAAATATTGCGAAAACACCAAAAGCATTGAAATACACCAAAAAATCAAAAATCACCCATCCCATTTCAATTTCATTCATGTTAAACTTCCATCAATAATTTAAAATGTTCATCATCTTCAACCTATGGTAAAACAAGTGGAAACAAGTGTGGCACTTCATAAAGTGTAGGCATAAACATATAAATCTAAGTCTAAATGAATAGGTAAAAATGTTGGTTAACATTTGTATCAATAGCCTATCATCTAGTTATTTTCTACATCATCTGAAAAACAAGTCCTAGGATGAATCCTTCCGACAATGGACATTAACATCAGACATTACCGTAGTGTTAGTCTTAGCTAGACATATGAACAACATTGACTTGTTTGTTTACTTGATCTTTTCTTGTGATTTATCTTATTGTGCTTATTCCAATGACCTCTTGATGATGTCTATCAAAATGATTTAGAGAGAAAGGGAATGGGGCATTGATCATTATCTTTCATTTTTTGTGTTTGTTGGATGTTCTTGTAATATAACCTTGGTGAATACTTGCTTTATTAGGTGTGTATGGAAGGTGTTTTGTGAAACTTGTTGACTATTACATTTTTAGGTTATGCCTTTCAATGTTTTGATCTGAGATGTTTGAAAATTACGATATGCCAGGTGTGAACAAGAATATTCCTATCTATCTATTGAGTCAAAGTCCATTACACTAGATACAATTCCATCTTGGTTATCCATACCTCGATGCATCATGTCTATGTGTTTTATCAAAAATAAGGAATAATTTATACTATTAATATCCCAATCATTGAATCAAGAAAATCATAATCTCTCATCACGATATCTAATAAAGTTTTGAGGAATCATAGAATTCTTGGAATTTTGAATCAATCTTGCAATCAATGGTTAATCCATCTTATTCTTCTATCTTTTTTCTGCATTAACACTATAACATGACATTCAAACAAAAAAGAATCTATCCTACATCCACAAACCATTAGCATACATACATCCTACATACTCATAGCATGGCATCATAATGGTAAATACAATCCATTCCATTTGCATTATCATTATCATTTGAGTTGTTTAGGATAATATAGATTTGTTATTCTAAGCATCTTAATCCATCTCATTTGCATTATCATTTAAGTTGTTTAGGATAATGTAGATTTGTTATTCTAAGCATCTTATAGCATTACAAAATCATCCATAAATATCCATACAATCAACATGAAACGCATCCATTTCATAGCATTAGCATCCTGCATCATCATGACATAGCATATAGAAAAGGATACCAAAAAGGAAAGTAAATCTTCCATCGCATTTTCATCCATGTCATATGCCATACATCGCATCATAAATTATGAACATCACATCATAACTACCACATTGGAGCCATATCATATATATATATCAAAAAATTGAATTCCATGATACAAAATCAAAGTCACTATGTAATATCATCAAAATGGGTATACAAGAGGCTATAAAAAATTAGCCAATGAATGTATATACATAAACAATTAGGTTGTACATCCAAAAAAGTATTTATGATGAGGTACTATCCTCGGATCTGGTGATCATCATGGTGGGAACCTGATTGCTACTAACTAATAGATGAGTCACCTCCTGATCTACTTGGGGCCACCCTGCTCCTCTATAAAAACTTCATCTATAATCGATGTCGTAGGATCTCCCTATGGTACAAGGTCCTATAATAAGAAACATATTGCATGGCTAGCCCATACATCTATGTTGGGACCATTGCACCCACCTATCCCTATACATGCTATGCAATAGCCTCTAGTTTCTTCCTACACCCTGTCTCTTGGGCCAATGATATATTAGCCTATTGTCTGAACTATCTCTCTTGGTCTCTCTCAGTAGTGACAACTTACAACTGCTATCATGTTCGATCTCTCTTCGTGGTGACAATCTTTAGCTGCTAGCATACCTAATCTTTAACTTGTCTCAATGTGTCCCTCTCTGCAACCAGGTCCAATATCTATGCATCCCATGGATTGGGACCCTTCGGTGGCTATAGTGGTGGTCATTGTACTACTAGCTATATCATATGAGGTTGATAATCTTGCCTCTGTTGCTCATCCTACCTCTACTGCTCATCCAGTCTTTGTTGTTGATCCTGCTTATGTTTTCCATCATGCCCATTGTGATCATCATGGGGAAGCTACCAATTCTAACCTATACGTGATCCCCTTTGTCATCATTGTCCTCTACCTAAGACCTATCCACCAGCTAGAACTGTTATCCATACTAGAGCATGCACTTGCTAATATGCATCATACGCAACTATATTTCTTGCATCAATAGGCCCACGAAAGTATGCCTAGGGTTGTGGGACCAACTTTCTAAACTCATTGATCACAACCTAGGGAGGGATCTACTATCCCTAGGCTATCTCTAGATTTCATGGAAAAAAATATCTCTATATCCATCTTTTGGTGCATCCTGCATGTTGGAGGTTCCAACTGATGGTCTAACATCTCCTAAAGGATAGCTCCTCCTTATACTTAGAGACCCTAGGTTAGTGGCCAATGAACAAGAAATGATTGATTGCAAAGCCTCTCCTCTACACTTTAGGTTGTATAGGACCAAGGTGAGTATTCCTATACATTAAGGCAGATCATTATACTACAATAGTGGGAGGCCTTCAATGGGATAAATCATCTACATAGCTCTCCCTTGTCTTCAATACTTTATTGTAGTATGGAATAAACATAAAAAGAAAATACATGAAATTAAAAGGTTCTTTTTGAATTGAAATTGGATCCACCTCAGACTTAGGCTTATGAATATAGACTAACCAGTGCCTTATCTACACAAAGTCTAGAAATGAATTAACACTCATGTTGTGCATGTTTTGCACACATGCCCCATCATAGGCAAGGACCCTATCTTTTTCACTCTTGAGGGCTCGTTCCTACTCCTATTGGGTCTTTTTTTCTCTTGCATCACTTTGCGTGCCCCTGTTCTAGAGTCCAAGTGGGTCACATGCATTAGAATGATCAAATTCCTCTTGACTAGATTCACCCACCTAATTTTCAGTATCTTTTGCTTACACAGAAATGCCCCTATGGGTTTCCCTTTGCCCATTGCCCTGGCATCCTCCAAGACTCACGGACCCACAACTGTGGGTCACCTCATGTGGGTCACCGCTCATCTTTCACCACTGAGTAGTGACTGATGCCCAACATCCGCTCGCATGCCAGGTTCCATACTTAGTTTCTCCATCTGAGCCTTGACCAAGGATCCAAATGATCATGGGTTCCCACATCTCACCTAACCTAAGTTCATCATACCAAGAAATCAATGCATGCCATTAATGGAAATTGGCTTATAAATGTTGCTCCCTTCCCTTCATTTTACCTAAGGCATTCGAATCTTAGGGAGAAACAAAGTGCCCCCCTTCCTTTCTCTACTTTTTCCTTGCTCCTGCTGAATTAGTCCGTGCTCGCTTGCTTCACTTTTGCCTTCTTTTTTTGACTTTGTGGACAAGTTGCCTATGGATTTGGGATGTTTCTATGATGCCTAAGTGAACTACCAAGGTTTTGCTGAGTTTTAGGAAGTTGTGGAAACTTCCTTGTAAGCTGTCGTCCCTCCATCCCTATCCACAGGAACTTCCTTGTGAGTCACTATCTCTCTGTCATTGTCCATGGGAAATATTTTGTGTTTTGTCATGTGCAGGCCACTCTATGTAGGCCACCGTGTGCTCATTGTAATTTTTTAAAGGGCAACAGACCCTCTGACTTCCCCTTTCCAAATCTCCACATTTCCAACAAAGGGTACAAACTTCAAGTTTTCATCATCTAGGGCCCATAAAATGAGTGTATTCACATGCCTAAAGGGGTTTGGATCAAATTTTCCATGTGTTTAGAGAATGCAGAAATTTCATTGTGGGCTACTGTGTGCAAGTCATCATGTGCTCATTGTCATTACAAAAGGGTGGTAGACCCTTTGGCTTCCATATTCCAAATTTCTACATTTTTCAAAATGAGTCAAGTCTTAAGGAAATATTTCTTGGCACTCTTTCTCCCCCCTTTCTGATGTGCTAAAATTGAAAAACCTTAAATTTACTAAGTTTTGTGAAGTTGCAGAAACTTCCTTGCAGGTCATCATCCCTCCATTTTCATCTGTGGGAACTTCCTTGCGGGTTGTCATCCCTTCGTCGTCATCTGCAGGAACTTCCTTGTAGGCCACCATCCCTCCATCACCATCCATGGGAACTTCCTTGCGGGCTGCCATCCCTCTATCACCATTTGTGGGAATTTCCTTGTTGGCCACTATCCCTTCATTGCCATCTGCGGGAACTTCCTTGTGGACTGCCATCCCCCCACTATCATTCCTAATGGTGAACACATGATGGAGGCTCGATAGCTCCCTCCCACATCTCTTAAATTGGTTAAACTTCCACACGTATCCCTTAATGTCTAAGGAACCCACGTGTCCCACAGTGCGAAATTCTACCTGTTGGTTGTCATGCTCTAAATTCTGTTGCTTAGTGGCAAAGACTCCAAATGTCCTTCGACCTTCCTACAAGTGCAACCCTAAACCCAGATTTATGTTTATGGTCCAAATGAGCTCTAAATTATGAAAAATGATGAATATTATTGATCTTTTAATGATGCATGGATGGATATAACAATGCGTTTGTAGGACTTGACTAACATTTACCTTGATTTACATATGAAAGCACTTACTGTGTCTTTAGGTATAGGATTTATGGAACTTACTGAGGATCCATTGAAGAAGCCCATAAGAGCCCATGGAGGAAGAGAGGAAAGGGATGTCTACATAAACAATGAAGGATTGACCAACATATGAATGCATACTAAGGAAGTTAGTCACAAAAATGCAAAGGGTGACCTTGAAAGGAACAAGGAGTTGTTTTATTTTCCACCAAATGAAGATGATTGTCAAGAGCTATCCACCAGAAGAAAGAGTAGAATAACTTCTTTTCAGCGACACAAATCCATAGCAAGATTCAATGAAGAAATTTTGCAAACATATCAGACAAAGGGCATCTTCCTACAAGTTTTTAGCTGCATCAAAGAAGGAAGTCACTATAGGACAAAATTGCTATAATTCGAGGGTCACTAGATGAAAAAATAGGCATAAGACAAAATAGAGAATAGGAGAAAATAGTCTATTTTAAAATTATGAAATATTGGGGGTACGTGAAACCTTAGCTTTGTAATGAATCTAGGCCACATATTGTAAATCAATCCTAGCCATTCATTTGGGATTTGGAAAACAATAAATAGGGACTTACCCCTCATTTGTAAATGGTTGGAGAACTAGTGTAAAGGGAATTTTCCAACAATATAAGGAAGCATTGCATGATTTTATAGATTTTTTCTTTGAGTTTTCTCATCTTGCACACATGGTTCAACTTCCATCTTAGTTTTAGATTATAGTTTTTTGAATGACTGTGATAATGGAATTTGTTGTTATAGTATTTGATGAATTTCCAACCCATACTTTTGGCACTTGTTGATGACAAACTATTGTGCAAAGTTAGCTTGGGTTTCTTTATTTCATTGTTGCAACTTAGTTCAATTGTATGTTCATGAAGTGCATGTACATTCTAAAAATCTATAGTCCTTAGAAGATTGCACTAGTTTTGTGTAGCTATAGGCTTCTCTTGGTTAAGCAAAACTTAGTTTAGAAAGTTTTTCTATTGTAACAACATGCATTATTACTGTTCATTCATAGCTTAGGATTTAGAACAACTCTCTCAATTCTTTCTCTTTTTCCATTTCTTTTAGTCCTTTGTTAGAGTAGGATTCATAGCACCATTACAATGTCAAACTTGGTGATTGAGGTGAGTTTCAACTTTATGTTTTGAGTGGACAACCACTGTTCATTCAATTCCAACACTTTGAAACTCCATTTGCAAACCCAACTTCCCATGCTTTGTAAACTATAAAGGCCACCCTGTGATTACCAACAAATCACATCAACCAACTGAACTATTCCAAGCATTGTCATGACCTAACACCCAAGAGAGCTTAGGATAGTTTTCAGCAATTTGCTTGTAGGAAATTGTCTTTCAAGAGAAGTGACGCAATTATGGATTACCTATGTTGAGAGGTGAAGAAACACCCATCAACAGAACTGGTGCTAGAAGGAGGGCTTGACTAAGCTTGAGGCTACAAACCTAAAAATTTGAATTTGAAAAGAACCTTCAAGTAAAAATGTGAGATAGGGAGATCACTTTATATGCTGGAAGTTAAAATCAGAAAATTTTGAAGACAAACAAGAATGGAGCTGAGATGGAACAACATTTGCAAATCAACATTACTCAGCTATATTTAGACTTAAATAAGATATTGAGGAGACCATTGAAAAAATTTGCATTGGTAGATAGGTGTAGGATCCATTGCACTCACATGAATAATGAATTGGGATATCTAACATTCTTGGGTAGAATTGAAAGAGTCTTGCAAGGAGAAATTCCCTTTTGGGAAATCTATCAACCCTTGGCTCTACCTGACTCAAAAGAGTAATTGATCAACATGGTAGCCAAGGCCTTCAAAGAGCTAATCTAAGAACACTCAAACAAAAATGATGGACCAAAGTTGGAGGAGGTATTCATGTCTAGTTGGTGCAGATTTCACAATGCACCCCATTCAAAATTTACTTGTCCATCATGTGTAGACATCATCACTCAATTCAAGGGTTGTTTAGGAAAGTTAGAGCACCCAAATCTCAATGGAGAGGAGCCATCCCATGAGGAAGGTGAGTTGTCAACATCTAGGAGATAGAATAACAAAGTTGAACTAAGTAATTTGACACAAGCTAGTGCTGGAACAATAGATACTAAGGTTGGAGGTCAAGAGGAAGGAGTTGATTTCCTTGGGACAACAAGAAGCTTTGGTGAAAATTCACTTAGAAGGGGATTAGAAAGCCTCTCCTTCATTGGTAAAGGTTATCCTTCCACTCAGGAAGAGGAACCATTGGTAGTTGAAGATGAATTAACAAATTTTGCAGCAACATCTGTTGGGACAACCAATATAGATGTTGAAGAACATAGAGAAGAAGCGGTTGAAATCCTTAGGGCAGCAAAAGAAGATGATGAAAGCATAAGTGAAATAAGATTAGAATACCTCTCCTTCATGAATGAAAGTGATCAAGCATCTAAAAATGAGGATTTGGAGGAATGGGAAAAACCACATGCCACAACTGTCTACCATCAAACTTCCTTCCCAACTGATGATGAAGACCCAATGCAGAAAGATATAATGAGCTTGTGTCAAGACTCATAAGGGATTGTAGAACACTAAGATACAAAGTGGAATTGGAAGTGTTGTTGCTTCCTACATTGTGTAGGCTCCATGATTTCGCACAGTCCAAGTTCATGTGTGAGCTATGCCAAGAGGCCATCAAACAAGTTAAAGAACAAGTGGGGTAGCCAAGTGCATTGTTTCCTACAGTTGCTTCAAGGATTGAACTAGAGGAACAAGAGTTGGAACCAAGTGACAACTTAGCCAAAAGTAGTCCTCAAGAAGGTGTTAGGACAACAATAGAAGAGGAACAACATAGTCTTGAGCCTTCAAATGATGAAGCGGAGAAAATAGGGAGGTTGTCCATCAAGCATCAAGAGTCTTTTCCTCTTGAAGAGCATCTATACACCATGGATGACAAGATTTATGGGGATTCCTTGGAGGGAAATCACATAGTAAATCTTGGTCCCCTTGACAAGGTGCCCTTCATTGATGACTTTTTTCCATTGGGAGCTATACTCTGGAGGTATTCCAACATCGAAGAAGAGTACATTTCGAAAGAAGGAAATGATGAGGATATACTACCTGAACCTCCAAATGGAAAAACATTAGAGCTTTCAGATTTGGAGAGAAACTCCTTTTCCATCTACAATGATAGTGAACAAGAGGAAATGAGTGAATGTCATGGTGAGATACATGAACTATATAGAGAAGAAGAAAAAGGCGGGAGTGTTTTGATGGCTGCCAACAAGTATGACATACCTCGCCAACTACAAGATGCAAGTAGGAGTCCTACCGCCTTGACCATTGTTGATCCTTTTTCACATTCAAAGAGATACAATGGGATGGATTTGTCCATGTCATTGTCCCTATGACATTGAACATCATAAAATTAAGATCAACACTTGAGAAAGGAGATGGGATGGAATTATACCCCTTGAAGGCAACAATGAAGTAGAGGTCTGGACTATGAAAGGTCAAGAAGATGAAGTATATCTCCTTGAAGAATAGCTGATAGAGACTATGAGTCCTAGTAGTGGCTTGGAAGAGGTGTTTGTTGCCAAATTATCCCAGCCCTATGCAAGCCTAATATCAAAAATGTTGCACAATCTTGTGCCACCACCTAAGGCTGCCAACATGATGACCAGTGATGTAGTGCTCACTCTTGACTATCACATGCTGCCACCTCTGCATGGTGATATCCAAGTTCTATTCCTTACTCTTGTGAATACTTACAACTGCGTTTATCATTTTGATTATGGGAATGAGGGGAGACAGACATGTTTATGGATCAACCATGGGTTTAATGAATTACCTCAATTGTTGATTTTTCTTGAATATGTGATTGAATTTGAATGTTGCAATAATAATTTTTTTTTTGAGTATAAAGATAAATTTGCATGGTTTAGAACTGTAACGATTTCCCTACTACTTGTGCATCCATTACAAAATCCAATGGGTGTGAATGTTGGTTTTCCTTTCCTGAATGTCATTCTTTGTAAACATCTTTGTACATAGTTCATTTTGGGTAGTGTAGGTCTCATGTATATAACTCACTTTCCTACTTTCGTTGGGTTAGTTTTTTTGTTGCAGGTTAGGTTTTCTTTGGAGTAGTTTCTTTGTCATTTTCTTTTACTTTCCTAATTTGGCTAGTTTAGGTGTTTTTCTTTCCATTTTCCTTCCGCCTGCTTTCTATTTTTCTTTCACTTTGCTACTTTGCTTAGGGTCCCCTTGTCTTTTGTTGGGTATGTTTATGTGCACAAAAACCATTTTTATTGCCTGGGGGTTGTTCTATGTATTTCCTCAACAAAATTTAATCAAGTTTTCAGAGTGGATAGTGAAGGTCTTCTATTAGTGTCAAATGACGTGGATGTTTGATTTAAAAGGGATAAGTCATTGGTTTAATTTTCTCCTAATGTATTTTGAAATCTTACATCTCTCAAACACCTTAAGAATTTTGAGGTCATCGTAGGTCCTTTTGTGAAGTCTAGCTAAGTGAAAAATCTAAAATTCTGCTTCAGTGCCACAATGATTCTTAGCTCTGAGTACGAGCTTCACTACTTGCAGGTTGAAGTGTAAAGAATTGAAAAGAGAAAAATCAAAAGAAAAGAAAGAAAATGAAACAAAAGTAAGACATTGAAAATCAAAAGAAATAAATTCAACTTTTCAGGGGGATCCGAGCAACTCTACTAGGGCTAAGGATGCCTGGTTGGCAGTAGAGCAATGTTCAAGAGAATCATAATGACAACCTTGTCGAGGCTATGGATGCATGATTGGCAGCGAGGTAATGTATCAAATGCTTTTGGAGTTAGAATCAATCATGTAGCTTAACTTGATGGAGCTTAGGTTCCTGTAGTGGCTTAAGGATGGGAATGAACACAATTTTACACACTTGGATTTTCAACATACTGAGGGTTGGGTTTGCTAGTGGTTTTGATCCTTTGGTTGAGCGTTTGGTTTGTTTTCCCTAGTGTGAAGGTTGGAACTAGAGATTCTAGGTTCATGATTCCAGTTTGTCATCGAAATGCTCTGGAGAATTTCCCTAGTGAGTTGCCACTTGTTGTGCATGTTTTGCACACATGGCCCACTATAGGTAGGGACCCCCTCTTTTTCACTCTTGACAACTTGTTCCTACTCCTATTGGGTCCTTTTTTCTCTCACCTCATTTTGTCTGCCCCTATTCTAGAGTCCAAGTGGGTCACATGCCTTAGAATGATCAAATTCCTGTTGACTAGATTCACCCACCTAATTTCACTAAGTCTTTTTATTCCACAAAAATACCCCTAAGGGTTTCCCTTTGCCCATTACCTTGGCATCCTCCAAGCCTTGTGAACCCACAACTATGGGTCACCTCATGTGGGTTGCCACTCATGTTTCACCGCTGAGTAGTGACTAACACCAAACTTCTTCCCGCATGGCGGGATCTATACTTAGTTTCTTCGTCTGAACCTTGACCAAGCATCAAAACGAGCGTGGGTTCCCACATCTCACCTAATCTGGGTTTGTCATACAAAGAAATCAATTCACACCGTTAATGGTAATTGGCCCATAAATGCTACTCCCTGCCCTTCATTTTACCTGAGGCATTCAAATCTAAGGGAGAAACAGAGCTCACCCCTTCCTTTTTTAACATTTTTCTTTGCTCTTCCTGACTTGGTCCTTGCTCGCTTGCTTTTCTTTTTCCTTCATTTTTTGACTTTGGGGACAAGTTTCCTATGGATTTGGGATGTTTTTATGATGCCTAAGTGAACTTCCAAGGTTTTGTTTAGTTTCAGGAAGTTGCAAAAAATTCCTTGCAGGTTGCCATCCCTTCGTCGCCATCCGCGGGAACTTCCTTGCGGGCTGTCATCCCTCTATCACCATCTGTAGGAATTCCTTTGTGGACCACCATGTGCTCATTGTTGTTTTTAAAAGGGAAGCAGGTCCTCCAACTTCCCCCTTGAAAATCTTCACATTTCCAACAAAGGGTACAAACTTCAAGTTTTCATTATCTAGGGCCCATAAAATGAGTGTCGTCACATGGCTAAAGAGGTTTGGATCAAATTTTCCATGTGTTTAGACATTGCAAAATTTTCATTGTGGGTTGTCGTGTGCTCATTTTTGATACAAAAGGGTGGCAGAACCTTTGGATTTCACATTCTAAATTTTCACATTTTTCTAAATGAGTCAAATCTAGAGGAAAAATGTCTTGGAACTCTTTCTCCCCCTTTTTCCATGTGCTAAAATTGAAAAATCTAAAATTTACAAAGTTTTGTGAAGTTTTTGAAACTTCCTTATGGGTCGTCGTCCCTCCATCACCATCCATGGGAACTTCCTTGCGGGCCATCATCCCTCCGTCACCGTCTGTGGGAACTTCCTTGCAGGTTGCCGTCCCTCCGTCACTGTTTGTGAGAACTTCCTTATGGGCCGCTGTCACTCCGTCGGCATCTGTGGGAACTTCTTGTTGACTACCATCCCTTCAACATCATTCCTAAAGGAGAACATACGATGGTGGCCTAGTAGCTCCCTCTTGCATCTGATAAATTGGTCAAACTTTCACATGTAGCCCTTAACATCTGAGGAACCCATAGGTCCCATAGTGCAAACTTCCACCTGCTAGTCGTTGTGCTCTAAATTTTGTTGCTTAGCGGAAAATACTCCAAACGTCCTTCGACTTTCCTACACTCACACGCCTGAACCTGCATTTATGTTTATGGTCCAAATGAGCTCCAAATGTGGAACAATGATGAATATTATGATAGTTTAATGATGCATGGATGGATCTAACAATGCATTTGTAGGACTTGACTAACATTTTCCTTGATTTACATGTGAAAGTACTTACTGTGTCTTTGGGTGCACGATATATGGAACCTGTGAAGGAGCCATCGAAGAAGCCTACAATAGCCCCTGAAGGAAGAGAGGAAAGGGATGCCTGCATAAACAATGAAGGATTGACCAACATATGAATGCATGCCATGGAAGTCAGTGAAAAAACTGCAAAGGATGACCTTGAAAGGAACAAGAAGGAGCTATTTTATTTGCCACCAAATGATGATGATTGTTAGGAGCTATCCATCGGAGTGAGGAGTAGCATAAATACTTTTTAGTGACACAAATCCAAAAGAATATTCAATGAATAAATGTTAAAAACATATCAAACAAATGGCATCTTCCTACAAGATTTTAACTACATCAAAGAAGGCAGTCGCTACAGGACAAAATTGCTACAATGCCAAGGTCACTAGATGAAAAAATAGGCTACAAGACAAAATAGAAAAGAGGAAAAAATAGTCTATTTTAAAATTGTGAAATATTGGGGGTAGGTGAAACCCTTGCTTTGTAATGAATCTGGGCCACTCATTGTAAATCAATCCTAGCCATTAATTTGGGCTTTGGAAAACTATAAATAGGGGCTTACCCCTCATTTGTAAATGGTTGGAGAACTAGTATACAGGGAATTTTGCAACAATAAAAGGAAGCATTGCATGATTTTATGGATTTTTTCTTTGAATTTTCTCATCTTGCATGGATACTTCAACTTTCATGTTTGTTTTAGATTATAGTTTTTTGAATGGCTATGATAATGGTATTTGTTGTTATGGTATTTAATGAATTTCCAACCCATACTTTTGGCACTTGTTGATGAAAAATTTCTATGCAAAGTTATCCTGGGCTTCTTTATTTCATTGCTGCAACTTAGTTCAATTGTATGTTCATGAAGTGCATGTACAATCTGAAAATATATAGTTTTTAAAAGATTGCACTGGTTTTGTGTAGTTGTAGGCTTCTCTTAGACAAGCAAAACTTAATTTAGGAAGTTTTTCTACTATAGAAACCTCCATTATTACTATTCATTCATAGCTTAGGATTAAGAACAACTCTCTCAACCCTTTCTGTTTTTCCATTTCTTTTAGTCCTTTGTTATAGTAGGATTCATAGCACCATCACAATGCCAAAATTGGTGATTGAGGTGAGTTTTAGCTTACTATTTTGTGTGGACAACCATTGTTCATTCAATTCTAACACGCTAAAACTCCATTTGCAGACCCAACTTCCCATGCTTTATAAACCATAAAGGCCACCTTGTGATTACCAACAAATCACATCAACCAAATAAACTATTCCAAGCATTGTCATGACCTATCACCCAAGAAACCTTGGGATAGTTTTTTGCAATTTACTTGTAGGAAATTTTATTTTAAGAGAGGTGATGCACTTATGCATTACTTGTGTTGAGAGGTGCAAAAAAACCCATCAAAAAAATTGGTGGTAGAAGGAGGGCATGGATGAGCTTGAGGCTACAAAGCTGAAAATTGGAAGTTGAAAAGAACCTTCAAATGAAAATGTGAGATAGGGAGATCTCTTTATATGTTGGGAGTTAAAATCAGAAAATTTTGAAGACAAACAAGAGTGGAGCTAAGATGGAACAATATTTGTAAATCAACATTACTCAGATACATTCAGACTTAAATAAGATATTTAGGAGACCATTGCAACAATTTTCATTGGTATATAGGTGTAGGATCCATTGCACTCGTATGCATAATGAATTGGGATGTCTAACACTCTTGGGTAGAATTGAAAGAATCTTGCAAGGAGAAATTACCTTTAGGGAAATCTATCAACCCTTAGCTTTTCCAGACTCAGAAGAGGAATTGATAAACATGGAAGCCAAGGCCTTCAAGGAGATTATCCAATAACACTCGAACAAGGAGGATGGAACAAGGCTAGAGGAGGTACTCATGTCTAGTTGGTGCAAATTTCACAATGCACCCCATTCAGTATTTACTTGTCCATAATGTGTAGACATCATTACTCAAGTCAAGGGCTGTTTAGGTAAGTTAGAGCAGCCAATTATCAATGGAGAGGAGCCATCCCATGAGGCAAGTGAGTTGTCAACATCTAGGAGATACCATAATGAATTTGAACTAAGAAATTGACACAAGTTAGTGCTGGGAAAGTAGACACTAAGGCTAAAGGTGAATACGAAGGAATTGTTTTCCTTGGGACAACAAGAAGCTTTGGTGAAAGTTCACTTAGAATGGGATTAGAAAGCCTCTCCTTCATTAGTAAAGATCAGCCTTCCACTCAAGAAGAGGAATCATTGGTAGTTGAAGATGAATTAACAAAGTTTGCAGCAACATATGTTGGGACAACCAATATAGATGCTAAAGAATAGAGAGAAGAAGCTATTGAAAGCCTTGGGGCAGAAGAAAAAGATGATGAAAGCATAAGTGAAATAAGATTAGAAGAAATCTCATTCATGAATGATAGTGATCAAGCATCTGAAAATGAAGATTTGGAGGAATGGGAACAACCACATGCCACAATTGTCTACCATCAAACTTTCTTCCCAACTAATGATGAAGACCCAATGGTGGAAAGATATAATGAGCTTGTGTCAAGACTCATAAGGGATTAGTCAAAACTAAGATACCCAGTGGAATTGGAAGTGTTATTGCTGCCCGGGTGGTGTAGGCTCCATGATTCGACACATTCTAAGTTCATGTGTGAGCTATGCCAAGAGGCCATCGAACAAGTTAAAGAACAAGTGAGGCAACCAAGTACATTGCTTCCTACAACTGCTTCAAGGAATGAACTAGAGGAACAAGAGCTGGAACTAAGTGACAACTTAGCTGAAAGTAGTCCTCAAGAAGGTGCTAGGACAACAACAAAAGAGGAACAACATAGTCTCGAGCATTCAAACGATGAAGAGGAGAAAATAGGGAGGTTTTCGATTAGGAATCAAGAGTCTTTTCCTCTTTAAGAGCATCTATACGCCATGGATGATAGGCTTTATGGGGAGTCCTGGGAGGGAAATCACATATTAAATCTTGAACCCCTTGATAAGGTGCCCTTCATTGATGACTTTTTTCCATTGTGAGCTATACTTCAGAGGTATGCCAACACTGAAGAAGAGTACATTTCAGAAGAAAGTAGTGATGAGGATATACTACCTAAACCTCTAGATGGTGGAACATCAGAGCTTTCAGATTGGGAGAGGAACTCCTTTTCCATCTACAATGATAGTGAACAAGAGGAAATGAGTGACTGTTAAGGTGAGATACATGAAGTGCAAAGACAAGAAGACAAAGGTGGGGGTGTTTTGATGACTGCCAACAAGTATGACATACCTCACCAACTACAAGATGCAACTAGGAGTCTTTCCACCTTGACCATTGTTGATCCTTTTTCACATTCAGAGAGCTACAATGGGACAAATTCATCCATGTCATTGTCCCTATGACATTTAACATCATAAAATTAAGATCAACACCTAGGAAAGGAAATGGGATGGCATGCTTCCCCTTGAAGGAAGCAATCAAGTAGAGGTATGGACTATGGAAGATCAAGAAGATGAAGTATATCTCCTCAAAGAATAACTGGTAGAGGTTGTGGGTCCCACTAGTGGGTTGGAAGAGGTGTTTTTTGCCTCATTCTCCCAACCCTATGCAAACCTAAGATCATAAATGCTGCACATTCCTATGCCACCACCTGAGGCTACCAACACAAAGACCAATGATACAGTGCTCACTCTCGACCGTCACATGCTACCACCTCTACATGGTGATATCAAGGTTCTATCTTTTCATTGTGAATGCTTACAACCACATTTATCATTTTGATTATGGGAATGAGGGGAGATATACGTGCTTATTTATCAACCATGGGTTTAATGAATTACATCAATTGCTGATTTTTCATGAATATGTTATTGAATTTGAATGTTGCAATAATAAACTTCTTTTTTCTAAGTATAAAGATAAATCTACATGGCTTAGAACTATAATGATTTTCCTACTAATTGCACATGCATTATGAAATACAATGGGTGTGAATGTCAATTTTCCTTTCCTGAATGTCGTTCTTTATAAATATCTTTATACATAGTTCAACACATGCCACATCGGAGAAGCTCGCTGACCTTGCTAGGTTTCTTTATTGATTATTTTAATCGTGCAAGGTGCATGGGGAATGACTACGATCAAATCTATTGATCCAATGACCAACAAATCTGAAAATTCAAAAAAGGTTATTCTTAAAAAGGGGACCCAACTAGGTCGACAGGAATGTGACCCTCAGGACAAAGACCTAAGGCTATAAGTGAAAGAAAAATTTATCTTGCCTAACATAGGAAAAGGGTAAAATAATTAAAAGGGGGTTATGCTTAGGAAAACTTGGAAGGACAACATAAATTCATGACTAAAAGGAAGAGGGCGCAAAAATCCAACAATGAAATAGAATTGAACTAGGGTTTAAGTAGCGATGAAGGATTGAGGGGTTTTAAACACTAAGATAGAACCTTAATGCATGTGAAAATAAATACCCTAGCCCTCAAGGGACTCAAAATTTTGGAAAAATGGCCATGGATTTTATAGGATCCACAAGTGGCTCTAGTTGAGGATGTCTGCTTGACAAAGTAGAGTGAGAATTTAGTTATTTTTGGGAGAGTAGACCACCAAAACCCAAAATAATAATGACAAGAAAAAAAATATGATACAAATGTGCATGGATATGTCCTACTTATGAAAAGTAGGGTTTGTAGAATTGTCTATGTACTAGAAATTCCAACATTTTACCATTCATATTTTGCAAACAATAGGAATCTTCACCATGATTACCCAAAAAAACATAAGGGCTAATTCATAGGGCTTCAAATTTACCATTATTTTCCCTTGTCCTAACTTATCGCATTCTAAATTAATACAAGATCTCCTACAACAAACTTTATCTCCTTAGCTTTCTTATCAAAAAGGTATTTGACCTACAACTGCCTCTTCAAATTAATATCTTGCATTGCTCTTCTTGATTCTTCTAATTCTATTAGTTGATTGATACTATTAATCATGCTATGATCAATATCTTCTTCATATTCCTAGATGAATTTATAGACTGGAAATAAGTTATTCATTGGTATTCTTGCATCTAATCCATATACTAGTTCATAATGAGATCTTTCTATGGCCTTCTTTATGGTAGTCCTATTAGCCCATAGAGCTAATTTTAATTTTGAATCCCAAGCCTTTTTGTTCTTCTCCATGATTCTCTTCATGATTTTCATGAGGCTTTTGTTACTAGACTCAACTTGTCCATTTCCTTGTGTGTGATAAGGGGAAGAATATTACATTACAATTCCATAACTTCTACAAAATTTAGTGAATTCTTTAGATCTAAAACACAAAATTGTCCATAATTAACTTTGCATGGATACCAAATCTGATCAGTATATTTTCCATGATGAAATTAATGACAACTTTACTAGTTTCCCTCCTCATAGGAATTGCCTCCACCCACTTGGTGAAGTAGTCTGTGGCAACCAATACCCAACTGTAACCACCACTAGATTTTTCATTGAACTCGCCAATAAAATCTATGCCCCATTGCTGAAAAGGAGACTCAAAATTTTGTGTTCTAAGGGGCAAAGCACCAGAAAAATTCAACTTACAAGAAAACCTTTGGAAAGCATCACACTTCCTCACCATTTTATGTATATCAGAAAAAAGAGACGGCCACCAATACCCAAATCTCAAGATCTTATGGGTAGTTGTTTTGGCTATGTAATGGCCTCCACAAACTCCACCATGCATCTCTTCAAGAATATTCTCTACCTATTTTTCATCAACAAATCTCAACATAACACCTACCCTGTCTCTCCAGTACAAGAAACCCTGAATCATAACATACTTGATTGCTTGTAGCTTAGGGTCATTTTCTAATTATCAGTCATAGGGTCAGGGAAAGACATATATCTTAGATAATATAAAACATTTTTATACCAAATGTACTCCTCGACTATGTACTCCTTTGTGTGAAAATTTTCACTAAGTTGATTTATCTAATTAACTTCTAGGTTTGATTCAACCATCAACTTGGCTAAACCTTGTCCTCTAACCACTATAGTGGTTTGAATATCAATATTGAATTCTTGAATTTTATTGATCCATCTGCACCTTCTTCCTATGACTTCCTATTGAGTAAAAATATCTTTGACCGCAACACTAGGTACATAAGCCACTATCTTAGCACCCACCAAATAGGGTCTTAAATTCTTCACCACCTTCTCCAAGGAATAGGCTTGTTTTTCCATAATATGATACTTCAATCCTGCTACCTAAAGTGACTTGCTAAAGAAAGCAATGGGTTGTTCATATCCCCCATCAGTTTTCTATAATAGGATAGTAACAATAGTGTGGAATGATGCAAAAGAAAACAACTGAAAAGGTTTAGTAAAATTAGGTGATTTGAGCACCAATACCTCTTTGATAGCCTCCTTGATGGCATTGAAATCTTTATAGACACTAAAAAATGTCCTAAGTCTGTGAGCGCCATTTATCTTGGTCATCATCCTTTGATAATTGAATAATTTTAATTATTCAATTATGTTTGATCATATTCTTCTATTAATTAAATAATTTTTAATTATTTAAATAATTCACCTTCTCATCTCTATCCTGATCAATTAAAATTATTCAATTGCATCGCTAATATATCCCTTTCTTCTATAATTAAATAAATCATTTATTTAATTATTTCTCTATAGTCAGATAATAACTATTATTATTCGACTGTTTATTCTTCTCTAATTAAATAATTGATGAAATTACTTAATTCCTCTCTAATTTCTAGCTTCTCATTTAATTAAATTGATTAATTTAATTAAATGGTCCATTTTTAATTTCTCCAAATAAATAATTTGAATAAATAATTTATTTTCCACTTGTCCCCTTCCTCCATTTTCCTCCATTTTTGAATAAATAATTTAAAATAAATTATTTATGCACCCTCTCCTGGTCAAAGATGTTTGTCATTAACCCCTGTCATAGCCTTCATTGCTGTCATAGCCGTCATGCATCATACCTGTCATGATTCCTCCAAGACTAGCATATTCTTGGTGCATCAATTCTAGACCATTGATCTTGGCATATTTTTGAGACTCAATCTCAACCATCCATTCTATAACCTCCCTCTCATGCATCATCCACCATTGGTCTTGGAATCCCTCTAGAGGATTAATGTCAACCATCCATTTGAAAGGTTGTCTCTAAAAACAACCTTCCTCCTCCATTTTCAATTTAATAGCTAATTGTCTCCAACTTTCTTGCTTACTAATTTGCAAGTTTTGCACAAGTATTCAAAAAAAACAGAGGGAAAAGATGCATAAGAAGAAAAAGGAGAGCAAGAGAAGTGAATCAACCATGATGGGGAGTACTTTATTTCATTTTTTTAATTTTTAATTCTCTCCATTATTTGTGTTCTCTTGTTTTTGTGGTTTTATTAGCTTAGAAGTGTTAGCTATCACTACTCTAAGCTAGAAACTAAGAAACCCCATCTGACATTGGTGAACCTGACACAAACATAGTTTTTTGTAAATTTTTCGTATGAATTTTACTTGTTTTTGTAGATTTTGAGTATGAAACGATGCAACTACTAAGTGCAACTACACATTTTTCTAAGAAGTGACACATTTATCAAACATAACGATGCACTTGTCCAAAAATGACACATCTACAAGAGGTAACCATGGCGGGAGAATTTAAATTAAAAAAATATGACACATCTGCCATCGTATGATGCAATGCAGTGACATAACTGCTGAAAGAAGTGATGCATTTTTCTGCTAGGTAAAAAGTTTCAATTTTAGTCTCTTTTTCATCTTTCTTTTGATTTTTGTGAGTAGAATAGAGTTTTTGGATTCTAATATTTTGTCTATAGTGTGTGGCTTTAGGTTGGGACTCCCAAAATTGCTTCTTGGAGCAACAAATTTTTTTTTGAGTCCTTTATTTTTAGTATTGATTAAGTTCTAGTTTAGTTTAATCTCTTTTCTTTCTAGCTTAGTTGTTAGATTCTGGTTTTGGTGTTGTGCTAACCCCCCTTTTGGTGCTAACTTGGAGTTTGTGCAACTTTCTCTTTGGTCCAAGATCTTTCTTTTGAGACTACTAACAAGTGGTTTTGCAAGTTCAAATGTCCAAGGATTATATTTTGAAACCACTTTGCTTGTTTTAGATTAGAAAACATTATGTTTGGTGCTTAAAATGAACAATTGTCTTTCTCACATAGATTTAATTAGAAGATAAAAGAACCCCATGTCTTAGTGTTTTAGGGTGGTAGGTATTATGCTCTCACCTTGTGCAAACTCAATGATTAGAAAGCCAGACCCATCTAATTTTGTGTTCACCCATTAGAGGGCTTGCCTTAGTGGGAAAAATTACTCACCCTAAGTGAACGACCCAATCAGTAATGGGATAAATGTAAGTCCTTATGAACTGCTATATAAATTTGTGATTGCAAGGAAAGTTTGCAATCAATGGGATGTAGAAATGATAGCCCTCACCTAGTATCTTTATGATACAAAAAGCCCTTGTTCTAAGGGTTGGGAGGCCTCCTAAGGGATTTTATCAAAGTACCTCCTGAACCAGATGCCCTTACTAGACATCTCTTGTTTGTAGTGACCAAAATCCCTCTGTTTGCTAGTGTAGGAAGTCAGACCTTTGAAGTCATCCCACATTCTCACGGTTCACTATAGAGATAGCAAACACTAGGAAGTGATGACTCGAAAGTTCAAAACTTTGTATTCCCTTAGAAGTGAGTGCCATGGAGGGGAGCCAATGCTACCAAGTTCCTAGGCTATCCACTTTGAATAAGCGTGGATGGAGAAATCCAAGTGGGAATTCAATGAATATTGTCCTTGCCAACCTTAGGATTATGCTTGTCTTCTTTAAAAAAATAAAACATTTTCACATCAAACCAGTCCTTAAAAATTTGATTGATACCATTTGTTGTGTTTTCTAGTCATATTTCATCAGAAATAGTCAAAAACTTGGATCAAAACCATTGAAAAACATTAAAATTGTCAATAACACCATTCTATAAATGCAACTGCTAGTCACAGACCCGCAATTGTCACTATGAACCACAACTGTCAGCTGAAAGAATTCAATTTTTAGTTTGAAACACATTTTCTAGAAACAAAGCCACATCTGAAAACCTAAGCCACAATTGTGAAATGCATCTAACAAAAGCTTAACTCCAATTGACTGCTAAACAAAATTTTCTAAAATTTGTGTACAAAATCTAATCAAAATTAGTCCACAGTGACCTTTGTCTAATAAAACAAAGACCTGCAAGTTTTTACAACTCATTTTAGCATCCCCATTAGGAAAAAATTGCATTCTATGTTTTATTCCTTCACCCTTTGCATTGCACAACTTAGGTTGTATCTAAACCTTTAGATGTTGAACATAGGGATACCTTTGAGCTTTTGAAAATTCTTGGTTACTTATTCTATTTGTCATTGACCATTGTCCTTATCATTGTCTTGTCATTGTCACTTTGTCAAGTTGAGTCTTAGTCTTGTGTCTTGGTCTTGGTTGTCCTCTTGTGGTCAATGACATTTGGAATTTGTTGCCTTGGATTCATATTAGCTTGAGTACCACCCTTTGTTTAAAATTTTAGGATTCCTTTGCATTAGATCATCCTCATTTAGACTCATTTTTTGTAGGTTGCACCTTGCACCGTTATTCCAAAAATACAAAAATATAGCTCACTTTACCTTAGTATCATATCAATCCTTCATTATCCTTGCATTTTCATACCCCAAAAATACAAAAAACATAGATTAATCTCTTTTAACCTCAGTTACATTATCATTTTGATCTTGAATTAACATCATTTAGTCACCTTATCACTCAATTTGACCACCAATCAATCTTTTGGTGTCCTTTAGTATCCATTATCCCCCATGTTTTAGGCATTATCATCCTTGCATTAGCACCCTTGCATTTTCATATCCTAAAATCCAAAAATACAAAAGTCCAAAAACATAGCATAGTCTCATTACCATTTTGCATTATCCCCCAACTTGCAAAAGTCTCACATGGTTGAAATGAGGCGACAAGCCAAATGAAAGGACATGGATTTCCTAAGCGACCCTTTTATTGACAATGTCACATATTCAAATCAATCTACACCTCACAAAAACACATCACAAAGAGAAGAGAGTGACCCTTGGGAAGAACTAAACCTTGAACAATTCAACAAGAGATTGATCCCTCAAGAGATTGAAAGGGCTTATCAAGATCCTAGAGTTTTTAGTATAGTTGACCAACTTTGAGGTGCCAACCCAAACAATTTTGTCTATGCATCAGCAAAAAATGGTGCCAAGTTACCTCAAGGTTTTGACGTATCAACTATCATAGAATAAGAAACTAAAAAATCTATTTGGCATGCCCTCATCACTGACATGCCCTCATCATAACAAGTGGTAAACATACCGCTTGGGACAACTACACACATGAACACAACCACCACAACACACACTCCAAACATCCCAACCCATGCCACTACACAAGGTAAAAATTTTACATTTGGTATTTCCTCAAACACCATGGGTAAAACTTTGACGAATCCTATCTTTCAAAACACAAATCAAGGGTCCACATCACAAGGTCGTACACCTTTGATCCAAAATATAAACCAAGGTCACACACCTTGAACCAAAGTGCAAACCAAAGTTCCATATCCACATCCCAAAACACAACCCAAGGGACCTCATTCCAATTCCAAAGTGCACCTTCATTAAATCAACCTCCACCAAATAACCTTAGAATACTACACATTATCTCACAAAGGACCCTGAATCAAAACCACAATCAAGGTTCTACTACGAACAAGGTTCCATTCCATCACTTGAAAATACAAGCCAAGGACCTCTTCCATCATTCCAAAACTCCACTCAAGGGTCACTACCATCACTTCAAAATATCAATCAAGGGAACATTCCTTCATGCCAAAATGTCAACCAAGGGAACATTACCTCACATCAAAACATCAATAAAGGGCCCACACCTTCATATAAAAATGCAAATCAATGTCCCATACCCTCACGTGCAAACCAATGATTCAATTTCCAAAACCAAAACATGAATCAAGGGTCCATACCACAATTCCAAAGTACCATACCAAATACAAACCTCACCCTTGGAACAAATCTAAACACCAATTTTGTTCCAAATCAAAACAAACCACACCCATATGACAATCAAGGTCCCATATTGCAAAGCATCAATCTAAATCCAAATCCAACATACAACCCTAATTCCAACACTATGACATCTCACCAAAACAATGCGACACCATCTCTTGCAAACTATTTGATACAACATATACCCTTGAACAACAAATGACCAACATGAAATTGGGAACCAACAAGAAGACATGCTCCATGTAGGAGTTGTGCCCTTTTCCATTTGATCAAAATCTATTCATGCCACCCTCTCATCCACATTTCACAACACCACCTTTGACTAAATATAAGGGGATAGGGTATCTAGTAGAACACTTATGTGAATTCAACACATCATGTATGGAAGTTCCATATGACCCCACCTATTTGATGAGGTTATTCTCACAAATCCTTATAGGGCCAGCCTTAGATTGGTTCTCACATCTTCCACAAGGAATCAAAACATGGGGTGAACTAGTTGACAAATTCATCAATCATTTTTCTTTAACATTAAAAATGATGTCACCCTTGCAACTTTGAGCACAACCAAACAAGAAGAAAAGGAATCACTTACCTCATTCTAGTAGAGATGGTGAGGCTTGGTTAGCAAATTCCCTTGTCATGTATTCCTATAAAAAAACTTGTCAACATGCTTGTAGAAAACCTTAATGGAGAGTTGATGAGCCGAATTCAAATCCAATGTTGCACAACCTTCAAAGATATTCTTGAGAAAGGTGTCCTTATTGAGAAAGTCCTTATCACTAGAGGACTGGTTAAGATAAACAAAGACAATCAGAAACTAAACAATGAAAAAGGAAAATACTAGTCCCAAAATAGAAATTTCACAAATGATGGAGTTTTTGATGCCAAGTTGATAACCAAAGGACCAATCATTCAAATTAAGGGCCCCTCTCCATAAAACACATTCATCACGATGAATACCCAAACACAAATTCAAAACCAAATGCTAAATGCTATCCAAAACAACCAACAAAGTAGAGGTCCTCGTGTCAAGAGAAAATACACCCCCTTGGGTGAACCTATCGAATCAATCCTCAAATGAAATTTGCAATCTAATGTCATCACACTACTAGACACCAAGAATTATGAACCTTCCTTGATCAAACCAGATTGGTGGAAAGATGATGAATACTCTAAATACCACCATACAAAAGGACACAAAACATCTAGATGTTGGACACTCAAGAACATCATTCAAGACCTTATTGAGGATCAAACCATTTCAATTGAAAATTCACAAGGAAAAACCAATGTTGATCATACAATATTCAAGACCCCTTTGTAAGACCATGATAAAGGAAAATCCTCCAGTTTAGGGAATAATAATAATGCCAACTATGCAACTGTCAAACATGATTACAACACCATCATCCTTAATTTGGCACCCTTTGATGATCACATTGCCACTATCACCATAAACAAGCCAAAATTAGATTTTGTTGTTGCCACTCATAGAACCAAGATAATTATTCTAGGTCCATCTACAAATCCTCAACTAAAGGTTCAATATAACCTCCTAGAGCAGCTAGGGAAAACTCCCACACAAATTTTGGGCCATGGTTGGATACCTTGCAATGCCACACCATGTCACCTTATTTTAACAAGACTTTTCAACACCAAAATCTGACCATAACAATCCTCTACACCTAGAAGTATGAGTTAACACACACATGATCAAATGATTCCTAGTAGATGGTGGAGCAGGCATGAATATTTTCTCACTAAAATTAGTGAAGGCATTGGGATACTCTGAGAAATGCATTGACAAAACCAAGAAATTCTTAATCAAAGCTTATGATGATGTAGAGTGATCTTTCGAAGGTGTAATTTCACTCCTAGTGAGGGTTTTCCTAGCCATATAGGACACAATATTTCACATCTTGGATCTTGAATTACATTAAAATATTCTCCTTGGACACCCATGGATTCATGCCATGAGGGCTATTTCATCCACCTAACATCAATACCTCAAGTTCCCATATAACAGCACTGAAATCACCATTCCAGGTGACCCTGATCCTTTCCAATATTGTTCCAACCTCAAAGGAACTACTAAACCTCAAGTGCCCATCAGTCAAGATGCCTCATTTTCCACTTCATCCACCACTCCATCCCATTACATCGATCCATTCACCCTTGTCTAAACATCCAACTTATTTATTACACCTTCCATGCATAAAATCTAGATCCAATCCAAAGGATATAGAGTGAATATGATATGAAGAGTCTCTTTTTCATTGGAAAGTTACCCAAGTCACTAAAGTCATATGGAAAACCACATCCTATGCAGCCAAAATTTGTCATTCACAATCCTCCTACCACCTTCACTAGATGGGGGGAACTTTCTAAAGAGTCTCTAGATGACCACATTCTTACATGGCTATACAAAGAAGAGGAGGACATTGAAACTAAGAAATTATCGATTGAATAGTATCCAAAAGGGTTCCAAATAATGAAATGGCATAGATATGATGGACATAGTGGCTTGGTCTAAAAAAGTAGGGAATTTTGGAACATCTACAACCTCCTAAGCTAATAAGTCATCAAGGGCTAGTATTTTTTCTAGAAATAGTAACTATCTGAGGTATTGGGTCACCCTCAAGTGAGGTTGCTATTGCTTTAGATGAGAGTGAGACACATGAAGACCATTGGGATTATGATGTCTATTCCAATGAATATGAATGGGATTCCTTATCCTCCACCACTTTCATGAACCTTGATAAATTGTTTGGGGAATTTGACCAAATGCTTACCCTTGATTCTTCATGAAATCCATCAAGTACTCGTCTAAGAATTTCTTTGAATAAATAAGAATGGCTCCAACACTACTAGAAATCCATTGATCTAGCCTCTTGGGAGCCTGATAATTCTAGTTTCATCTTTACCCTATCTGCCTACACAATGACCCTTGACAATACCGATGATGGCTTACCTCTTGTCTACCCCCAACTTATAGATTGGGACTAGCAAGGACCACCAAGTTTAGAAAATTTTGAGAATGAAAAATATATTGTTGAGTTCATGGGAATTTGTGATGGAATACCAAAGAGATCATAAAGTTGGCTTTACCATAGAACTCAATTATGTTGCATACTTTAGTGAGGCCATGGTGTAGGAGCGCGTTATCAAATTTTTCCTCCATGAGGAATTTTTTTGAAATTTGATTCAATTTTAGTGTCTCAACCTTGTAATAAGGAATTTGAGGTCATTTTCATATGATTAGGAGGTAAATATTTAGTGTTTTGGGTCAAAATTGAAAATAATGTAAAAATATGTCAATATATTTCAAAAGTTGTCACAAATATGCAAAATTGTAAAGAGGGAAGATGAAGAGGCATTTAGTTCCAATTCAATGGATAGGTATTTAGTAATTAGTTGGAAGGTGTAAAGTTAGTTTGAATCCCTTTAAAAAGGATTTGGAACTATTTTGTATTCGTGGGTGATTGAAATTTTGGGGAAGGAATAAATAAACTTCTATTTTATGCATTTTTCTTTCAAAATTCACTAGTTTTTGATGTTGTATGGCCTTGTATAGGAGGTAACACATGTTAAATTGTTTGTGAGTGTTAATATCATCAATCAACCTCCACATGTTTCTTTTTTCATGCAAATTGAACAGTTTTTGTGTAAGTTATTCAATTTTTTGTGTAAACTGTCAAGAACCCTCATTAGGGTAACCAACAAGTAAAGATAATTGTGTTTCTCTCTTATTATTTAGTGGAATTCCTTGATTTTTCATGAAAATACTCTTCAATACATGATCTTTTATATTCCATGGGTTTTGGGACAAAAGGGGAGGATTTAGGTGTTAAGAAGATTAAAGCTTTGATTGCAATTTTTGTGAGATAGTCTTAACATAGTTTCAAGGTGGTTAGAGCCTAGGGCTTATAAAAAATCACTTAGTAGTGGAATTTTGATGGAATAATAAGATTTTGTAGGAAAACTATTGAGTATTCCAAGTGTTGTTTGGATAGAAATGAGACTGGAGATCAAAGGAACAATAATCCTTGTGTGTCACTGGCCTAATTAGGGCTAGTTCAGTCTAAGATAGTTAGTTTTAAGTCTTTCATTCCAAAGGACCTAATGTCCATTTTGTAATATATTCAAAACTAGGTTAATAGGTGCCTAAATATGTGATTTTTTTGGAGTTTCAGTGTATATTTTGAGAGTAAAATTATGATAGTCCCCTGTGGATGGCTACAAGCAGTGACAACAGTTTGATATAGAATTGACTTTAGAAATGTGTAATTTGTGTCTTGAGTGTTATGGTAACCCTATGGAGATTGACTTGAGGCTTGGAACTGTTGTGTATGCATTAGAGCATAAAATGGGCATTGAGTGACATTATTACTCATAAGGGTTGTCATAAAGAATTAATGGAATATGGAAGGGAAGATTAATGTAATGGTTTGTTTTGTTGAATTTAAGGTTCTTGATGAATGGTAAAGAAAATGGTGGCCATGTTTGATTCAAGTTTAATGGGAAAGTCACATTTATTCTTGAATAAGTTAATGCATTGAAGGGTGTACTAATGAAGGTTTTTGAATCCTTGTAACATGAATTGAGGTTTGTACTTGTGAATGCCTAGACAGGATAAACTCATGTGAATGAAGGTGTTTTGATGGATATAATGAACATTTGGAACTCTAAATGCAAATTGGAGTGTTTGAATTAAGTGATTTCAAGGTGTAAGTTAAATGGATAATCCAAAGGATGTTTGACTTTGCTAATGAGATTGAGTTTGGTTGTGTTTCTTCCTTTGTCTTACATCAAGCTGTTGTATCCTCTAGTCATGAAAGTGAAAATGAAAAAAGTAAAAATAATAGGTCTTCAGGTGAAAACTGAGAGACGCTTGTTGACCATGAAAAAGTAAAAATAAAGGATGTATCCGAAGGTGAAAACCTCTCAGAGGTTCCCAAGGATGGAGGACAGGATTGTCTCCCAATAGACCGAGAGAGATCATCATTACTCATAGAAGAAACAAAATAATTCAATATTGGAACATTAGATGACCCCAGAATAATATAGTTAGCAACATCCTTGATCACTAAGGAAAATCCTAAGTTCATAGCATTATTATCAGAAATACAAGTCAATTTCACATGGTCACTTACCATTGCTACCAAATTCCAAGCCATTCAAACAAAAGTTAAGAAAAATGCACCCCAAGATCACACTCCTTATAAAGGCAGAACTCAAGAAGTTCCTGGATGTCAGATTCATTCACCCAATTGATTACATAGAATGGATATCAAATCTAGTTCCTATCACAAAACTAAATGGTCAGATCAAAGTTTGCATGTATTTTTGAGACCTTAATAAAGCTTGTCCCAAAGATGAATTTCCCTTTTCCAAACATTAATATCAAGTAGATTTAACTACTGGAAATAAAATGCTATCACTAATGGATAGATTCTCAAGATACAACCATATTAGAATCACCATTGAAGATCAACCAAAGATAACTTTCACATGCACTTGGGGAAATTTTTTTCTGGAACTTCATGCCGTTTAGACTAAAAAATACTAGAGCCACCTATTAGAGAGTCATGAATATAATTTTTCATGAATATATGCATGTCCTTATGGAAGATTATATTGATGAACTCCTCTCCAAATCCCTTGGATGAAGTGGACACTTGGAAGTATTGGATAATATTTTCACCCGACTTGAAAAATATTAACTCAGGCTAAATCCAAATTAAGAAATGCATTTTCAGGGTCCAATTAGGAAAAATCCTCGGATATATAGTCTCTCGCGGAGGAATAGAAGTCAATCCTACCAAAGTAAAGTCAATATTAGACATGCCACCACCAACCAATATCATTCAGCTAATGACATTACAAGGAAGACTACAATCAATATGCAGGTTCATTGCTCAGTTAGTAGATAGGACCCATTCATTCCAACACCTATTTAGAAAAGGAATTCCCTTCAATTGGATTGAAAAGTGTTAAGAAGCATTTGGCCAAATCAAGAAGTATTTATTGACTCCATCAATCCTTATTCCACCAATTGATGAATGACATCTGATACTATATGTGATAGCTACTACATCAACATTGAGGGAACTTTTAGCACAATATGATAATGATGGCAAGGAAAGGGAAATATACTATATCAACTGCACTTTAGTCAAGTGTGAGCTAAACTATAGTCCTATTGAGCAAGCATGTTTAGTATTGGTATTCATAGCACATAAAATGAGACATTATATGCTAAATCACAAAATCAAGTTAATTGCCAAAATTGATCCTTTGAAATATCTACTTAGCAAAGCAGCATTGACAGTAAGGCTAGCTAAATGGGTTATGATCTTAACTAAATATGACATCGAGTATGTTGACCACAAAGTAATAAACAAACACGTAATTGTTGACCAACTTGTTGATGCACCATTAAAAGCAGACTGGTATCCTTTAGTATTTGAGTTCCTAGATGAATCAATCCTTCTCATAGACACTCCAACAACATGGAAGCTATACTTTGATGGATCTTATACAAGTCATGGATTAGGAGCTGGTATTTTATTTATCACACCTCAGGGAGACTCCATTCCTAAGTCATTTCGGATAGCATTTTTGTGCACAAACAATATGGTTGAATATGAAACATTATTGACAGGAATTCGAATGACAATAAATTGGATAATCAAGGACCTTCAAGTCTACGGTGACTCCCAATTAGTGATTAAGCAAGTTAATGATGACTATGACACCAAGGATGAGAAATTGATGCCCTACAAGTGCATGGTAAATAGCTTCAGACTATACTTTGATAATAATTATTTTAAGTAGATATCGAGAATCTAGAACAAAGTAGCTAATGCAATGTCAACAATTGGATCTCTCTTGGACATTCCCAAAAATGAATTGCAATATGAATTCTTGGTGGAACAACTATTGATCCCCACATTTGATGTCCCTGAAACTGAACTTGTGTGTGAACTTGTTGATCTTGAATCTCCTTGGTATAAAGAAATTTATGCCTATTTACATAACCAAATTATCCCTCCTAACTTTTCCATTAACCAACAGAAAATATTTATCCAACAAGCATCCAAATATTCCATCATCAAAGATACCCTTTATCATTGTAGCCTAGATAGTATCCTTCTTCAGTGTCTCGACTCAAATGAAGCATAGACAACCTTACGAGAGGTACACTAGGGTATATGTGGAGCTCACTCTGGTGCTCCAACCTTAGCTAAAAATCTCATGAGAATGGGATGTAATTAAGGGAAAATTCTAGGTTAGCAAATTAGAAGATAAGTAAATCAAAACCCAAAGTAAATAATGAAGCACAAAGGAGGAAAGACATGAAAACAAAGAGAGATATCACCTTGAGTTTTCAACCTCCATGATTGACCTCCATTACACCTTCTTTATTTGCTGATATATGTAGTTTTCCCTCAGATTTTATGTGAGCAATATGTGACAATGCCAAGACCAAAGCAAATTTTGAAGGATTTGATGACAAAATGCAATACTATGCAAATATGCAACTAGTAAGCAACTCTAAACTATGAATAAAGTATGCCAAAATGCTAAGTGTTGATGCTGTTTTCTACATAGCAACAACTCAGACAGAATGTAATATTCTATCTCTCTTGAAAGGTAATTTTCAACAAGTTACTAAAAATCACCCCAAGGTCTCTCGGGTGTCAGGTCATGACAATGCATAAACAACTCAGATAATATGTGAAAATGCTGGTAATCACAATTGAACCTTGCTACAAGCAAACTGTTTCTTTCCAATTTATCAGATTTTGCAATAGTATGATCTTAAATCCTAGATCTAACCAAATAATAAAGAAAAAGAAAAAGATGAGGATGCAAGAGATATAATGAAATCTAAACTATTTCTAGGATGAACAATGCAAATGATGAATACCTGGAATGGACCAATCTCAAATAACCAATTCCTACTTAACCCACAATGCAATATCGCAAGAAAGGTGCAATCTTCTATGGCATACAAATTTTCAAATCATAGACATTCATCTACAATCGAAATAAGCACAAATAGATGTATGGTCTAGGTTGACTTCATTAGTCTACTACAATCAGATAGTTACTGGGAGTATAGACCAGAGATAGCTACAAACATTCCAAGCATGAAACCATGAACATTATTCACCAAACTAATCTAATTCTAAATTTAACATCAAATCTTCTATTTTCAAGCAATTTCAAAAGATGGAACAACAGGAACTATGCAAGATAAGCTAACACAAATAATTCACCAGAGAAACCACAATGCCTTCAATTGTATTAGATCACCAAGATGTAGGAACAATTCCACTGTTCTATGTTATAGCATTTGCTCAAAGAACTAACTACTATCAGAATACTCTAGCTCCTTCTTAGTCTAGCTTGTCTCTATTATCTATCTAACTAACTCCTTACAAATGAGGAAAGAATGCCATTTATAGAGAATCCTCAAAACATGTCGGGCCAGCCAAACATTTACAAAATAAAATAGCCAAAACAAGTCAGCCTCAGGAATTTCAAAATAAGGCACACATTAAATGCTGATACATCATCAAGGTCGGCCAAAACACATTCCTCAATGCAGCCCGGATCAACACATGCCCTATAATAATAGGGAAGCACAAATCTCCAAGTTGACATTAATTACTGCCTCCCTTATCTTTATTTTGATCCAGCGATTCATGAACTTTCAAAAACACTTTATCCAACTCAGCAACAAGTGGCAAGGGTAGGATTTTGATCCGACTTGAATTGATCCAATTTCTTCCTTTCACTGCTTGACCATTGTATCCCAATCACCCTTATAGGCCAAGTATTTATATATCACATCCAGATAAGTAGCCACATCATCCAATTTGTGCCCTGTCACAACATTTTCAATATTAGGGGCATATACATCATGCCACCATTCCCTCAATTGTTCCAAACTCAAGTATTTAGGGGCAATCTTCCTCCTACTAGTCATTATCTCAAAAAAAGTGATGCATCCATCATAAACACTAGTTAGATAACCATCTATCTGCTTCCTTTGTTTATAAACCTTCCTGATGACCTTCTATCGGACTTGTAGGGCCTCAAACCACTCCCAAGGCTCATTAACCCTAGATGAAGAAAGAAGTCCATCAATAACTAGCTGATCCTTACTATACTCCATGATTGCTCTAGTTTTCTGCAATAAAAGATCAGTGTCTTCCTTATCTTAAGATAAAACATAATCTAATGAATCATTAGCCCTTATTGCATCCTTTCCAGTTGAAAGGATCTCCTTTATGGCATCATCTCCCTTAGTTTGCACCTCTTTTAACCAATTTACTACAGCCAGAGCAGAAGTTTTCATCTTTTCTACTTTAGAAATGGTCTCCTTCAGCAAGAAACAAGCAGTAGCAGAAGAGGATGGGTGAAAAAACTGCAAAGGCTTCATTAAATCTTCTAAAAATTTCCTAAGCCTTTCATTCTCCTTCTTTAGCTCATGCTTTGACTGTGTTTCCTTCCTTAATCTCCCAATGATTATTGCACTGGACCCCTCATATTCCTCAATATCCTACTCCATAGAAGTAGGCCCAAGATTAATAGTCTATACATCAGAATCCTTCTCGTCAACCTTATCTCTACCTTTATCAGTAGCAGGGGTAGCAACATGGATAACCCAGTTACTAGCTTCATCTCTTTCAATCTTGGAAATCACCTTAGCTGCCTTCTTCCTCTTACCCTTTCCAATCTTAGTAAACATCTCATCCCAGTTGATAGGAGTATCCTCAACAATGAACTATTTCCTCCTGATTTATTTGTCTAACCAATCCAGAACAATAGGATCTACCCGGATTTCATCGTTCTTGACCTCTTCAGGAGATTGACCTACCGTCCCATCCCTTTCCTTTTTATAAGATTGATCACCTTTGTTTCCCAGCTCTAGCTATTCTTCTTGCAGGGGTGATGGAGTCTTAATAAGGACATCTTCCTTATTAGGGGATCTATTTTCTTTGCTACTGGTAGGAGAATCTTCATACTGTACTAATGGAGAAGGATGCACTTCCACATCTCCCACCTCAATCTCAGTAGCTGCACCATAAAGTTCTCCATCCTTAAATGGTTCTGCCTCCTTACTGGTCTCATGCTCTTCATGAGTCATCCTCTTAGGTATACCCAATGAAGGAGGGGTATCTTTCTATTGTTGTGCAGCGGATACCATTGGAGGAGGATCTGTCTTTTGCATTGTCTCTTTGGGAGATGGAGTTCTTGCCCTTCTTGAATAAACTCAGGTTTTCTCCCCTGAGATCTCCACGTCAATCACATGAGAGTCCATCTTATCCCTAGAAGTTTCTTGCTCTTTCTTCTTTGAAGCCCTAGTTATCCTTGTCCTTTTTGGCTCTGGAGGGGTATCTTCTTTCTCTACTTTCTCAAGTTCTTCCTCTTTGGAAGACTTATCTATTTTCACTGTATGACTCCTCTTCTTTCCTCTAGGTTTTCTTTTCTTTTCAGGCTCACTCTCCTTAGGGCCTTTGATTTTAATCTTGAAAGGTGAGCTTACCTTTGTTTTTCTTGTAGAATCACCCTCACCGAATTCCTCTGAGGTGGAATGAGCATTCAAATTTCCCATCAGATTGAAAGTATAGGGTACCTTCTCGCTCTCCCATTCCCACACTTTATGTTTCAACCATGACTTGGTAGATTTCATAATGGGAGCCATCAGTTCCTCTAGCTCAATTAATTCCTTTTCTGACTAGTTTATTTCTCCAATGGGCTTGTCTTTGAATGATTCAAATGCATGATCTTGGACTAAATTTCCATCATCTTCCAACTGATCAGGGATCAACTTGAAATTGTACATTCTGATTACATCAACTGGAAGCCTGGAATACCTTTTCTTTCTCACCTCAAAGTCATCCTTGTTGTTGGCCCAGCAGTCCTCTAGATCATCTCTGTGGTGATATTCTTTGGCGGCTTTCTTTTGTGCTTCACCATTGATGTCAAAGCTCACCCTCTTACAATGGAAAGAGAATCCTTAAGTACTCAACTCCTTCCCTGATGCATGAGCTGATTGGATTGAAGCGAAAACCTCAGCTATAGCAATTTTCAAAGGAAAATTTCCACCAAATCCTGTTTTGTGCTTTTCTCTTTTAACAACAACATCAAAATCATATATCTGCTAGGTAACTTCCAAAAGTATGACATGGTCAGTAGGATATCTTGGCAATCTGTATGGAGCAGTTGGACATCCATCAATTCTGATATACGAGAAGGTGGGGAATTGTATAAAGCAAGCTCCATATTTTTTGATTAGCTCCTTGGCTCCATCAAAAATTCTCACATGCTCTACATTCTGAAGCAACCTAGTAATATGCATAGTGAATGCATCATTTTCTCTTCTATAATTTGAATTCCCTAAGTGCAGCTCAGGGTACACCTCATAAATGACATCCTGCCCAAATGTTCCTTTTGGGTTCAATCCCCTGTATGGATAAAACCTGGCAAGTACATACACCACATAAGATGACATAGTAAATTTCTTTGTTTCTAGCACATCTCTCATTTGTCTATCAATCATTGCACTAATAATCCTTGCCCAATGATAATTAATGCCTTATTCAATCTTACTAATAACATGCACCATCTAATTCTCAAACACCCTAGCACTCTTCAAGCCGACCACCCTGCTCAACAGTGTGATTGCATCATATATATCTTGTCAGAACTTGACCTTGTGTAACTATTTGGGTAACTTGGAGAAATAAGATTTTGGCTTTTCAAGCCAGGAATTGATCATCTGCTGGGCTTTGGTGGGTTCATCTTCATAGTAAGTTTTGGCCAAATCCATGTTCAAGGCACACACACATGGAAGGTCCGGCATATCAAATTCCTAGGCAATGGAAATTGGGTTAAAGTTTTCCAACACTCTCCCATCAGTGCTAACAATCCTCTATGTGTCAAAGTCATAGTGTTGGGCACACTCCAATATCAATTCATAGCATTGAACTACAGGAGGAAATCCTGCCATATGAGCCAGTCTGGACTTCACCATCCCCTTGGTCAAGACTGATAAATCTTTCTAAACTATCCTTTCTTTAAATTCTTCATATCTCCAGGCTCCTACATTAGTATCTGAGAACTCTAACCAAACTAAGGCCACCTTACTATCTGGCAATTGACTCTTCACATCCAGCCTGACTCTTTCTACATCTGTAACCGAAGATCCCTTTGTATCTCCCTTGGCCTTTCCTGCTGCTGCTTTCCTCAATTCAACCTGCATTCATAAAAGAGTCTCATGAGAATCCAATTATCATCCATATTTCAATCAAAGGTTAGCCTTGAAATCACATGAAATCATTAAGATCAATCATTATGCATTAATCTTGAAAACCAAAAAAATACAATAATCTAGAAAAATGAAGTAAACCGGGAAAATCCAGTCAAGGCGGAATTCAGAAAAATCTGACCCAGACGGACTCCTACTGCCAAGACATAATTCATCAAATAAATCATCAATACGAACAAAAGAGATGCATGATTATCATGAAATTCACCCATTTAGCAACAATAAATCATCATCCAACATTTAATTCATTACTTCAATTTCGAAAATCAAAATCAAGTGAAACTAGGCAAAAAAGGGGAAAAATCTGGACAGTTTGAATTTCTGCGAACAACTTGAAATTCTAAGATCTCGTCATACTCTGGGGAAGTGGCAAAATCTGGGAAAATCCGAGTGCATAGAAATTCCACGGACACCTCGAAAACCCGATGATCGTTCGATGCATAAACCATTAATCTAATGATCATACAAATTTCCCCATATAAATCCAACGAGCATAAACTCAATCCCAATAAGCCAGATCTCAATTGCACTTGAATTTAAACTCCCAAAAACTCTCAAATGGTAGATCCCTGCGGTGAAATAATGATGCCCTAAACTTAACAGCCAAACCTCTGCCATGAAAGCTAAAGCGAGCTAGAAATTCAGACACTATCCCTCAAAATGATGAAACTAGGGCACACCAGGGTCTCACATGTTGTGAAGTAGGTCGAGCAAGACACAAGACAAGAGGATCATGACGACTCCACTGAATTTAACAACTGGGAAAACATACTGAAACCCTAATCTTTGCAAAATATAGCAGATTATGCGCCAACAAGGCAAGGCCCTAACAAAAACACCTAATCAGAGGGGAGTACCTGAAATTCAATAGATAAATGAAGGGATGCACAACACAAGTGCTAAAACACACAGAAAAGGTGGGTTCAAACCCTAATTCGATAAATACATGATCATGAAACAAACAAGGGCTGACTCGAATAATCATCAATAATAACTCGAAAGATTCAATCACAAAGCGAAAAAAAATAGGAGAAGTCAACAACGACTTACCATGAATTAAATCTGAATGAAACTCGAGCCCAAGGAAGTCACTGCAAATCAGGGTGCCCTAGCGACAAAAATATCAACACAGATGTCCAAGGAATCCACGCTCGAACAAACCAAATCCACAGACCAAAGCTCAAAATGAACAAACTCAAGCGCTAGAGCAGATGGCAAATGAATAATGAAATCAGGAAGAGCACTAAAAGCCTTTAAATTCGCTTACATTCATGCCAGAGCAGACGTACCCAAAGAATTAATGGCCGATAAGACATATCTAGGAAATCCAGAAACCCGAGTTTAAAATAGAATTCCGGAAGAATCCGAGCTAGCCGGACTATCCGGGCGAACATGAATTCCTCGAACAATGCACCCTTCCGGGACTCCGATGCAATCCAGGAAAATTTGGGTGACCCAAAAAATCCCAGATTCATCCAAAAATCTGAACTCCGGAGAAATCCGACAGCGACAAACAATGGACCAGGACCCGGGAAAATCCAGGTGAACCGAAAAATCCCGGACCCAGGTCAAAACCCGGACTTCCATTAAAAACCAAGTTTGATCAATTCAACCCTCAGGGTAAGACCAAGGCAAGCAAGACCAACATCCCAAGACCTTAAAAGGACAAATCCAATAAAAACCAAAGGTCCGAGAGACATCCGAAATTAGAAAAGAGGGTCCCCACTCCAAGTGGGGCGTGTGTGCAAAATTGCACAACAAATGGCGACTCTGCTGGGGAAATGCTTCAGAGCATTTCGATGACAAACTGGAATCAAGAACGTAGAACTTATGATTTCAATTCATCCAACCAGTCACCACCTACGGTTAAACCAAAGAACCCACAAGTCACCCAAACTTTCCTACACTAGGGTTGAAGTGTGTGCATATGCATTCATTACCCTCCTTTAGCTGCAAAAGAGACTAAATTTGATCTGAACAGGCTACATAAATATTCATACTCTAAAAGCAACCTGGATAGAGCCTCGCTGCTAGTCAGGCATCCATAGCCCCGATGAGGTTATCGTTGTGATTCTCCTGAACATAGCTCTACTACCAGTCAGATGTTCATAGCCCCGGTAAAGATATTCAGATTCCCCTTATGAGTTGAATTCAGTCTTTTGATTTTCCATATTGTCTCCTTTTTTTTTTCAACTTGTGAACAGTGAAGTTCACACTCAGGGATGAGAACCACAGTGGCACTAGAGCAAAAAAAGGATTTTTCACTTGTGCAAACTTCATAAGGACCTGCAACCTCAGACATCTTTAATATTCAAAATGTGAGACCCTAATGTATTCCTATTCAATCTAACTAAAGGACTCTTTGTCTTAGACTCAAGGATATGTGACATTGGGTAGATAATTCATACCATGATATTCTAGAAAGGTGATTAAAGTTTGAAAAGGAAATACTGAGAGCACCACACCTACCTTGTCACCACTGTCATACAAACACAATAGGAGACCCTAGAAGGAGCAAGAACCAAGAGCTAGAGCAATGCAAAACAAAGAAAAACAAGCCAAAGCAAACCTACTCTAACCAAAACAAAAACAAGAAATGAAAGGCAACCTATTCTAACAAAGCGGATAGTAGAAAGCAACCTAAACTAACTATATACAAAACAGGGAGCTGACAACAGCTCAGGATTGGAAATAATGCTTCAAATACTGCCCATTAACAGGCAACAAAATATCTTCCCCCGTGAGAGTCTTCAAATGGAAGGCATTATCTCCAAGTATTTTAGCAATTTGGTATGGACTGAGCCATAGTTTATCAAACTTCCCATGGTCCCCTTTTCGATCATGAGGTTTATCCTAGTACAACATGAGGTCAGAAATCCTAAAATCCTTGACTCTAGCTCTTCTATCAAACCACCTCTTAACTACCCCCTGATGTTTGGCAAAGTTTTTAAGGGCATTGTCTCGTTTCTCCTCAAGGTGCAGTAGCTCTGTCAACCTGGCCTCCCTTCTATCCCCCTCATCATAGAACTCGTTAATAAACTGCAAGGTTGGGATCTTGAGTTGAATAGGGAATACTGGCTCCATACCATATACTAGGTGATAGGGAGATGTTCCGATGGATGACTTAAGCTTTGTACGATCTTCCAAAAGGGAAAATTGAAGCTAGGTGTTCTAGTCTTTTGGGTTCCTCTCTAACAGCTTACGGATAATAGTCAATAAGTTCTTATTGGAAGATTCTGCCAGACCATTACCCTAGGGGTAATAATTAGATGCAAACTTTATAATAATGCCATGATCAAAAGTCCAATTTAAAAATTTTAAAGATGCGAAACCAGGACCATTATCATAGACAGCAAAAAGAGGACATCCAAATCGGTTAATAATGGCAGATTCTAGAAAATCAATCACTACCTCAGATGTACATTACCTATAAGCAAAAGCCTCAGTCCACCTTGTGAAATAATCAGTAATGGTTAGAATGTACTTGTGTCCCATAGAAGATGGTGGGTTGATAGGACCTATAAAGTCCATGCCCCACTGAGCAAAAGGCCTTAACTTAGTAACCGGTTGAAGTGGGAGTGCTGCACACCTCTCCTTTGTTGCTGTAGTTTGGTAAGTGTGACAGGTCCTGACATGATGGTGAACATCTTTGAATAATGTGGGCCAATAATACCCAGCCCTCAAAATGTGATTCGCTGTGGCAATAGCAGAACCATGGCCAGTGCCATACTTTTCATGAAATTTGTTCATCACCTTTTCAGCCTCTTATCTCCCAAGACACCTCAAATAAATACCTTCATGATTTCTCTTATACAGAACAACTCCCTTTAGCATAAAACCATCACTCTTCAGTCATAGAGCTCTTCTCTGAACAACATTAAGATGGCCTAGGGATCGCTGGTTCAACAAATAATAAACTATGTCATCATACCAACTACCTAGGGAAACCTCCTCAAGATTATAATTTTGAACAGTTAGTTCAGGCCCCATTTCAGCCATGGTTTGAGTAAATCCCTACCCTCTTACCAAATTCATGGGTTGGATCTCAATGTCATATTCTTGTAGCATTGTTACCCATTTAGCTCTACGCTCACCCAACTCATTCTACATCAACAGTAACTTAACTGCAGGATCTGGGACAATTGCATAAACCTTATTCCTGAGGATATAATGTTTGAATTTCTTCACTGCTCTAACCAGGGCATATGCTTTCTTTTCTACACTCGGATATTTCAACTTAGCATCTTTTAATGGTGCACTCATAAAAGCAATAGGATGCTCATTTCCCTCATTAGACTTCTAAGTCAACATTCCTGCACATGAATGATCCGAAGCAAATGAATAGATGTAAAAAGGCTTACTGTAATCAGGACTTACCAATACTGGAGCATCAACAATGGCTCTTTTGATTTCTACAAATGCTTCCTTTTCTTTTGTAGTCCATTCAACCTTAGCGTCTTGCTTCAACATTGCATTCAGCGGTTTAACAATTTCAGCAAATCCAGTAATGAATTTCCTGACAAAGTTGATCTTGCCAAAGAAAGACTTCATCTCTTTTTTGCTAGTAGGTGGCTGAATCTTCAGTATGGCCTCCACTCTTTCTGGATCAATAGTGATTCCCTTTTCAGATATGACATGTCCCAACAATTTCCCTTCTGTCACTCCAAAAATGCACTTTTTAGGATTTAGGGATATGCTGAATTCCCTGCACCTTTGAAACACTTTGCGCAAGTCAGAGATGTGGTCCCCTCTATTTTTGGAAAAGATAGTTAGGTCATCCATATAAATAATAGTGCACTTGCCTATGATATCTTTAAAGGAAATATCCATGGCCCTTTGAAATGTAGCCCCAGTGTTAATGAGACCAAAAGGCATCCTTATATAAGTAAAGGTACCCCATTTAGTTGTGAAAGAAGTTTTGTGTCTGTCTTCATACTGAACCATCACTTGGTTGTATCCTAAATAGCCGTCCAGGAAGGACATCATCTGAGAGCCATTTACTACTTGAAGTACTTCATCCAATGAAGGGACTAGATAATTGTCCTTTTCTGATGATTTGTTTAGATTTCTAAAATCCACTCAAAGTCTGATTTCCCCATTCTTTTTTCTTACTAGGACTAGGTTCACCACCCATGTTGAATGCCTGACAGGAAATATAATTTTGGCAGACAGTAGTTTCTAAACTTCTTTCTGTATAATCGGTTCCAGTAATGCGTTAATTGGTCTCTATCTCTACCTAAAAGGCTTAGCACCTGGCTTCAGAGGTATATATGAGTTATGACTGATGTATCGTAAGTTTTCAGGTCTTCATAACTCCAGGCTACTATATTCGGAAAGGTATGCAATGCTTCAATTATTCCTTGTCTTTCTTCTGGAGTGCATATCTGACCAATACAAATGTTCTTAGCATCTTCTTTAGTTCCCATATTGTAAGTATCACACTGTCCACTAATAGATTTCTATTTAGACTCTTGCTCCTGATCTCTGATCTTGTCTAGATCAAAAATCCACTCTAACTGTACCATTCCCCTTGGAATAGTATTAGACTTCAAATTTATCACTCCTTCCAAATCCAGTTTTGCTTCTTAGAGTTTTGTTTTATCAATGATTTGGGAAACAAAAATATCTATGTTTGTAATAAAGTCCAGGATATGCTTGTCATCTTCAAATACCTGAAAGTTAGTAACATTGTCTGGAACTGATGGCACAGGAGTCAATTCTACAGTAAAATTTTTCAAACTTGACAAAGATAGAGGCTGCAGAGTACTCACTGCCTAGGCCAGAGAATCTACAGTTTGATTCTTCTGTCATGGTATCAATTGAATATTGAAGGCATCAAATCCCTCAATGAGGTCCCATACTCTATACCTATAATTAGTCATTCTCCTATCATGGCATGAATATTGTTTCCTTACTTGCTTAATTACCAGCTCAGAATCACCGAAAACTTGTAGAACCTTAACCTTTTTTTTGAGCACCATAAGAAGTCTATGAATCAATGCATCATATTCTGCTACGTTATTAGTGCAGTGAAATTGAAGTCTCTGGGTTGCAAAGAAGGTTTTACCTTTTGGACTAATCAATTTGAATCCTGCTCCAACTCCATGCTTGGATTTAGATCCATCAAATCTGAGGGTCCAACATTCAGTGGTTGCATTCCTCTTCACCATATCCTTCGGGTTATCGCTGCTGGAGGATTCCTCAGATGACATCACTTTCTTTCCCTTATAATCTTCTAGGGGGATTTGCATGTCCGTCTTGACTACTAGGGTTGGATTTATGCATTTTTGTACTCGTTCTACCGCTGTTTGGCATAAACAACATTCCAACTCTGAATGGGAAGCATTGTGAACTCTACACTAGTTAGGTAAGAATAACTCTTCGAAGTTTTTCCTCCTGCTGAGGTGAACTTGGTTTTCAATACACTGCCAAATGAATTCCTGAAAGCTATCCAGTAGGCTAATCTGACTATCCTCGAATTCATCCTCTTCCTTAATTGATCCTATCAGAACAACAACATTGCTAGATTTTGTTGCTATATCAATAGACATTGAATGTAGCATCAATACCTCCTCTGAATCTGACTCCTCATAAGGAGTCAATAGTATATAATTTCCCATGCCTACTTCTGATATCAAAACCTCATTTGAAGTATTTTGATATTCTGTAATCATGTATTTCATTCTTGGTTCTCTCTCAATTCTGATATGATTTGGCACCCCTTTCGAGGGAAGCCACATGTGGGAGTGATCGGTAGATACATATCCATTTAGGGCCTTCGTAAAATTTCTTCCTAGAATTAAGCCATACGCATCAGGGATATCAGCCACTTGAATATTGATAACCTATTGGATTCTTGGGTTAGAAGCTACTTGCATGTGAATCATGTTTAATTATCCCATTACATTTACTTCAGTTCTATCCAACTGAGTTACCTTCTTCTAGGAGTCAGCTGGTGTAATCCCTAAAGCTCTACATACTCCAAATGACATTACATTAGTAGAAACACTAGAATCTAGTAAATATTTATGTAAATTCTTACCGAATATGTGCACAAAGATCAAGAATGGTGGGGTATCCGTCTTCCCTTGAAATAAAGTTGGCTGATTATCTACCTAGGCCACTTGAGTCTTGTCTTTCTCCTTGCCTTTATCTCCAGGGGGCAAGTTTGTCTGATAGGCCTAGTTTTGTGTCTTCACAGGCTAAGAACTAGTAACCTTGTTGACACTTTTACTGGAAGATTTATCCAAAGACACTGGATGTGCTTCATAGGCACCTAGAACTGCATTCCTAATTGTTGGGGACCTTAGTAACTCGAATACTGAAAGATTTACCTTTAATTTCTTGAATTCCTCAGCAACATACAAAGCCATCTGCTCCTCATTTAGATTGGTGGGAACGTCCCTGGAAGATTCCTCTACCTTGTCTTTACCTGCTTGAACAGTTTTTTCTTCCTGTAAATTAGTTTGAGCTTGTCTTTCCTTTGAAAGGTACTATGTGGAAACATGTGGAAAGGGCAGATTATTACTAGCATTTGGGTCTGGAGGGATATTAAAGTATTTAGGGGGAATGGAGGTGGTGAAAGGACCCCCAGCTTGTGGGCATCGATGGGGCATGTCTCTTAAATCATATCCTTTACCCTGCCTCTGGAACATCTACACTTCTTCAACATAAGCCTCTTCTTGATCTAGGGGGCCATTATCATTTGTTGCCTCTTCATTGAATAACTGAGCCATCTCATCTCCATTTTAGATTTGATTTGTTTTACCCCCTAGGAATCAGATTCCTTTTCTGGCACATTTTCTTCACTTGTTGGAAAAGGAGCATGGTTTAGCACCAGCACAGGAGAATCATAGGGGATGTAGGGAACAATCTCCTGGCCATTTGCATTGTTCTCCACTTCATACTGGAAAATAGAGGCTGCAGCTTGGAATTCTGGACAATCCAACTCAGAATGCTGGCTTGTCTTATGGAGCCTACACCACCCTAACAAAGCAGCCTCAACCAGATATACACCACTGGGAGGCTTGTTTTGACTGACTCGCTGATTAGCAGATTGGTTGACAGGTTGATCCAATGGAGTAGGGACTCCTCCATTATTAGGTCCTATATTCCACATCCTATTCTGTCCCTATGACTGTCTCCTATCAAATCCTAGGCCACTACCTTGCCCTCTATCAAAATTCGGTCTTCTATCATTGTTATACCCTCTATCATTATTGAATCCTCTTTCATTGTTGTAACCTCTATCCAGATTATATCCCCTGTCATTGTTGTATCCCCTTTCATTACGCTGTCCTCTATCAAAATTTTGCCCCTATGGATATTCTCAGTTCTGGTTGGATTGCAGATTTCTCTAAGTAGCTTGTAATTGGTTGTTTTGATTCCTTAGGTAGGTCACTTCCAGGTTTAACTTTTTAATTTACTCAGTCATTTCATCAACCCTATCTTTATTTAGATCTCCGTAAGGGGTTTGGCTTGAATTACTTTGAGGAGGAACCAACATTGTAGCAGATCCCATAGACTGATGCAACACTTCAAAATTCTACAAGTAGGTGGGGAAACCAGTTGGCTGTTGCTGATACAAGGGCTGATTAACTTGTTGTTGCGGGAAGTTCAACATAGGAGAGACCTGACTCATAGGGGGACCAGGATGTGGCACCAAAGGCAATTGAGGTATTGGATTCATAATTGGTGTATGATTGGCGAGTGCCTGATTCACTGCCTGAACCTGGTTTGGATGTGCAACTGACCCTAAAGAAGGCAATGGTCCAGCCAAATGTTGTCTTAAATCTATGCTAAGCTTGACTGCTTCTGTATAAGCATCAACTAGGCGGGCTAGAGGATTGGGTCTCCATTTCAGAAAGGTTGTTGTAAGGTTGTCCAATGCTTCATAACAGACTCCTAGAGCTGTAGCATCATCCAAGACATAAGGGTCTTGAAGTCTAGTATACGCACGGTGGAACCTATTATTGAAGCTAGATATGGGTTCATTAATCTCCCTCTTGACTCTAGTGAATTGCAGATACAATTCATTGGCACTAATAGGTATTCTGATCTTCTATAAGAAAGTATTCTCAAGATCACTCCTATTAAGAATTGACCCAGATGGGAGGTGATTGTACCAGTAAAATTCCTCCTCTCCCAATGAATAAGGAAATAACCTACAGGCAACATCCTCGTGAGTGATTCCCCTATCTTTGAGACAGGATTGAAAGATCCTGATATGCTCTTTTGCGGTCCTGTTTGGGTCATTAACATGAAATTTTGAACAGAAATGCTCGGGGTTCTTGGGCATAAATTTGTAGGCATTGAAAAACAAGGGAGATGGATTATTTGCAAGGAAAGCCATTGGTAGGAGTGGTGATCTGGGGGACATTTTTCAGTGAAATTTGAAGTGTCTCCAATACTCCAAAATTCAGCACCATCAGAAAGAGTTCAGCGTCTTGATTCCAACGCAACTCGAATGGAGCAAAAAGGAGTCTGTTTACTCAAGTTACGGCCAATCAAACTTCCAGTCAAACTGCCACCAGGGTCGTCCAGAAGGCAAAAAAATGATCATCTCGAAAATCAATGGAAGTAGCATCAAATTGAAGGGCTCATCGAGATGATTCCAGCAATGCTTGTTTTGTCGAAATCTGACGTATGCTCAAGATATTGGCAGTCAAAGTTTGGTTGACTTGAGGGTACAGATGATGACATCATCATGCTGACGTGTCAGTCCGTACTGTATGGAAGATGACATGGAAAAATCTTAGCATGACATGTGGCAGCTGAGTTAGGTCATACAAACCAATCACATCGTGACACATGGCATTTCATACTACACATCATCGGCTTTGTCAGCAGTCTACTCAGTGTACAGGTTTGCTTTGTCAGCCTCCTTGATGAATTGGGCGTTGACACATGTCCTCCTCCACTACCGCTGATCGGAAAATTTGTTTGTTTGTTTTAACAAAAGAACTAACGGGTTTGAACCTGTGATCTCCGGCCAAACAAACAAGCGGTTAGCCGTTGCGCCCGACAGAAACCTCTAATACATATGGGTTGCAGTTTGATTTTATTGTTTGATATTTTGGTGGTTAGTGGTAAAACGTGGCCGGCGGGGTTGGAATCGCTGACCACCCAAATAAAAAAAAGTATAACCACTGGTAGACCACACAGGGATTCCTATCTATATATAGGCCACCATTTATTTTGATGTAGAGTTATTGGCCGAGCCTGACCAAATAGGCACATATGGCCAAGATTCACTCTAACCATCTGAACCAAATGATTCCAAAGGAAAAATTAGTCATGATATGAGCTGTTAGAGGGGGGTGAACATTAATTTTGGTGGTTAAGCCTATTTAGGCATAATTTATGTATAAAAGGAGGGGTAGAGATGGGATTTTCCAGTCCAAGTAGTGAGAATGGGAGAATGCTCAGGAGATTTTGAAGACATTTCTGTACATTAGAGGAATGTCATGCTGCTATGCTTGAAGGAGATAGTCTTGAAGCAATTGTAACTATTTTTGGAGTATAATCGGATCGGTCACTCCATTGGAGAGGGGCCCGAAGACGTAGTCCTTATGGACGAACTCCATTATCAATTGCGTTTGTTCTCCTCTTTATCTTCTCTCTTTCTTTTTAGTTCATTATCTTGGCAAGCATATTATTTTCATTTGTTCATTTAAGCATTGTATTAAATTTTCATTTACGTTAAGCATTCTATAAGCAATTTGTCCTAGATCCTAAATAAATCAAGTTGGTATCAGAGCTTTGTGTGTGGCTAGTATTGCATAAATTGAATGCTAATGAGATCCAGGTTTCAACAAGGTGAAGGAGAACTTGAAGAATATAATCCTGAGATCAGAAGACGAAGAGCTAATCGACCATCACAGATGGAAGGAAAAGAAGGTGGACAAAGTTCAGAGCTCAGTGAGAAGGATTTCCAGAAGCTATTTCTAGACATGAAGGCGATGTTGGAAGAACTTTATGCAGAAAAGAAGAAGCGCGAAAAGGGGGTTCTTCGAAGCACAAGAAGCAGGAAGATCAAAAAGACACAGAGGAGAAAACTCTAGAAACTCCTTCTCCTCCATCTTCTCCCTCTTCTTCTCCTCCCCCTTGTCCTCCTTGTCTTTCTCCTTCTTCTAATGTAAATCCATTTAAGAGCAAGTCTAAGCCTGTTATTAAGCTAGATGTAAAATTTGAGTTACCTAAATACTGTGGGGAGTTAAATGCTGAGAAGTTAGATGATTGGGTCCATCAAGTAGAAGTGTATTGTAGGATTCAAGGCCTAGTAGAAGATGCTTATAGGATCTAATTAGCCACTCTCCAGTTGGGAGGTACAGCTCTCACCTGGTGGGAGAGTAAGACACGAGAAGAAATTGCTCGCCATGGTCATGTTAATATGTCTTGGATGGAGTTTGTTGCTGCCCTTAGGAAACAATTCTATCCTTTAGGTTACATGCAACAGTTAACCATGAATTGGCAAACCTTTAGGCAAGGTAAGGGGCAGTCTGTCCAAGATTATACTCATGAGTTTAGAAAATGGGCTATTGCTTTAAATGTTCCCTTGTATACTCAAGACACATTACTTAATTACATAGGTGGTTTTCATTCTTACCTTAGGCACACTATTTTGATGTTGAGTCCCAACAATCTAGACGAGGTGTCTGTTCAAGCTACTCATTTAGAGTCAAGGGGTAAGAACACTTTTAGTGATAACTTTTCCAAGAAGCCATCTAAGTTTGAGGGTAAGTACAAAGGGAAAGAAAAAGACAAAGATAAAGGCAAAGGGAAGAAGATAGCTACAACTAAGAAAGAGGGTGAGAAACCCACATGCTCCCATTGCAAGAAAGAGGGGCATGATGATTCAAGATGTTGGAAGCTTCATCCTAAGTTGAGGCCGAAAAGATATGGAGGCAATAAAGGAAAGCAAAAGACTACTGCAGTGATTCAACAGGATCTTGGTTCTGACTCCAGAGATGAGACAAAGATTGTTGCTGCCAGAATCCAAGGTAAAGGGAAAGGTATATCTCTCTCTTCTGATGCAAGTTTTTCTAATGTCAGTGCAAGTACAAGTAAAGAATCTTCTCCTAAGGTTGATAAGCAAAGAAATGAATTGTTTCACATTCATGTTGTAACAAAACACATTAAGGTTGATACATTGTTTGATATGGGTTCCCAAGTCAATTTAATATCTGAGGGAGTGGTAAAGAAATTAAAATTGGCTACAAAACCTCATCCAAAGCCATATCCACTTGGATGGGTTTGCAATGATGCACAATTACAAGTAACTAAATAGTGTAAATTGAGATTTGCTATCACTGCAAACCTTGTTGATGAGGTAGAAGTAGATGTAGTTCCTTTGGATATTTGTGGGCTTGTGTTGGGAAGTCCTTATCTTTATTATAGAAAAGCAATCTTTTATAGGGAGGAGAATAAGTATCATCTTTTTAAAGATGGGGTAGAATACATTGTACGGGCACATAAGGTGAAGACTAATCTTACACTAGTTAATGCTGGTCAAATGAAGAGGTTGGTCAACTCAAGTAAGAACTTTGTATTAATGCTTGTAAAAGCCAAAGAAGATGATAAATCTGAGGCCTTCAAGGGGTGTGACCCAAAACATAAAACTCAAATGGTCAAGATTATTTCCGCTTATGATGAATTGTTTCAAGAACTGAAGGGGTTGCCACCCAAGAGAGAGATACAACATGAAATATAGTTATAGTAGGATGTGCCACTTCCTAATATTGGCATGTACCGTTTATCTATTATTCAGAATGAGGAAATTAAAAATCAAGTTCAAGAGTTGTTGGAAAAAAGAGTTATTCATCCTAGTACATCTCCTTGTGGTTCTCCAATTGTGTTGGTTCCAAAGAAAGATGGAACTTGGAGGATGTGCATCGACTACCGCGCCTTGAACAAGATAACGGTAAAGAATATGTATCCTCTTCCTAGAATTGATGATTTACTTGATCAGTTAAAAAATGCAGTTTATTTCACTAAGTTAGATTTGCGAAGTGGTTATCATCAGATAAGAATTGCAGAAGATGATATTTGGAAGACTACATTTAAGAAAAAATAGGGATTGTTTGAGTGGTTGGTTATGCCTTTTGGGCTTTGTAATGCACCAGCTACCTTTATGAGAGTCATGAATGATGTCTTTCATCCTTTTATTGATGATTTTGTCATAGTCTATCTAGATGATATTCTTGTATTCATTCAAACTTAGGAAGATCATGTAAGTCATGTAAAGAAAGTCTTTGATGTATTGAGAAAAGAAAAACTATATGCAAAGATGTCTAAATGTGAATTTTCTAAGACATCCTTAGTGTACTTAGGCTATGTCGTAGGGGGTGGTCAATTGAAAGTAGACCCTGCGAAGGTCGAAGCTATTGTAAATTGGCCTAAGCCAAGTACAGTCATAGAGGTTAGAAGTTTCCTAGGTGTAGTTCAGTACTAGAGAAAGTTTATTTCAAATTTATCTGATATAGCATCACCATTACATGCATTAACCAGTACAAGAGAAAATTTTTAGTGGGGAGGTCCACAGCAGAAGGCTTTTGACACTTTCAAGGGAAAGTTGAGCACCGCACCAGTTCTGGCTTTATCAGATCTACATCAACCATTTGAGATCGAGACAGATGTGAGTGGGTTTTCCATGGGAGCAATACTCATGCAAGGAGGTAAACCAGTTTACTACCACTCTGAAACTTTTTTAGGAGCAATAAGTAACTATCCCACTTATGATAAAGAACTTTATGCTTTAGTTCAGAGTGTTAAAAAATGGAAACATTACATAATGGGGAAAGAAACTGTAATCCACACTGATTGCCAGCCACTTCAGTATTTGCACTCACAATCTAAACTGTAACAAAGTAGGCACTTTCAGTGGATGGGTTTTTTGCAATAGTTTCATTTGGTTATTAAGTATAACAAAGGTACCCATAACAAAATAGCAAACATTCTCTCTAGGCCTCCTATGATGAATGCTTTGATAATCCTTCAAAATAGTTCTATGGTTCATGAAAGTTTTCAGGAACAATATGGTAATGATGAGAACTTTAAGGATATCTATGCTACTTTAATGAAAGGTAAACATGTAGAAGAGAAATATTATTATGTGCAGGATAAATTGTTATGTCACTTGGGAAAATTATGTGTTCCAAAGGATGAACAAGCACAGGTTATCAGAGAAGTGCATACCTCATTGATTGTAGGAAACTTTGGGGTAAACAAAACATTGTCTTAGCTGCAGAAATATTGTTATTGGCCTCATATGCAAGAAACTGTAACTAAGTATATTAGAGGTTGTGTTATGTGTGCAACTAGTAAGCCTAGTAATAGGAAGTTGGGTTTGTACACACCTCTACCTGTACTTTCTCATCCATGGGAAAGTGTGTCACTGGACTTTGTTGGGGGGTTACCTATGTCTAGGAAGGGACATGATTATTTGTATGTAGTAGTTGATCGGTTCAGCAAAATGTGTATTTTGATGCCTTGTAAGAAACAGGTCACTACTAAACTCATAGCTCAGATGTACTTTCAATTTGTATGGGTTCATTTTGGGTTACCTACTTCTATTGTATCGGATCGAGATTCTTGATTCTTGGGGGAATTTTGGTCAGCTTTGTGGGGACTCATGGACACCAGACTGAAGAAGATATAGCCTTCCATCTGCAAACCAACAGGCAGACAGAGGTTGTAAATAGGACAGTTGTGTATCTACTCAGAGGGTACTACAATAAGCATCCTAAGTTGTGGGATGAGAGTCTTCATTATGTGCAACATGCCTACAACCATGCAGCACACTCTTCTACTAAGAGGTCTCCTTTTGAGACATGCTTTGGTTATGTGCCCAAGACATCGATGGATTTCGCTTTTGGGAAAGATGATGTTAAATATGGATGCCATGATGTAGAGAAGGCTTTGAAGTTCATCCAAAAAGTCCAAGCAATTCATCAGGCAGTGGAAGCACAGTTGGAATAGAGCCAAGCAAAATACAAGGTTCGCCATGACAAGCATCACACTGATCATCATTTTCAGGTTGGAGACCAAGTTTGGTTACACATCAGCAAGGAAAGGATGCAAGGTGAAGGTAAAAATATTAAGCCAATTAGGTATGGTCCTTTTGAGATCCTTGAGAAGATTGGTACCAATGCCTTCCGCCTCAATCTTCCTCCATACATGCATATTTACTATGTTGTCAATGTTGAGAATTTGAAACTGTATGAGCCTCCAATGATCCTAGATGAAGTCACAGACATTCAAGTTCCATCAGTTGATGACCTTTCACCAGAGTACATGTCAGAGTTGCCAGAAGATGTTATTCTTGATAGGAATGTTAGAACTTCATGAAGAGGAGATGTTGAGTACCTCAGAGTGGGCTTGAAGGGGATGCATCCAAGCAAAGCAAGATGGATGGAGATTGGTAAAGTGAGGGAGATTTACCCTCACTTACTTTCCAAGTAATCAAGCTTTCAGAGGTCCAAAAGCTCTCTAGTGGGGAGGCCTGATTCGAGGGACATTTTTTAGTGAAATTTGAAGTGTCTCCAATACTCCAAAATTTAGCACCATCAGAAAGAGTTTGGCATCTTGATTCCAACACAACTCGAACGGAGCGAAAAGGAGTCCGTTTACTCAAGTTACGGCCAGTCAAACTTCTAGTCAAACTGCCACTAGGGTCGTCCAGAAGGAAAAAATGATCATCTCAGAAATTGATGGAAGTGGTGTCAAATTGAAGGGCTCGTCAAGACGATTCTGGCAATGCTCGTTTTGTCAAAATCTGACAATGTATGCTCAAGATATTGGCAGTAAAAGTTCAGTTGTCTTGAGGGTACAGATGATGACATCATCATGCTGACGTGTCAGTCTGTACTATATGGAAGATGACATGGAAAAATCTTGGCGTGACATGTGGCAGCTGAGTTAGGTCATACAGACCAATCACATCGTGACACGTGGCATCCGTACTGCACATCAGCGGCTTTGTCAACAGTCGACTCAGCGTACGGGTTTGCTTTATCAGCCTCGATGAATTGGGCATCGACACATGTCCCCCTCCACTACCGGAGATTGAAAAAGTTGTTTGTTTGTTTTAACAAAAAAACTAACGGGTTTGAACCCATGATCTCCGGCCAAACAACCGAGCGGTTAGCCGTTGCGCCTGACAGAAACCTCTAATACATATGGGTTGCGGGTTGATTTTATTGTTTGATATTTTGGTGGTTAGTGGTAAAACATGGCTAGCAGGGTTGGAACCACTGACCACCCAAATAACAAAAAGTATAACCACTGGTAGACCACGCAAGGATTCCTATCTATATATAGGCCACCATTTATTTTGATGTAGAGTTATTGGCCGAGCTTGACCAAATAGGCACATATGGCCAAGATTCACTCTAACCATTTGAACCAAATGATTCCAAAGGACAAATTAGTCATGATACGAGCTGTTAGAGGGGGTTGAACATTAATTTTGGTGGTTAAGCCTATTTAGGCATAATTTATGTATAAAAAGAGGGGTAGAGATGGGATTTTCCAAGTCCAAGTAGTGAGAATGGGAGAATGCTCAGGAGATTTTGAAGACATTTCTGCACATCAGAGGAACGTCATGCTGTTGTGCTTGAAGGAGATAGTATTGAAGCAATTGTAACTATTTTTGGAGTATAATCGGATCGGTCACTCCGTTGGAGAGGGGCCCAGAGACGTAGTCCTTACGGACAAACTCTGTTATCAATTGTGTTTGTTCTCCTCTTTATCTTCTCTCTTTATTTTTAGTTCATTATCTTGGCAAGCATATTATTTTCATTTGTTCATTTACGCATTGTATTAAGTTTTCATTTACGTTAAGCATTCTATAAGCAATTTGTCCTAGATCCTAAATAGATCAAGTGGTGGTGGTGGTTGATTAATGATAGGCTAGGGTTGTTGAATTGGGACGGCCTCAAGAATGGGTATGGCCTCAACTTTTGGAAGTGAAGATGCAGATGATACTAGTGAAGGGTTGGGTGATGATGATTCTCCCCTTTCTCGAGTCCTCCTTGACCTAGTGGGAAATTGTAATTCCTGTAAATCCTCCTCTCCTGGGGTAGATCTAGTATTTCTTCTATATCTCTCCGGAGAGATGGAATTTAAGAAATGATCCAGTGAGCTCATCCAGGCCCTCCTTCTAGCGCTAATCTGTTGATGGTGTTTTCTGTACAGCCACAACTCAGACAAAATGCAATATTCTTTCTCTCTTGAAAGGTAATTTTCAACAACAAGTTACTAAAAATCACCCTAAGGTCTCTTGGGTGTCAGGTCATGACAATGCATAAACAACTCAGATAATATGTGAAAATACTGGTAATCACAATCGGACCTTACTACAAGCAAACTGTATCTTTCCAATTTATCAGATTTTGCAATATTATGATCTTAAATCCTAGATCTAACCAAATAATAAAGAAAAAGCAAAAGATGAGGGTGCAAGAGATATAATGAAATCTAAACTATTTCTAGGATGAACAATGCAAATGATGAATACCTAGAACAAACCAATCTCAAATAACCAATTCCTACTTAACCCACAATGCAATATCGCAAGAAAGATGCAATCTTCTAAGGCATACAAATTTTCAAATCATAGACATTCATCAACAATCGAACTAAGCACAAATAGATGTATGGTCCAAGTTGACTTCACCAGTCTACTATAATCAGATAGTTACTGGGAGTATAGACTAGAGATTGCTACAAACATTCCAAGCATGAAGCCATGAACATTATTCACCAAACTAATCTAATTCTAAATTTAACATCAAATCTTCTATTTTTCAAGCAATTTCAAAGGATGGAACAATAGGAACCATGCAAGATAAGCTAACACAAATAATTCACCAGAGAAACCACAATGCCTTCAATTGTATTAGATCACCAAGATGTAGCAACAATTCCACTGTTCTGTGTTACAGCATTTGCTCAAAGAACTAACTACTATCAGAATACTCTAGCTCCTTCTTAGTCTAGCTTGTCTCTATTATCTATCTAACTAACTCCTTACAAATGAGGCAGGAATGCCATTTATAGAGAATCCTCAAAACATGTCGGCCCAACCAAACATTTACAAAATAAAATAGCCAAAACAAGTCAACCTCAGGAATTTCAAAATAAGGCACACATTAAATGCTGATACATCATCAAGGTTGGGAAAAACACATTCCTCAAAGCAGCCCGGATCAACACATGCCCTATAATAATAGGGAAGCACAAATCTCCAAGTTGACATTAATTACTACCTCCCTTATCTTTATTTTGATCCAACGATTCATGAACTTTCAAAAACACTTTATCCAACTCAGCAACAGGTGGCAAGGGTAGGATTTTGATCCGACATTGAATTGATCCAATTTCTTCCTTTGACTGCTTGACCGTTGTATCCCAATCACCCTTATAGGCCACGTATTTATCCATCATAGCTAGATAAGTAGCCGCATCAGCCAATTGGTGCCATGTCACAACATTTTCAATATTAGGGGCATAGAAATCATGCCACCATTCCCTCAATTGTTCCAAACTCAAGTATTTAGGGGCAATCTTCATCCTACCAGTCATTATCTCAAAAAAAGTGATGCATCCATCATAAACACTAGTTAGATTACCATCTATCTGCTTCCTTTGTTTATAAACCTTCCTGATGACCTTCTGCCAGACTTGCAGGGCCTCAAACCACTCCCAAGGATCATTAACCCTAGATGAAGAAAGAATTCCATCAGTAACTAGCTGATCCTTACTATACTCCATGATTGCTCTAGTTTTCTGCAATAAAAGATCAGTGTCTTCCTTACCCTGAGATAAAACATAATGTAATGAATCCTTAGCCCTTATTGCATCCTTTCCAGTTGAAAGGATCTCCTTTATGGCATCATCTCCCTTAGTCTACACCTCTTTTAACCAATTTACTGCAGCCAGAGCAGAAGTTTTCATCTTTTCTATTTCAGAAATGGTCTCCTTTGGCAAGAAACCAGCAGTAGCAGAAGAGGATGGGTGAAAATACTACAAAGGCTTCATTAAATCTTCTAAAAATTTCCTAAGCCTTTCATTCTCCTTCTTTAGCTCATGCTTTGACTGTGTTTCCTTCCTTAATCTCCCAATGATTATTGCACTGGACCCCTCATATTCCTCAATATCCTACTCCATAGAAGTAGGCCCAAGATTAATATTATGTACATGATAATCCTTCCCGCTAACCTCATGTCTACCTTTATCAGTAGCAAGGGTAGCAACATGTATAACCCAGTTACTAGCTTCATCTCTTTCGATCTTGGAAATCACCTTAGCCACCTTCTTCCTCTTACCCTTTCCAATCTTGGTCAACATCTCATCCGAGTTGAAAGGAGTATCCTCACCAATGACCTATTTCCTCCTGATTGCTTTGTCTAACCAATCCGGAACAACAGGATCTACCCAGATTTCATCCTTCTTGACCTCTTCAGGAGATTGACCTACCATCCCATCCCTTTCCTTTTCAGGAGATTGATCACCTTTGTTTCCTAGCTCTGGCTCTTCTTCTTGTAGGGGTGATGGAGTCTTAACAAGGACATGTTCCTTCTCAGGGGATCTGTTTTCTTTGCTATTGGTAGGAGAATCTTCATACTGTACTAATGGAGAAGGATGCACTTCCACATCTCCCACCTCAATCTCAACAGTTGCACCATAAAGTTCTCCATCCTTAAATGGTTCTGCCTCCTCATTGGTCTCATGTTCTTCATGAGTCATCCACTCAGGTATACCCAATGAAGGAGAGGTTTCTTTTTGTTGTTGTGCGGTGGATACCATTGGAGGAGGATCTGTCTTTTGCATTGTCTCTTTGGGAGATGGAGTTCTTGACCTTCTTGAATAAACTTGGGTTTTCTTCCCTGAGCTCTCCACATCAATCACATGAGAGTTCATCTTATCCCTAGAATTTTCTTGCTCTTTCTTCTTTGAAGCCCTGGTTATCCTAGTCCTTTTTGGCTCTAGAGGGGTATCTTCTTTCTCTACTTTCTCAAGTTCTTCCTCTTCGGCAGACTTACCTATTTTCACTGTACGACTCATCTTCTTTCCTCTAGGTTTTCTTTTCTTTTCAGGCTCACTCTCCTTAGGGCCTTTGATTTTAATCTTGAAAGGTGAGCTTACCTTTGTTTTGCCTATAGAATCACCCTCACCGGATTCCTCTGAGGTGGAATGAGCATTCAAATTTCCCATAAGATTGAAAGTACAGGGTACATTCTCGCTCTCTAATTCCCACACTTTATGTTTTCAACCATGACTTGGTAGATTTTAGAATGGGAGCCATCAGTTTCTCTAGCTCAGTTATTTCCTTTTCTGACCAGTTTATTTCTCCAATGGGCCTGTCTTTGACTGATTCAAATGCATGATCTTGGACTTAATTTCAATTATCTTCCAACTGATCAGGGATCAACTTGACATTGTACATTCTGATTACATCAACTGGAAGCCTGGAATACCTTTTCTTTCTCACCTCAAAGTCATCCTTGTTGTTGGCCCAGTAGTCCTCTAGATCATCTCTGTGGTGATATTCTTTGGTGGCCTTCTTCTATGCTTCACCAATGATGTCAAATCTCACCCTCTTATTCTGGAAAGAGAACCCATAAGTACTCAACTCCTCCCTTGATGCATGAGTTGATTGGATTGAAGGGAAAACCTCAGCTATACCAATTTTCAAAGGAAAATCCCCACCAAACCTTGTTTTGTGCTTTTCTCTTTTAACAACGGCATCAAAATCATATATCTGTCGGGTAACTTCCAAAAGTATGACATGGTCGAGAGGATATCTTGGTAATCTATATGAAGTAGTCAGACATCCATCAATTCTGATATAGGAGAAGGTGTGGAATTATATAAAGCAAGCTCCATATTTTTTGATTAGCTCCTTGGCTCCATCAGAAATTCTCACATGCTCTACATTCTGAAGCAACCTAGTAATATGCATAGTGAATGCATCATTTTCTCTTCTATAATTTGAATTCCCTAAGTGCAACTCAGGGTACACCTCATAAATGACATCCTGCCCAAATGTTCCTTTTGGGTTCAATCCCCTGTATGGATAAAACCTGGCAAGTACATACACCACATAAGATGACAGTAAATTTCTTCATTTCTAGCACATCTCTCATTTGTCTGTCAATAATTGCACTAATAATCCCTACCCAAGGATAATTAATGCCTTGCTCAATCTTATTAATAACATGCACTGTCCAATTCTCCAACACCCCAACACTCTTCAAGCTGGCCACCCTGCTCAACAGTGTGATTGCGTCATATGTATCTTGTCAGAACTTGACCCTGTGTAATTGTTTGGGTAACTTGGGGAAATGAGATTTTGGATTTTCAAGCCAAGAATTGATTATCTACTAGGCTTTGGTAGGTTCATCTTCATAATAAGTTCTGGACAAATCCATGTCCAAGGCACACACACATGGCAAGTTCGGCATATCAAATGCCTGGGCAATGGAAACTAGGTTAAAGTTTGCCAACACTCTCCCATCAGTGCTAACAATCCTCTACGTGTCAAAGTCATAGTCTCGGGCACACTCCAATATCAATTCATAGCATTGAACTACAGAAGGAAATCCTGCCGCATGAGCCAGTTTGGACTTCACCATCCCCTTGGTCAAGACTGATAAATCTTTCTGAGCTGTCCTTTCTTTAAATTCTTCATATCTCTAGGCTCCTACATTAGTATCTGAGACCTCTAACCAAACTGAAGCCACCTTACTATCTGGCAATTGACTCTTCACATCCAGCCTGACTCTTTCTGCGTCTGTAACCAAAGATCCCTTTGTATCTCCCTTGGCCTTTCCTGCCACTGCTTTGCTTGATTCAGCCTACATTCATAAAAGAGCCTCATGAGAATCCAATTATCATCCATATTTCAGTCAAAGTTTAGCCTTGAAATCAAATGAAATCATTAAGATCAATCATTATTCATCAATCTTGAAAATCCAAGAAAATGAAATAATCTGGGAAAATGAAGTAAACTGGGAAAATCCAGTCAGGGCAGAATTCAGAGAAATCCGACCTAGACGGACTCCTACTACCAAGACATCATTCGTCAAATAAATCATCAATACAGACAAAAGAGATGCATGATTATCATGAAATTCACCCATTTAGCAACAAGAAATCATCATCCAACATTTAATTCATTACTTCAATTTTGAAAATCAAAATCAAGTGAAACCAGGCAGAAAACCAAAAAAATTCGGACAATTCGAATTTCTGTGGATAGCTTGAAATTCTAGGAACTCGTCATACTCCGGGGAAGTGGAAAAATATGAGAAAATCTGGGTGCACAGAAATTTCGTGGACACTTCGAAAACCCAATGATCGTTTGACGCACAGACCATTAATCGAATGATCATACAAATTTCCCCATCTGAATCCAACGAGCATAAAATCAATCCCAATAAGCTAGATCACGATTGCACTTGAATTTAAACTCCCAAAAACTCTCAAATGGTAGATCCCTATGACGAAATAATGATGCCCTAAACTTAGCAGCCAAACCTCCGCCATGAAAGCTAAAGCGAGCTAGAAATTTAGACACTATCCCTCAAGATGATGAAACTTGGGCACACCAGGGTCTGACATGTTGTGAACAAGGTCGAGCAAGACGCAAGACAAGAGGATCATGATGACTCCACCGAATTTAACAACTGGGAAAACATACCAAAACCCTAATCTTCGCAAAATATAGAAGATTGCGTGCCAACAAGGCAAGGCACTAACAGAAACACCTAATCAGAGGGGAGTACGCGAAATTCAATAGATAAATGAAGGGATGCAAAATGCAAGCGCTAAAACACGTAGAAAAGGTGGCTTCAAACCCTAATTCAATAAATACGTGATCATGAAACAAACAAGGGTTGACCCAAATAATCATCAATAATAACTTGAAAGATTCAATCACAAAGCGCAAAACAATAGGAGAAGTCAACAACGACTTACCATGAATTAAATCTGAATGAAACTCGAGCCCAAGGAAGTCACTGCAAATCAGGGTGCCCTAGCGATGAAAATATCAACACAGATGTCCAAGGAATACACGCTCGAACAAACCAAATCCACCAACCAAAGATCAAAATGAACAAACTCAAGCACTAGAGCAGATGGCAAATGAATAATGAAATCAGGAAGAGCACTAAAAGCCTTTAAATTCACTTACATTCATGCTAGAGTAGATGTACCCAAAGCATTAATGGCCGATAAGACATATCGAGGAAATTTGGAAACCTGAGTTCAAAATGAAATTCCGGAAGAATCCAAGCCAGCCGAACTATCTAGGCGAACAGGAATTCCGTGAACAATGCACCCTTTCGGGACTCTGATGCAATCCGAAAAAATCCAGGTGACCCAGAAAATCCTGGATTTATCCAAAAACCCAAACTTCAAAGAAATCTGATAGTGACAGACGATGGACCAGGACCCGGGAAAATCCAGGTGAACCGGAAAATCCCGGACCCAGGTGAAAACCTGGACTTCCATTAAAAACCAAGTTTGATCAATTCAACCCTCAAGGTAAGACCAAGGCAAGTAAGACCAACATCCCAAGACCTTAAAAGGACAAATCCAATAAAAACCAAAGGTCCGAGAGATATCCGAAATTAGAAAAGAGGGTCCCCACTCCAAGTGGGGCGTGTGTGCAAAATTGCACAACACTAAGAGATGTAAAGTATTTTTTAAGACAAGAGCGAAGATGACATAAACTTGCAAGATCATGAGATGACAAGATTGCAAGTGATGTGAGAGATGTGCAAATGAGACCAAAATTGCCATTTTGTAGAAAATGCAATTTTGAATGAATGGCGAAGATTTAAGATGGACTAATCCCCTAGAATCAATGGACAAGATTCAATGTGACAACCAACAATTAGGGTTAGGGAAACATTAGGTCAAATTTGAAATGAGTGGACAAGATTCAATTTGATAAAATCAAATCAAGGGTTGACAATGCATGTGACAAGGAGATAAGAATGGCACAAAAAAAGAGAGCTGGAAAATCAAATAATATTAGAAATTACTTGATTTATGAAGAAAAAAGGTTATTTTCAATTAAAAAATAATTTAATTCAAAAGGTGGGGTCATGTGACAGTAAACAATTAATTTGAATTATTTACTAAAAGAGGGAAAATTAGGCAACGGGACCATTTTAAATAAATAATTTTATTTAAAATGGGGAAAATGCCAAGGTGGACAATAATTAAATAAATTAGAAAATTTATTTAATTATGAGAGGACATGTAAGAATTAATGGTGTATTTAAATAAATAAATAAAATTTATTTATTTAAATAATCAAGAAGAATAAAAAGACATGAATTAATTAAATAATAGTTGAAAGTGGGCTAAAGGACATAACTAATTATTTCAATTATGCTAGGAAGAAATATAGTGGAAATAGAGCTTGTAGGCCTAGGTCGTTTTTATGTGTCTACATTTTACCCCTGTTTGTCATAATGTAGCCTATCGCATTGTGACAAAGAAAAATTAGTTAGAAATATGCCCTGGTGAAGGTATGAAATATCTATGCCCCCTCGGGAAAATTTTCAAATTTTGGCTTGGTGAGAGAAAAATTTGGAAAGTGTCCCTTAATTTGATGACCAGAAAGGCAAAGACGCAACCAATTTCAGATTTTGACATGTTTAAGGAAGTCAAAAGGTTTGTCAAAGTTGGTCAAAAGAGCTGCTAGTAATAAAAAGGTTGAAAAATCCCACTTTGAACCTATAAATAGGCTAAAAATGGGGTAAAAGTCAATTCATTTTCACATTCACACTTGTCAATTTGGAGAGCCCAGAGTTAGGAGAGTGTTCGCAAACATGGTTATTCCAGTCATAGAGCACCATAGCTACATCGTGAGGACATTCAAATGGCCAGAGGGCAAGGACCCAATGGTTTGTACCTCATACCCACTTTGAATTTTTATCATTTTTTGTGCATTTTTAGGGTTTTAGGGTAGCTAAACAAATGCGCCGCGATGCATATGCATTCGTGTAAGTCGCATTTGAGGTCATGTTTGATGCATTTGATGTGTTGTGATGCAAAAACACCAAGGGTCCATTAGGTTTTCAATTTTGTGCAATGCATTTGCCAAATGTCGCAACACATTTATTGCCCTGCAACACAAATGATAAGTGCAATGACACATTCAAAATATTGTGACACATCCGTGAAGCCAAGCAACACATTTGATTAGAAAATGATGCATTTGATAATGGAGTAAAGTAACTGATTGAAGATGATGCATTTGTGATTCCAAACGATGCAAGTGCCTTAGTGTGATGCAGTTGTTGTACGGAATGACGCAAACGCCAAACTACGACACAAAACGTGATGAATTTGACTTTGACCAAGGTTGACTTAGCTTTAGACTCATTTTTTGCTTATGTTTAGTTATATAGATGGTAACAATGATTTCTAATAATGTGTTAACTCCTGTTTTTGCATGGGTAGAAATGATTAGCAACAATCTACACTTGAGAGTTCAGACCATATACATATGCATTTCAAGATTAGCTTATGGAACAAGAGCTGAGATGACTAATGCAACTGGGGTTGTACTATGTCACCTATATGCTCATTATCTGGGATGATAGGGGATTGCTGATAGCACTGGCTGAGAGATGGCACTCAAAGACCTGTTCCTTCCACTTGTCGATGGGAGAGGCTGTGATTACTTTGGAGGACATGTCTTGGATTTTTCATATTCTAATTAGAGGAGAGCGGGTGGTGTACAATCTTCAATAGGGAGTGTAGGTCATGATAGAGTTATATGAGGCAGATGATGGTGCGGGCCTTGGTGTCGATAGGTATGGTATTTGGTGGGAGTACCTTGCAGAGCACTACCTAGGGTGGGATGCTATGCTATGTACTTTGATTTTCAAGGTTCTAATGCTAGATCATCGGGAACATGGATTCTCGATTGGATGGGGCAGCATGCTAGTCTAGATGTAGTGGGACAAACTAGTTTTTTCTTGGGGACTTTGTTTGCTTGGCATGCTATACCACTAGTTACACGAGGTAGCATACAGCGGTGGGAGCAGTATTAGTTGTGACATGGCATAACTCATGATTTGGGCTGGGGAGCATATTCTCGTCTTTCAACCACCTATTTAGAGGCCTCAATTAGCTGATAGGATGCCTTATGTATATCTATATGCAAGAGCATTATAGCAGACCAGGGTTAGAGAAACAAACTTTTGGAAACACAAGATATATATGATGACTAGATTTGTCTGGAGGCTATACAAAGATTGTGTATAGTGGGCGGATGAGGGCAATTACTTGCCCTTTTGCAGATAGTTTTGGTATTTGATTGGTCACACTCTATAGTCCCAACTAATTATAGAGATGTACCTTCCCCAGTGGGTTCTTTGTCAGTTTGGTGGGTAGTAGGGTGTGCCCATGGGGACAACAGAGTATGCGAGGACATCACAAGAGCCTACATGGGGTTCCACTATATTAGTTTCATTTTCTCAATAGCAGATCAATGGATTGGTAGCGTAACCATGGGGTTGGAGTGAAGGAGTGGAAAATCTAGGGATGACTGCAGATTATGATTTGTGGTGGCAAATGCATAGGTTGATTCCCTTGATAGACATTGATGCACCAACACCTATTGACCACTGATTAGTTATCCCGAGGGTGCAGCGAGGAGGCCAAAGAGGCAAGGGGAGAGGAAAAGATGGAGGGCAAGGAGATGGTGGTAGAGGAGATGAGGGATGAGGTGGCAAAGATGGAGGAGGAGATGGAGGAGATGGCAGTGGGGGAAGATAGAGGAGGGGAGGAGGGGATAGAGGGAGGCATCCAAGGAGGGTTAGACAGTGAGTGGAGAGAGTGGCCCTAGATGCTATCCTTGAAGGGTTGGAAGAGTAGAGAGATGAGGGGTTGAGGTAGGGGGAGGGGAGGTAGGAGGTAGAGAGACAACCAGAGGGAGAGGGGAGATAGGAGGCATGGAGACAACCAGAGGGAGAGGGGCGATAGGAGGGGGAGATTAGATTGGAGGTAGAGATGGAGGTGCACATAGCAGAGGAGGTGAGGAGGGAGTCATTGGTGGTGAGGAGCATTCTAGTGATGATGATGAGGAGCCAGATATTGGGCATGAGATGGACGAGGTAGAGAGGAAGCTTTGTGAGAGGATGATAGATGGAGATCCAGATATGTCCAGTGTTCCTGCATTACCACATGATGCTACAATAGATTAGAGGCTAGCAGATATGCAAAGGAGATTAGACAAGGCCACTGCAAAGATCTGATCCCTATGGGTAGAGCTTGAGGTGACTCGGGTTGAGAGGGATTAGGTAGACATCTAACAATGAGAGACAAAGAGTTGGTGCAGTTAGTTTGCTTAGCTATGTATAGGGCCTATTGCAGATGTTGCCAGGGAGTTGGCTAGAGTGAGCATGAGCAGATAACAATATAGGATGTTATATGAGAGGTCAATGCCTTCTGATCAGAGAAAACCTGGGTTATCGCGATCATCTAGCAGGACAGTGATAGGGTCAGGGAGTAGCAACTGCACTCATGGCAACCGCAATCAGAGTAGTGTGGGTGGCTCTACTTCCTTAAGGAACACATCAGGTCATAGGTTCCATCACTCTATAGGTATTCTTTAGGTAACAGGTCCAGTTACTCGCATGGATCATCTGGGTCAGGGCATAAATTAGAGCATATTCAACCACTAGTCTCAGATCCATCTGCCTCTCAGACTCATTTTGCAGTAGCCTCATAGCATCATGTCACTGTAGAGATGATGCCATCTATTTCAGTTCCATTAGCTTCATAGACACATGTTGCCATGTCCTCATAGGTTATGTTAGTGCCCACTACAGGTCATCAGTCACCACACTCCTCTCCATGAGGGGGTGAGGAGAGTACCTCCTAGGAAATTTGAATTGTTATCTTGATACTATATTTTTGACATTCATGTTATGACACTTTATTTATTTTGGCCATCGAGCCAGTGAGCTCCATTTTTGGGATATCTCATGACTTTATCTTGTGACATGATTTTTTTGAGATTATATATGCAATGTTGTTTTGATGCGGCCTATGTAATGATGATGTTTATGATATATTCTTATCTAATGATGATTATGATGATGCAGTTATGATGACCATATGATGCCTATATGATGTGATTTATGCATTTATGATTCTTATGATGATGTCTTTTATATGCTATTCCATGTATACATTTATGATAGCTACTTATGATGAGATGCTTATATGCCATGGAAAGGTTATGTTATGATGTTGTTTATATGGATGCATACTGTATAATTGAAATGGATTCCATGTTTATGATTATGGATATGTTAATGGATGACTATATATGTATGGACAATGCAATCTTATGATGTGATATATGTGGTTTAATGATATGGATAATGTATGCAGTTATCTAATGCAATGCCTATATGATTATGTATGCACTTATGTTTTTGTATGTCATAGGATATCCTCGTGAGATAGATGATATGAGACGAAAATAAAAAAAGGAGATGAATGCTAGCGTGGAGACCAAATCCTTCAACATGTTACCATAGGACTTAACATTTATTGCTCTTAATCATCATTGGGTAGATTATTGTAATGGCCAAAAAATACCATGATATGACATAGACCAAGGTGTGCAAGGTTGTACCATCACTTGAGATAAGAAATCATAGACAAGGATGATCATGACTTATACTAAGAGTGCAATTTCCCTAGTATTTTTTTCATAATCAACCACAAGGATAAGACAGACAAGAAAGACAAGTCATGAAATGTTGTTGTTCCTCTAAATCCTATTACGAGGACATCCTTGAGGATCTAGCAACATGATTGCCTGAAAAAGATTAGACAAGTCAATTATCATGAAACGTCGTTGCTTCTCTAAATTGTGCTACTAGGACATCATGGAGAAACTAGTAGCATGATGAAAGATCAAAGGACCAAATTCCAAGGTAATGTTTGCTAAGTGTTTGCCAAGTGTGTCTGAATGTCAAGTGTTTTAATGTCAAGATGCCAGGTTTGACGGTGTTGAATAGTAAAGTTGTCAAGTTTGATGATGTCAAGATGTCAAATGTCAAAGTTTGAAAAATTCAGGAAGGACGCATCCTAAATAATGTTGATGTTGAGAGGATAGATCCTCAAATGTCAAGAGAATCCCTCAGAATGCCAGATGATGTTGACGATACCTAGGAAGGGCACATCTTAAGGTATAATTAAATGATAAAGACAATTCTTCAAAAAGACACATCTAAAGAATAAGGAAGATTTGATAGTTTGACTAGTTTTGACTGAGTTTGACTGAAGTTGACTGAATTTGACTTTTGCTGATAGAGTTGAGTTGTTTTGACCAAATTGACTTGTGTTGACAAAATTGACTACATGTTGATGTTTGACATGCTGATGTGCTTGATATGTTGATTAAATAATTGACAGATTTTGGTTCAAGAGTTTTTCTATTTTGGAATGACTTGCTTGACTTGAATAAATTTGATGTGTGCTAGTGCAGTATCACGAACCCTACTGGACTGACCTAGTTTGGCCTCGAGGGCTCATCGAAATATGGTATTGCTTGCGTGATACACTCAAAGACCTCGTAGTTTGACATGACCAATGAATTTGTCATAATGACAAAAGATTAAATCATGATTTTTATTTTGACAAACCTAAAAGGACTGACCTAATGTCTCAGGGGCCCAAAGATGAGCCTTACCTATGTAGCAAATGCACAAAGACAACATAGTTTGAAAAATGATGAAGACTGACTGACATGACTAACTCGACAAGATACAACTTTGTTTTTTGTTTTGTTTTTTAGATATATTTTTTTTGTATTTCTTCAGGATGTTTTTCAAATTTTTTAGGCTTTTTTTAGGATTTTTTTTTATTTTTAAGTCTTTTTTCAGGACAATTTTTGATTTTTAGGTCTTTTTTCAAGACATTTTAAGAGTGACAGGACCATGTACGATACCCACTATAGTCAGGGGATAAAGGAATGCCCCTAGTTAGGTCCTAGACTAGCCAAGTTTGAAGGATGCGTAAAGGATGTGCTTGGGGTGACAGATGGATGGTATGTAGGACTTGATGTCAACTATTGTCAGCCATGAAAGGAATGGTAGGGTCTTATGATGGGGTGTCAAGATGGTGTCATAAAAGTGGGTGTTTATTATGGATTAAGGTAGATAGAGTGATAGTAGATGGTAGAGCAAAACTGACTATGTATGGTGCCTGTTTGCCAGGTTTTCACCATGGTACATATCCAAAGCACCTTTTTACCAGGTTTTCACTATTGGATGAATTATTTCTCTTTACTATTTTTGTCATTTTTTTACTTTTTTGGTGTCACCAAGATGCCTGTTTGCTAGGTTTCCATCAAGGTGAATTTTTTTTATATTTTTCATTTTTTTGTATTTTTATGGTTTTCAGCTAGACTTCTCGATGTTATGGATAGAACTTTCGAAGATGTAGACTATTTATAGGCTCTATCAATTGTTCACCATCTAGAGTGGCTAGTTGATATGCTCTAGAACCAAAAGAGGACGTGATAATGTAAGGAACTAGCCAATTTGGTTTCAACTTTCCAAGTTTTTCTCTGTCAGATTGATTTTTATGATTTTGCATGAGGACCAAATCATGAATGTCAACCTTTTTGACCATGACTCTTGTTATAGCTACGATAGAGTCGATTCTGATATGATTGCAAATGATTTAAGACATTGTGTCTACATTCCTCTAACATTTCCAATTCATGCAGTAATGACTATCTATACTCCTCATCATCAATTAGACCCTTCAGGGAGACTCTCAAAGAGGGAATTTTAACCTCATTGGGCAAGATGGCTTCAGCTCCAAAGACTAAGGAAAAAGAGTAGCTCTTGTAGGTGTGTGAATACTGGATGGTAGGCCCATAGAATAGGGTTAAGTTGAATGTGCTAGTCATGGCCAGCGTTATTGATGGTTTTCTTAAGAATTTTGATGATTGTTTTATTGGATGCCTCAACTTGACCATTTCCTTGCTAGTAATGTGGTGTGAAAAAATGTTGTTGGATATGAAAGCATTCACATAAATCATGAACGTTTTATTTTTGAAAGGATTCCCATTGTTTGTGATAATGGATTGGGGTACACCATACCAGAAAATCATGTAGTTGAGGATAAATTTGGAATTTTTTTTGCTAGTTATGTATGTAAGGGGGATAGCTTCGATCCACTTAGTGAAATAATCAGTGGTGGTGATAATGAATTTTTGGCTGTTGGAAGAGGTAGGATGGTTTTTTCCCACGAGGTTGAGTCCCCATTGTGTGAAGGACCACAAAGAAGTAATCGAACGAAGTTCCTGTGTTGGTGCATGAATCAAATCGCTATGTATCTAACTTTGGCGACATGTCCTAATAAACTCAAGTGCATCTTTTTCCATAGTCGACCAGTAATACCCAAGTCTCGTTATTTTCTTAGCTAAAGTAGGACCACTCGAATGGGATCCACATATACCCTCATGTACCTCACACAAGGTTTTTCGTGCTTCATCAGTGTTGAGACATCAAAGAAGGGTATTGTCAAAGCTATGGTAGTATAGGGTATCTATTGGTGTAATTAAATGTCTTGTACCTTGTCCTAGGTCATAATTACACCTTAGTTAAGTTTACTTAGGGACCACATAGGAGGTTGTTGGAGATTCTCCACTTTTGGTGGACTTGACATGTCATCACCTCATCATTTCCACCTTTTGTGGACATATCATGTGATTATCTCTCCATCTTTAGTGGAGTGATAAGTTTTCCTAGTTGTCTCATGTCATAAGATTCTGACACTTGTCATAATCTTATGCCCTTCTATGTTCTCACCTTGGCTATATAACCAAGGGGTCTCTCTCATTTGTAATCAATCATAATCAGTCATATCATATTAATGACATTGAATACAGTTTATTCTTGTCATAATTTCTCTCTCTTTCTTGTGCTTTCCATTTGGTCCATAGATCTTGGGTGGCAGCCATAGCTAATTCTAATAGTATCATTGATAATGGTGTATTAGGTGACTTTATGGATAAAGGACTTTTGTTGGTTATTGGATATGTTGGGGGGGAGGGTTTGGGAGAGATAGTCATAAATGTATTGATACCATGGAGAATTGGGACCAACAAGCTCACAAACCATCTTTGATTTTGGAATTTCAAATGCGAGAATGAAAAGCTATTCCACCAAGAATTCAAACTAAGGTATGTTGCTTGGAATGTCTAGGAGAGCCAATTGTAGCCATTGCATCTGTTGCCTTGTTTTGTGCCCTATGAATCTGTTCAAAAGAAAGCATGTGGAAGTATGACTAGAAACTTTCAACCATTTTCTTATTGGGCATTAACTTCTTGTCCTTGGTGTCATAGTCATCGTTGACTTGGTTGATGATGAACTAAGAGCCTCTAAGGACATGTAGATTTTTTATTTTCCATTTTCTGGCCATTCTGAGTCCTGTGACAAGTGCCTCATATTCTGCAATGTTATATGTACATGGAAAAGCAATGTCGAATGACTTTGGGAGTCTCCTTGTAGCATGATAAACAATATTCCTTCTCCTGAGCCATGACTAGTATGAGACTCGTCAAAGAAAAATTTCCAAGGCAATTTAGGTTCTATATGAAATATGGACTCATCAAGAAAATTTGCCACCAAAGGGTGATCGCCTTGTATAGGTGCATCTACTAGTTGATCTGCTATCACTTGTTCCTTTATATCCTTTCATTCCACATATTGAATGTCGTACTCACTCAAAATCATGACCCACTTTGTTAGATGACCTGTGAATGTTGCACAACTTAGGAAATATTTTAGGGGATCAATCTTTGCTACCAAATGTGTCCTATGATCCAACATATAGTGTCTTAGCTTCTAGGTAGTGAAGACAACTGCTAGGTAAGCATGTTCAATATATGTGTAATTTATCTTGTATCTAACCAATGTCTGATTGATGTAGTATATGGCCCTTTCCTTCTCATCATGGTCATTTTGTGCCAATAATGTCCCTAGTGCTGAAGTTGTTGCAGAAATGTATAGAAGCAAAGGTTTCCCTTCGATTGGTGATATTAAAATAGGTGGTGACAATAGATAATCCTTTATTAGTTGGAAGGCCTCTTGAAATCTATCAGTCCACACAAAGGGGATACCCTTGTGCAAGAGATACTGAAATGGTTGAAACTTGTCGGCCAATTGTGCTATGAAGCGTTAGATAGATTGCAACCTACCTTGCAACATCCTGAGTTCACTTATCCATTTTGGAGGAGGCATGCATAATATGGCTTTCACTTTAGTAGGATCTACTTCAATTCCTTTTCAAGAAGCTATGTATCCCAAAAGTTTCCCAATGTCATGCCAAAGACACATTTCTTGGTATTCAAGCAAACTTTGTATTCTTCCAGTCTATTGAAGATTTTGTCTAACACATTCAAATGATCTTTTAGTGTCAAATATTTTTCCAAAAGGTTATCCACATAATCTTCCATTAGCTTGTGCATCATGTCATGAAATATTGATGTCATAGCTCTCTGATACATGGCGCCTACATTCTTGAGACCAAAAGGCATGACATTCCAACAATATGCTCCCCAAGGACATGTGAATGTTTTTTTATGCTAATCTTTAGGGGAAATAAGAATTTGATTATAACCTGAGAAACTGTCCATAAGGTACAAGATCTCATATCCTACTATAAGGTCAACTATGATGTCTATGTTTGGTAATGGAAAGTCATCCTTTGGACACACTTTATTCAAGTCCTAGAAATCTGTGCAAATGTGGATTTGAACATTTGGCTTTATGATAGGTACAAGATTAGATATCCACTCAACATAGTCTATAGACTGTATGAATCCCACATCCAACAATTTCTTAAGTTCTTTAACTAACAACGTGATTTGAGGATGCATTTTATGTAGCTTCTATTTTATTGGCTTGGCATCTAGAAGTACTGGCAAATGGTGTAAGACCAGTTCTAGATATAACCCAAGCATATTGGCATAGGACCATGGAGAATTAATTTTACGCTCTGAAAAGAATTTGTGAAATCTAGGTTTCTCTTTTTCTATCAAGGATGCCACAAAGAGGACAATTTTAAGATCTTCTGTTGTAGATATGTTGACTTCCATGGTGTCCTCTATGAGCATTTCCAATCTCTCTTGAGTCACGGGAAGAAAGTATTAGAAAAAAAAGGACATACAACTGAGAGGGGGGGTGAATCAGTTGTCACAAAATATTCAAACTTTTCCAACTTAACTTAATTTAATCTTAGATCTGATGAGTGAATAATAAACCATAAACAATCATCACATCAAAAACATAGAGAGCACCAATATTTTTTATGTGGAAACCCTATTAGGGGGAAAACTATGGTGGAGGTCAAACCACAATATTATACCCTGATAAAAGTATAAAGAAGTATCAATGGGAATGCACATGCATTCGGGCACACTGCCTAGAGCTCACTACTCAATTACAAGAGGGCTCATTGCCCATGAAATATTTAGATTAAAACCATCTAGATTGTCAACTAGGAAAATAGCATATGCTAATGCCTAATTACAGTTCCAGTTAAGCACATGAACACTTCTTCAACCTTCTTCTCTCTTCTTCACACTCTGCTTTGGCTTCAAATGATCTAAACAATATTCAAACATAAGAATCACCCACTTGCACACTTATTCACCTCATTCATGCTTCTAAATGATAGAACAATCACTCTTATATATCCACAACATGAAATTAAATTGCTACCAGTTGGCCACAAATAAATAATAAAATAATTACAAACAGTCGGCCCAAAATACATAAAAAAATTTCATGTGAATCCACCAAGGTTGGCCACAATATAGTGGAAACCCAAAAAGACAACTCCAACACAAAATAACTTCAATTAATGTCTCCTCAAGGATCCACAACACGCTTCAACACCTAGTCGGCCATGAACATGTACGAGAAAAGTTTGGATCACGAACACAACGATCAACATGGACATGCAACATAGATAGAGCACAAAACTAGAAACATCCACAAACGCCATGAAACACTAGAGAATCATCCACAACAACTAAACTTACAGAAATCACATGATCTTCCTTCACGAACTGAAATTGAAGTGACAAAAAAAATGTCAGAATACAGATCTTCATAACTTGACCAAATCTTCACGTGGATCTCTAAAACTTGATGTGGATAATCTAGATATACTAAGCAAGAAACCCTTTAGCCCACAACAACTGATCATCAATTTGTTGATCACACTGATATACTAATCTTCACTACTCCACTGACAACCTGAAGCACTTCTTATTACAATTTTCTCAATATCCTCGATATATGCAGCTTCTAATACATCAATGCTAATAGTTTTGACATCAATGACAACCATATATCAGCAACATAACCACAACATCCAACATTCTCCCTCTTTGGAATTGATGGCAACACATGATGTGAAAAATGAAATCAACACAAGAACACTTACTCCTCCTTGGGTTATGACTCTTCTCCTCAACTCTTCTCTTCCAGAAAGATTCTTTCACATTTCTCTTCTCCCCTTTTGACATCAATGTAAAAGATATCTTCTATGCAAGCTTTGAAACACATATCTGAACACCTAAACATTTGACTACTCCCCCTGAGCAGCAAGCACCACAACATCAATTTGGATCAGAATATGATCATGAAGCACATAGATTAATGCAAAGCAATGCATCTCTAGTTCATATCAAGAGGGGTAATATCCGCTAGCATCCCTCTGAGATACTCATAAGTATCCTTTGGCAACAACTTAGTAAAAATGTATGCAATTTTTTCTTTGGTAGGCATATACACCAATATAACTTCTTTCTCACTTCCTTTCACCCTCAAGAAGTGGAACTTGATTGATATATGCTTGTTCTTAGAGTGTAGCACTAGATTCTTCAATATGTTTATAGCATTTGAGTTGTCATAGTGTATGAAAATAGGCTCATCATATACTACTTTGATATCTTTCAACATTTGTTTCATCCACAACACTTGAGTACAATTATTTGTAACAACAATATACTCTGCCTCAACAGTAGATAGGGAAATGGAATTTTTCTTTTTATTCAACCATGACACCAGCTTCTTCCTTAGGAAGAAGGCACCACCACTAGTGCTTTTCTTGTCATCTACATCTCCTGTCCAATCCACATCAGTATAGGCACTCAAGATAAGATTATCATATTTAGGATACCAAAGTCTAAAATCAACTGTTCCTTTTAGATATTTGAAAATTCTCTTCACAATAGCCACATGAGATTCTTTTGGGTCAGCTTGAAATATAGCAACCATACACATAGTATTCATGATGTTTAGTTTGTTATGAGTCAAATACAACAATCCACCAATCATTGACCTATATCTTGTTTGATTTTCCTTAGGAGAATAATCATTCTATGTTAATTTGCATCCAGTTACCATGGGTGTACCAACAGGATTTGAGTCTTCCATACCAAACTTCTTCAACAACTCTCTCACATATTTGGACTGAGAAATGAAAATACCTTTGTCCAACTGAGTAACTTGTAATCCTAGAAATAATTTCATCTCTCCAATCATACTCATTTGAAATTCACTTTTCATTTCATCAAAAAAATTCATGCATAGATCATCATCTCCACCAAAAATAATGTCATCAACAAAGACTTCAATAATCAACTCTTTATCATGATCCAAGTTAAAATACAAGTTGCTATCAACAATACCTTTATTAAATCCAAGCTTCAGTAAATATTATCCAATCTAGCATACTAGGCTCTGGGGGCTTGCTTGAGTCCATACAAAGCTTTCTTCAATCAAAAAACCATGTCTTCCTTACCAATTAGTTGAAATCCATGTGGCTATTCAACATATACCTCTTCTTCTAATTCACAATTCAAAAAAGTTTACTTAACATCCATTTGATAGACCTTTTAGTTCTTACATGCAACATAAGCAAGAAATAATCTTACAACTTCAATTCTGGAAACAGGGGCAAAAGTTTCTTCAAAATAAATACCTTCCATTTGTGAATACCCTTTACATACTAGTCTTGCTTTATTCGAAACCACTTCACCTTGTTCATTCAACTTATTTTGAAAGACCCATTTAGTACCAATCACATTTTTTATCTTTAGGTCTGGGAACAAGAATCCATGTATCATTCTTTTCAATCTACATCAGTTCTTCCTTGATAGCTTCCATCTAGTGTTCATCATTGCAAGGTTCATTGACATTGTTAGGCTCAGTCTTGGAAATCAGACAATACTCTTCTACAATCCTTCTTCTAGTCTACACACTTTTATTCTTATCTCCTATAATTGGATCTTCAGAATGATTTAACCTGACATACCTCATAATTTTAGCATTCTCTCGCACTTCTGGTTCTTTTGTTCTTTCTTCTGCACTTCCAGTTGTCTCCCCTTCCCAACATTCTTGATTCACTAGAACAATTTGAACTTGATTCTATTTCTGAACATTCTTCCCTTGGTTTGTGCTAACTTGCTGGTCATCTGAATCATATCCACAGTATTTGGATGATCTAGTAGAGTCCTTATCAACTCTGAAATTTCCACTTTCAACTATTTTTCTCAATCTTCTATTATAGCAATGATAAGCCTTGCTTTTAGTAGAGTAACCTAGAAATATTCCCTCATCACTTCTTGCATCAAAATTTCCTATGTCCTCATCTCTCTTAATATAAAACTTGCTTCCAAAGATCTTGAAATATTTAACAATAGGCTTATAACCAAACCATAGCTCAAAAGGAGTCTTACCAAAAATACCATTGAAATTTACCCAGTTTAGAGTGTACATAGTAGTGCTTATAGCTTCTCTCCAGTAGATGTGAGGCACATTTCCTTCAAAAATCATTGTTCTAGTAGCATCTAGAATTGTTTTTTTCTTCCTCTCTACAACTCCATTTTGTTGAGGGGTTCGGGGAGCAGATAACTATCTTTTTACTCCATGCTCTTCACAGAAAGAATCGAACTCCCGAGAGGTGAACTCACCACCTCTATTTGACCTTAGACATTTGATCTTCAAACTTGTCTCATTCTTTTCCATAGATTTGAAACTTTTGAACTTCTCTAATGTTCATATTTTTCTCTTAAGAAAGCAACCGATATCATCCTTTAATAAGCAAAATAAAATATCTTTCTCCTTGTAGACTTCTAATTCTAGAGGGACCACACAAATCAATATGTACCAGCTCCATTATTCCATTAGAATGATGTTATTTGCTCTGAAAAGAAACTCTTGTCTATTTTCCCATTTGACATTCCTTGGATATTGTGTTAGTAGGCTTCACTAGCTTAGGCAGATCTCTTTCTACTTGAGCGAAGCTTACCTTAACAATGTTATGAAAATTCACACGACACAACCTCCTATGCCATAACCATAGTTCATCCACTTTAGCAACCAAATGACTTACATCTACACTTAGGTGGAAAATATTACATTTTGTCTTTGTACCTGAAGCAATTTCACTTCCTAAGCTTCCAATTATCATGCATCTTCCATCTTTGAATTGAAGATCATAACCTTTGTCCACCATCTTTCCAACACTCAACAGGTTATCCTTCAAGCCTTCAACATAAAGGACATCATCAGTGTTATGTTTTCCACCAATACAAATAGATCCTCTACCACGAATCACACCAGCATTGTTATCTCTGAATCCTACAACCCTACTGTTATATTTCTTTAGACTTACAAATTTTCTTTTGTCACCAGTTATATGATGTGAGCATCCGCTGTCAATGAACCACTAATCCTTTTCTTTAATTTGGGTTGCAAGAGATTTCTCAACTTTAGCAGATTCAGTAGCCACTAGACTATTTACTTTGATAGCAATGAAAGCCCATTCATCTTCATTTCCATTCTCTTTATCATATTCTTCATCAATCACACCTTCTTTAGCATAATAGAATTTATTTTGAAATTTAGGTTTGTAAGGCTTGGACCTAGGAACTCTTTTAGGACACTTTGAAGCAAAATGACCTATTTTACTGCAAGAGAAACATTTAATAGGAAAATTTCCTTTGTACTTACCTTGTCCTCTACCTTCTTTCTTCACAATCAATGCTTCTAGCTCTTCTACCTCTCTTTCTTCATCTTCAAGTTGTCTCATCTCTTCCTCATACTTGAATGTCTTTTCAGAACTCTCTCTTGGATCATATCTTTGCTTGTTTCTTCTGGATACAAAAGCCTTAAATGTAGATTCAGTCTTAGGGGAAAAATCACCAAATTCACTCAACTCAAAAGCAACAATTTTCCAATCAGCATATCTCTTGTCACATTTGTTACTATTATGAGCTCTTCAGTAGCATGAGCCTTCAATTTTTAAGAAGGAGGCAATGATCTGAGCACTTTAGCTAAAATTTCTTGTTCATATAGGGTACCACTGACACATCTAATACCCTCACAAGTTCATTTACTCTTTGCATATAAGAAGAAATATTTTCATCTTCACCCATCTTCAAGGTTTCATACTTTCCTTTCAAACTTGTTAGCTTATTGACTTTCACAAGTGTATCTCCTTCATACAAAGTCTCCAGCTTCTTCCAAATCTCATGAGCTATGTTTAGATCCATCACATTTGTCATTTCCAAATCTGGCAAAGCATTCAACAAATCTTCAATAGCCCTGATATTAATCTCAGCCTCTTTAACCTCATCAGGAGTGGAAGGACCATTCTGAGGAATAATATATTTTTTCTTTATAATCTTCCAGAAGGGTTCACTAATACACCTCAAATGACATTCTATTCTAGCTTTCCATAGTTGGTAATTTGTTCTGTCAAATCTAGGACTGTCCTTCTTGTATGATGCCATCTCAGATCACCTCAAGATTTTAAAATTCTTCAGAGGAACCTACTCTGATACCAATTGTTGGAAAAACAAGGATAGAAAACTGAAAGGGGGGGTGAGTCAGTTGTCATATAATATTGAAACTTTTCCAACTTAACTTAACTTAATCTCATAGTTGATGAATGAATAATAAACCATAAACAATCAGCACATTAGGAACATGGAGAACATGAAGATTTTTTACGTGCAAACCTTGTTAGGGAAAAAACCATAGTGGAGGTCAATCCACAATATTATACCCTACTAAAAGTATAAAGAAGTATCAATGGGAATGCACATGCATTCAAGCACACTGCCTAGAGCTCACTGCTCAATTACAAGAGGGATCACTACCCAAGAAAGATTCAGAATAAAACCATCCATATTGTGAACTGAGAAAATAGCATCTACTAATGCCTGATTACAGTTCTAGTTAAGCACATGAACACTTCTTCAACCTTCTTCTCTCTTTTTCACACTTTGCTCTTCCTTTGAATGATCTGAACAATATTCACACATAGGACTCACACACTTGCACACTTATTCACCTCATTCATGCTTCCAAATGATAGAACAATCGCTCTTATATATCTAGAACATGGAATTACATTGCTATCAATCGACCACAAAGAAATAATAAAATAATTACAAACAATCAGCCCAAAATACATAAGAATTTTTCATGTGAATCCACCAAGGTTGGCCACAACATAGTGGAGACCCAAAACAACAACTCCAACACAAAAATACTTCAATTAATTTCTCCTCAAGGATTCACAACATGCTTCAACACCTAGTTGGCCATGAACATGAAAAACATGAACACACAAGAGAAAATCTCGGATCATGAGCACAACAATCAACACAAAAATGCAACATAGATAGAGCATGAACTAGAAACATCCACAAACACCATGAAACACTAGAGAATCATCCAAAACAACTAAAATTATAGAAATCACATGAACTTCCTTCAAAAACTCAAATTGAATTGACAAAAAATTTGTCAGAATACAAATCTTCATAACTTGACCAAATCTTCACGTGGGTCTCTGAAACTTGATGTGGATAATCTAGATATACTTAGCAAGAAACCATTTAGTTTACAACAACTGATAATCAATGTGCTGATCACACTGAAAAACTGATCTTCACTACTAAATTGACAACCTGAAGCACTTATTACAATTTTCTCAATATCCTCGACATATGGAGCTTCTAATACATCAATGCTAATATTGTTGACATTAATTACAACCACATATTAGCAAAACAACCACAACATCCAACAAAAATTATAGTCCTGCATCTTTGGGTGTCCTAGAGAGGTTTTCACTTGCAGATATGTCCTTTATTTTTACATTTTTTATCGTTAGAAGGTGCCTTTCAGTTTTCACCTAAAGACATGTCATTTTTTGTTTTATTTTTATTTTTCATTTTGTGACTAGAGGATGGAGTAGTCTCCCCAAACTAAGTTGCACAATCTAGGTCAATGGAAAATCCATCCTTGTGATCTCCACTTGGCATGCCCTCACGTAGCCCCATGAATTCTACAATGGCCTCATCATTCTGAAATATATCCATAACTGGCAGGCCTTGTTGATCCCAATTAATTAGTTGTGGATAGAATAAGGAGATACCATCATCAGTATTAGTAAATTATGGGGATGACACAAAAAGCATGTAGAAAGATTTAGAGAGGTTAAAGATAAAATTGTCATCATCCAACTCCCAATCGGATTCTATCCAATATTCTCCGTCACTAGATTCATACTCATTGTGAAAATAAGGGACAAAAGGACTATCATTTCAGTTGGTAGTGTCATGTGACAATTCAGATGAATCCAAATGATGGTCATTATTGTCAGATGGTTGGACAGATATGTCAGGGTTATGGATAATAGGATTGGAAGATGATGTTAGTGTAATTAATATTTAATTACACTTGCATAACTTTACTTAGGTAATATTTTAATTCCTATGTTAATTATTGTCATCCTTATCTTGTTGAGCTATCTTGTTGCTCAAGATAAGATTAGGGTTATGCATACTTTCTTTTATAAAGAAAATCATCTCATGTAATTATGATTTCCTGAATAATAATATTTGGACATCTTTTTGCAATAGCTTTTCTTTGTCTATTTTTCTCTTATGTGGAAGGTTTTTTAGTATGTATGTCTGATCTTGGTTTCTAACATGGTATCATAGCCTTGATTTGAAACCCCTTCTTATATTTTTGGAGAGATTCAGTGTAGAGTAGTTCAGAGTCCCTTGAGGGTTTCAGGCCTTGAGCCTATTTCTGGCTATGGTTGCAAGATCTTCTTGAGTTTGTCTATCTATTGGGTTTTCTTGCATGGTCACTTTTGGTGCACATTGGAGGAAATATGAGCTCATTTTTTAGTCCAGGGCTATCAAAAAAGTCAGGATTGACTTTTGTTTTGCCTAAATCTGACATTTTATGCTAGAGTTATGAGGGTTTGAAGATTTTCCAAATCTGGGAGTTGCGAAGCTTTTGGTGCATTTTCAGGTAGATTGGACTTCGCCATTAGATCTAGAGTGTCCGAGAGATGAAAAACAACATATAACTTGCCTATATTCGATGTCAACTATTCGTGAGACCAAAAAAAATTACCCAACAGGTTGTATGACCCACCAGGTACAGGGTACAATTTTGCAGAATAAAAAAAATCAAAATTTCTATATATATTATGTTTTAATTGGGCTTTAAAATTTTGGGTGAAATTATCAAATATGGGGTGGTATTTTATTTTTTTGGAGGGTTTAAATTTAATTTTCTGTGGACCATATCTGATACTGTCATACCAGTCTGCAGTCATTGTCGACTTTTGTCATTTCCTTGCTGATACCTCTTTCCATTCCCTCCACTGTTGGTGTTTATTCTAGCCTACCAGCCCCTTTCTCCTATCATTCCACAGATGGCACCCTCCATCCAAGCCTCTAGTTCTATCTAGGCCAGGAGCTTCGCTTGGCGGAGCGATGCCTCCAGTTGCACCACCATTGCACCACCTACCTGCCACCCACCCGACAATGGGTTCTTTTTTGCAACTGTGTAGGGTGCGGTCATATGGCAGACTGAGAGCTAGTGCCCAGGGGCTAGAGTTTTGTGCCCGTTTAGCCTTTGCTGACCCTGAATTTCCCTTCTACAACTATTTTTTTCATTTTGTCATAAATTTTGATCCCAAAGGCGAAATTTTTGAAATGAGATATCGCCAGAAAGTTGGCAAGCCCAGTTTTTTGATGGTACAATTTATTTTCATATATTTTTTTGTTTGGTGGGATTTTTCGATAATGATAAAATGGTCATGTATATAATCCTGGCAATTAATTAAATATTTATTATTTAATTAATTTTCTAAAGTCCTCTACATATGATTAAATTTAATTAATTTAATTATATTGTTCATTCATCTTATTTCTCTTCCATAATTAAATAAATTTATTTTATTTAATTATTTTCATATGTCCTCTTAATTAATTAAATAAATACATTCTATTTATTTAAATTAATTATCACTATTTGAATTTAAATTAAATCTTTTGATTTAATTAAGTTTAAATATTTCCCCTTTCTTCTATTTTAATTCTTCCTAATTAATTAAATGTTTCATTTAATTAATTTCATAAAAGTGATTTAATTAAATAAATTTTATTTAATTAAAAATATCTTATGTTTTCTTTCCAATCCAAAATTAGGTATTTTAACCTAATTGTGCAATCTTCTCATATCATAATTAAATATTTTATTTAATTATGAGATATTCTGCTTTTTTCAATAAAACATGATTAAAGCTCTTTTCTTATCACAAACTTTCTTCTGCTTTTAAAAGCTTAATTAAATATTTTATTTAATTAAGAAAAGTGAATGTCCTCCACAAATAAATAATTGAATTTTTAAATTCATTTATTTATCAGCTTTTAATCTTTCTTTTTTTCTTATCTTCTCTTCTTTTTCCTCTTTCATAATAAAATAGAAAAATCTGTTTCTAGGGTTCTTCTATCTTCTCCTTCAATTTCATCTATCTTCAGCCATTTGATCTGCCAGGAATTATCACAACCGTCAATCGAGACAGCCAATCAGAATCATTCAGAAAGTCCTATAAATACCTGTGTGAATCCAAACATTGGTAATAGGCAATTAAGTAGAGTTTATGCATTTAATTCATTTAGTATTCATTTATCATAGCATCATGTTTATTTCAAGTTTCTTAGCTAAAATCATTATCATAGCTTAATCATGCATTCATATCATAGCAAAATCTCGTTCTTTAGGAAGACAGTTTGTTGAGCCTAGCCACTAATCTGAGAACACAAGGCTGGAATCTACAAAAACACTAAAGATAGAGGACGATAGGACGACAACGGAAACAGGATACTGAGTTTGCACTTCTCTATTCCTTTTATATTTCTGTTTTTGTTATAATGTTCTATTGGTGTGTTTGAACTGGTTCTAATTCGTTTATGCACTTAATTTTCACACACACATTAAATGGCGCCCACCGTGGGGCCTATGCCCTGATTTTAGACTTCTTTCTTGCAGGTTTTTTTTGCAAGTTTGCTTACAGGTTTTCTGGCATTCGGCAGCGCGTTTTGGAAGATTCGGGAAATTTTCTTTTGCAGGTATTTCGGCGCATCTAGGCTCTGTTTCGGCGCATCTGGGAAACAGAGTGGCGCATCTGTCATTTTCTGTAGCGCATTTAGTATTTTAGTTAGCGCATTTAGGACATACTTTAGCGCATTTAAAGTTGTATCAGAAAATTAAAAAAAAAATCTCTGCATTTAGAATAGCGCATATAGTTTCTATTTTCGCGTATCTGGGTAACCGAGAAGCGCATTTGTTTTCTATTTTAGCGCATTTATGTAACAGAGTTGCGCTTTTGGTCTCTGTTTCTATGCATTCAGGAGACAGAGCTTCACATCTGGAATTGTAACCGAGATTCTGAGTCTGACGCCTTCCGTAGACAGAATTTCTTTCATTTTTATGTTGGGCTTAAAATGAATCAATCTAGGGTAGCCACCACACCTTTTATCATGCAGATAAAACGAACCCCATGTCTGTTGTGAAGCAACATCTTCACTTAGATTAAATCACATTTGATTTTGGTGCACATAAAATGAATCTGTCTACTCTTATTGACTGTGCTTGAAAGTGGTAGGTGATTATGCTCTCACCCTGTGCAAACTAGGTGATCAGAAAACCAGACCCACTTTTCCTCGTGGTGGTAACTCGATTTGATAATCAAGTATCCTCCTCAAGGCACTTGTGTGTGATCCTCAAAAAGAGAGAAATGGTTATTGACTCTAGAAATTGGGCCTTCCTTAAGGGAAAAGTACTCACCTTAAGGGATGACTCAAACCGGCAATGGAGCTAAGGCCAAGCTACCCCCGACCGGTATATAAATGTAAATCTTAAGGGAAAACCTAAGGTTGCTTGCGCGGATGTGTCATACCTGACGGAGCTTGTACCCCTTAAAACCTCAAGTAAGCTTAACCTCTTCAAGATGGAGTGCCACCTAATTGGTGATTAATCTCTTGCCCCATGTATGGCCACTCGAACAAGGGTCCTAAATTAAAAACTCTCGTGTAGTAAGTCCAAAACCTTCTATTTTCTAGTCTAGCACCAATCGGTGTGAAGCCTCCAAGACTTCGCAAATAATAGTAGAGGTGATCAGCTCACCATGGGAGTTTCATGGGGGTTGGAAGCTTGGTTGGCCTGAGAAGAGAGTGCACTATAAGGGGGAGCCCGTGCAGCCAAGCTTCTGGATTCACACGCTACTGATATGCGGTTGGGGAAACCCACGTGGAGTCTAGCGGATATTGTCCTGGCCTAACCTAGGTTGTGCTTGTCTTATTCTGTGCTTGGTTACAAATCAACTTAAATTAGACTGTTTGCTGTGCTTGTAGAAAATCATTAATTCAGATAAAGGATCATCCAAGAACAAACATGACAAATTTCAGCTGAAAACTGGTCAAAACTGTCCTAGAAAAACTGTTTTAGCGCATCTAGGGGAAAACTGCAGCGCATTTAAGCTCTGTTCTAGCGCATCTGTGTTCTGTTTCGGCGCATTTAGGATTTTATGTTGCACATCGGTGCTCTGTTTCTGCGCATCTGAGATTTTTTGAAGCACATTTGACTATTTCGCCAGCGCATTTGACTTTTTCTGTAGCGCATTTGGGAAACAGAGTAGCGCTTTTAGGTTTTTGTCACAGACCCAACTTTCTAAGATTTTACTCCCATGTTAAGAAAGTGGAAATCAACCAAGTTCACCAAGAAATTAGTTTTCAATAGGATCAAGAAGCCCAAAACAAATTTAAGTTACAAGAAGACTTTAGATCGCAGAGAATTCCTGTATAAGAGTCGAGACGTCTTGCTCCATTATCGCACATTCCTCCATAGATACCAAGACTACATTAGGGGATTCACCGACGATTATGCTGTAGAACCTTTGGCTACCCAAGCTTATTATCAAAGATTAGCATTATCTCAACGTCACAATTTGAATCAACCTCTTGAGTTTGAGAACATACCACAACCTTCAATTGAATATTCAACGCGTCCCAATCAGATCCTTCAGTGACCCTCGATCATATTCAAGGATTTCTTACATATGCCTATTTTTACGAGATCTAAACACAACAAAGCAGGAGAAACACCTCAAGAAGAGGGTGAACGAGATAGTCCTCTTTTTAGTGTAAGTCGCAATCCCCTTTTCAGTAACAACAATATGGCTGACAGAGAGGAAAGTTCGATACTTAAGGACAAAAACATGAACAAAACTCCTATAGGTAGTGATGATGAACAAGATGACGAACTTGAACTTAGAGAGGCAGAACAAAATCCCAAGTTTCTTAAAGCCCTTGAAAAGATTATACAACGTGACAAAGAGAAATACTTTCTTTTTCTAGCAGATAAAGGAGCTAAATTGCCTAAAGACTTTGATACTGAGAAATTAAAAACCACCGAGGAAGAGCCATCCCCATCTGAATATGCCTCCTTCAAAAAAGAGTTTAGAGAAATGCAGGGAGATATCAAAGAGTTACGAGGAGGAACCACAACCAAGAAGTACACTTTGGATGACATATGTCCTTATCCTTTTGATAGAAGTCTCAACATGATTCCATTTCCTAAACACTGTGAAATCCCCAAATTTGATCGTTATAATGGAAAATCAGACCCAGTTGACCATGTTAGAGACTTTCGAAACATGACATTGGAATTTGCCCACGAAGATACATATTTATTGTGATTATTTCCTCGAAGCCTTGGAGTCAACTCTATGGAATGGTTATCTAAGATTACACCTCTATTCGAACATTTGAGGAACTGATGAATTTGTTCATAAAATAATACTCCTACAACGTTCAACACCAGATCACCATGATTGATCTTTGCAAAGTTACGCAAAAACCTGGGGAATCTTTCACTACCTTTCTTCAAAGATGGAGGAGAATGTTCGCTAGGTACCCCCGTCATGTCCTTGAAAAGGAGAAAATGGTTACTTTCATCAATAGCCTCAACTCAGAAATGAGTTATCGTTTAAATCTACACTGTCCACCTTCCTTTGAGAAATTGATTGAGGATGCCATCACCATCGAAAGTGCTTTGGTCAAAAGAGGGACCATAAAACTTGATAGGGACAACCCTGCCTCATCTAACCATTACAACAATCAGGACAAGTCTAAGTTTTGGACCTGCAACAAGAATGTTGTAAACGATGGTGTTGTAGATGCAAATCATATCACGACTAAGCCATTTACCTTGAACACTCCTCGTAACAATAATTACAACCATGTCAATTCAGTCGCAAATCAAGGAAACAATCATCCCCCTCCAACGAACTATAATCAAGGGACTGCCAACAACCAAAACTACTGGAACAACAACAACAACAACAACACTACTTCAGGGAATACCTCAAACACGAAACCACAACGCTTTCCATTCTTCTCCAATAAAAGAACTTTTACTCCACTAGGACAATCCTTAGAATCGGCTTTCAAAGAGGTCATGGCAAAGAACGTCCTTATGTTACCCCCACAACGCAATTACGAACCTAATGTAAAACCTCCATCGTGGAACGAAGCCTATTTTTGCGACTACCATAGGTGCAGAGGTCATCATACAAACAACTGTCAAGGTTTGAAACATGCTATTCAAGATCTCATTGACAAGGGCATTATCACAGTAGAAGGACAGCAAAAATCCAATGAAGATCACCAAGCATTTCGAAATCCTCTACCAAATTATCAAAAGGGAGAATCTTCTGACAAAACTGTGAACCAAATTGATGATAATGTAATCTGTCACCTCTATACGGACGATGAGCGAGTCAACGTCATAAAAATCAAAGAGAAAGTAGACAATGGACAAGTAAATGTCACAACAAGAGCACAAGCTAAGGTTGTTTTGAAAGGTACCTCTTCAAAATCCAATGAGACCTCTCCTCAACACCAATATGACTTAGTTAACCAACTTCAAAAAACTCCAGCTCAAATCTCCATTTTTGAACTTCTAAAGATTTCCCCTGCACATAGGGAAATTTTAGATAAAACCCTCGTTGAAACGACTGTATCTACGGATTTGGATGTGAATTGATTTCAAACCATGGTAGGACATTTGTCCTCCCCCACATGCCTTTCATTCTTAGACAAAGATGATGTTTCCCTAACTCATCCCCACAATTCATCATTACACTTAGAGGTCATGATCCACAAATTCTATGTCAAACTTGTTCTAATAGATGGAGGGGCTGGTCTAAATATATGTACTTTGAAGGTGATTCAAGCATTAGGATTTGCCGAAGACTCCATTGATCCTAGAAGGAAGATTACCATTAAAGCCTATGATGATGAGGAGAGAACGTCTAAAGGTCTAATCATGCTACCAATCAGAGTGGGACCTGTTATCAAAAATACCTTTTGCCAAGTTTTAGAGCAAGATCTTGCATACAATATCTTGTTGGGTTGTCCTTGGATCCATGAGATGCAAGCTGTTCCGTCCACTTACCACCAATGTCTTAAGTTTCCGTATGATGGACAGGAAATCACTATACCAGCTGATAACTCAAACGCCCAAACTTGTGCCAATGTCAAAGCTCATCAAGATACTTTGGTTCCGAATAATCGAGAAGCACTTGCTGATGCTTCTTCTCAACATGCTACACACGTCAGTCAGTTAACTAAAAGCTTTGACAAGAAACTACAGTTCAAGGAAAGTGGAGTTGGGGAATATTCCCTTTGTCTTGCTAATCTACCTACGTCTCCTTGATCACATGGAAAACCTTCTATTACACCACAACAGATATCAGCAGCATCAACATCAGCACAGGTACAAACAGAGCCCACTACCAAGTTCAATGGACAATTTATCAAAGAAAAATTTCCCATGGGAGATCCTGAGGATACATCAATTCTAGATTGGCTCTATAAAGATGAAGAGGATGCAATTCTAAACGTCACCTTACCAACAGAACAATATGGGAAAGGATATTCTATCATGCAAAAGATGGGATATGATAATGGTCCTCTTGGAAAGAGAAAAGAAGGCGTAGTTGAGCCTATCCATCTTCCAGGACTTGCGGCATATGATAAAACTGGAATAGGCTATGAGGCTACCCAATCTAAACAATCCCAAGGTAATGTTTTTACACTGCAAGAAGGTTCCGATAAGAATGAAACATGTTTGGTATCAGTCCTGAATTACATTGAAAATAACTCTGACACAGATTCTGCTGAATATGAATGGGATACCATCCATGATAACAAATTTTGGAGAGACAAAGAGGTAGATGTCATACATAAGTATACGCCCGTTTTAATCAAAGGAGAAGGTTCAGGATCCCAACCACAAGAATCTGAACCACAAAGCAACTATGAGTCTAGTGATACTGAGTCAGATTTTAACGAACAAGATTATCAGGAGAATAGTCCCATCATTGACCTATCTCATACCTCGGATCCTACCGATAACTCTGTCTTGACCCTAACCATCGCCAATTTTACACAACCGGACAACGTCCTACCATTAATCCATCCCGATCTCATTGACTGGGATCTTACCGAACCTATGGATATACCTATTTTTCCAAATGATGAAGCTATCATAAACTTCCTTTCTGCCGATGATGTAAATAATTGTTCCACTAACGATTTTCGGTATGAAGTCTTTAATCAAGAGAGTGTCAAGTCTCCTAGCTGCAAAAATGAAAATAAAGATAAATGGTCTAGTGGTGAAAACTAGAATCTGGCAGTACTAGATCAAGCAAAAGACAAAATAAAGAGCGTATCAGATGGTGAAAACCTTTTTGAGGCAACATCTGATGGGACTCTTGACACTCTCCCAGAGCACTATCATGAGCGATCATCCATCTTGACTGAGCCTACAAAGGAAATCAACGTCGCAACTACAGATAATCCAAGGATCCTACAGGTAGCTGAATCAATGACAGCTAAAGAAATCCCAGAGTTCATGAATTTTCTCAAGGAAAATCAAGTCATTTTTGCATGGTCATATGCAGATATGCCCGGCCTTGATCCTGATCTCATTATGCATCATTTATCTATCAAATCAGGAGCCAAACCAGTAAAACAAAAACTTAGAAAGATGAATCCTCATATTGCACTATTGGTTAAAGAAGAACTCAAGAAGCTCCTCGATGCAGGTTTTATAAGATCAATTAACTATGTCGAATGGATTTCCAATATTGTACCAGTAGCAAAACCAGACAAACGTGTAAGAGTATGCACTGATTTCAGAGATCTTAACAAAGCTTGCCCAAATGATGACTTTCCGCTTCCAAGTATCGACACTATAGTTGATCTAACAGCAGGCCATGCCATGTACTCATTAATGGATGGTTTCTCGGGTTACAACCAAATCAAGATTGCACCAGAAGACCAAGAGAAAATAGCTTTCACTTGTCCGTGGGGAACATATTGTTGGAATGTCATGCCTTTCGGCTTGAAAAATGCTGGAGCTACTTATCAAAGAGCTATGACTATGATCTTTCACGACATGATGCACACATTCATGGAAGATTATGTAGATGACATATTGGCAAAATCACACACCAGAGAAGGACACTTGGAGATACTATCTAAAATATTTACCAGATTGGAGAAATTCAAAGTTCGTTTAAACCCTAAGAAATGTGTTTTTGGGGTCACATCTGGAAAACTGTTAGGATATATTGTTTCAGAAAAGGGAATTGAAGTAGATCCTGCTAAAGTTCGCGCAATCATGGAGATGCCTCCCCCAAAGAACATTAGTCAGTTGAGATCCTTACAAGGGCGACTCCAGTCTATCCGCAGATTCATTGCACAATTGGCTGACAAAAGTCTACCATTCACACATCTCCTACATAAGAATGTTCCTTTTAGATGGGATGATAAATGTGAAATGGCATTTCAACAAATCAAGCAGTACCTGATGAATCCACCAGTTCTTGTACCACCAAATCTAGACAAACCATTGATTCTGTATATTGCTGCAACCGAGACATCTTTGGGAGCATTATTAGCACAAGAAGACCATGAAGGGAAAGAACGGGCAATTTATTACATTAGCAGAACATTGACAAGTCATGAGCTTAGTTACACTTTCATTGAGAAGGCTTGTTTGGCAGTCGTCTTCGCTTCACAGAAATTCTGACATTACATGCTAACTCATACAATTAAGCTTGTTTCCAAAATTGATCCACTCAAGTATCTACTAAGTAAAGCATCACTAACAGGAAGGTTAGCAAAATGGATCATGATTTTGAGTGAGTTCGACATCCACTATGTTGATCGCAAAGCAATCAAAGGACAAGTTATCGCGGATCAACTAGCAGACGCTCCTCTCCAAACAGAGCACCCTTTACACATTGAATTTCCAGATGCTGATGTCTTCACAGCAGACTTTAAGCAGCCATGGTCCTTATACTTTGATGGTTCTTTTACTCAACATGGCTCGGGGGCAGGCATTCTCTTTGTCACCCCTCAAGGGCATACCATTCCTAGGTCCTATAGGTTAATGTTTCCATGCACCAATAACATAGCCGAATATGAAGCACTGATCACTGGACTGAAAACAACATTAGAATGGAGGATTACCGAGCTACAAGTTTATGGTGACTCACAACTAGTCATTAATCAAATCAATGATGACTATCAGACTAAAGATGACAAGTTGTTACCATACAAGAAGATGATTGATGACTTCAAGAAGTATTTTGTGGACATTCAGTTCACACAAATTCCGAGGATTGACAACAAAGCGGCCGACGCTATGGCTACGATCGCCTCATTGATACAACTCCCAGACAAACAGACTCGCTATGAATTTCTGGTGGAACAATTATTTACACCTGCCTATGACACACCTGAAAGCCAAATTATCTGCCACCTAGTAGGATCCGATTCACCCTGGTATGGCAAGATTTATGCATACCTAAAAGATGATATATTACCACCTGACTTGTCCCGCAACCAAAAATGTAACTTTATCCGACAATCCTCTCGATATACCCTTATCGCTGATACCCTTTATCGCCGTGGTCTTGATGGTACTTTACTTCGATGTCTTGAACGTGATGAATCTGACAAAGCTTTACAAGAAGTTCATGGGGGCATTTGTGGTACTCATTCGAGTGGACTAACCTTATCCAAAAAATTGATCAGAATGGGTTACTACTGGCCTACAATGGAAAGGGAATCATTTACCTTTGCTAAAACATGCTCAAAATGTCAGATTCATGGGAATCTTATTCATGCTCCTGCACAAGAACTTCATTCCTTTACACCCACCTGGCCATTCTCTCAATGGGGGTTAGATCTAGTGGGAAAAATTCATCCTTCTTCTTCAAATGGGCATAAGTTCATCATCACAGCAACGAAATATTTCACTAAGTGGATTGAGGCAGTACCTCTCTCTAAAGTCACTGGAAAACAGATCTCATCCTTCATACTCAACTACATTATTTGTCGATATGGTATTCCTAATGCCATTATTACAGATAATGGCCGACCATTCAAAAATCAGGTTGTTGATGAACTTTGTGAAAGATTCCATATTCAGCACAGATATTCGACGCCTTACTATCCTCAAGGGAATGGCCAAGCAGAAGCCTCAAACAAAACCATACTAAAGATTTTGAAGAAGACTGTCAATGACTCAGGGAAGGATTGGCATGTTCAACTCAATCTTGCCTTGTGGGCTTACAGAACTAGTGTCTGAACGCCAACAGGAGCAACACCTTTTTCCCTCGTCTATGGAGCAGAAGCCATACTGCCTTTAGAGGTAGAAATACCTTCATTAAGAGTATCACTGAAAGGTCTCATAACAGATGAGGACTACAGAGTTTCCCGACTCCAAGAGTTAGAACTTTTAGATGAAAAGAGACAGAGAGCAGCAGACCATTTAAAAGTATATCAACAGATGATGTCTCGCAGCTATAATCATAAAGTCAAGCCACGTACATTTCAGGTGGGTGATCTAGTTCTGAAAAAGAACCTGCATAATCAACAAAACAGAGAAAAGAAAGGAAAGTTTGAACCAAATTGGTTAGGCCCTTATGTGGTTATTGTAGTCTACGGATCAGGAGCATACAAGTTATCAACGCCAGAAGGAGACCTATTGGATGAACCCATCAATAGTATACATCTTAAGAAGTATTATGTTTAAGTCAGAAAAAGTCCTGAAGAAATACAAAAACAGCAGAAAAAGTCCTGAAGAAATATAAAAATAGCAGAAAAAGTCCTGAAGATATACAAAAACAGCAGAAAAAGAAGTCCACAAAAATGCAAAAGCGGCTGAGAAAAAAGTCCACGAAGATAGCAAAAACAGCGGAAAAAGTCACGAAGAAATGCAAAAAAATAGCGAGAAAAGTCCGAGATATACAAAAGCAGTGAGGAAAAAGTCACGAGATGTACAAAAATAGCGAGGAAAAAGTCACGAAGAAATCCAAAAAAAATCTAAAACATTTTAAAAAGAAATCAAAAAATGCAATAAATGAGATGAGTGAAAATCGGCAAAGCAGACACTATCACGTATCTCTCCATCTATTAGTTCCTGTTTTGCACTTATCTTTTCAAAAGCTTCCTTTTTTCGCATCTTTTTCCGCATCTTGAGGTCATTAATCGCACCATCCTGCCGCCATTTGCCTAGAGAGTTAAAACGTCTTACCATGGCTTGATCGTTTGTACATATTCCTTTCCACTAGTTGTGTCAATCAACAAGGCAAAAACTCAACTGGGGGCACTTAACTTTCAGAGCATACCAAAACAGCTAGACCATGACATAGCAATACGAGCATACCAACAAACAACAAACTCCTTTGTCAATGTTATCTGATCATGACACACTTTTCAGCAAGATATCATATCATTTGTCTATTGGATGATCCAAATATCTGAATAATGTATGCATTAACAGTATTACATGTTTGATTAAAAGTTGTTTGATTTTCGATATCATTACTCGGGAGCATACTCAATGATGTACTGCACTAGAGTAGCAAGGAACGAGAATGATTTTTCTTTGTCTGCTATCTTGAGGATAACAGCTCAATCTGATGCAAATATGTCAAAGGACATGATGCTCAAAGCAAATATCATCGATGACATTTCCACATTTGCATCAGAACGGTGGTTAATCTTTGTCTGTTTATGCAAGAAATGCTCAGGTCATCTCGGTTCAATTATACCTCGATGCTTGTGTTCGCTTGCTATATCAAAATTCATGAAAGTTGTACTCTAGTCATCATTGGCGCTAATTTTCCCTCTGATGCTTGTACATACTCCCAACATTTTAAATGTTCTATGATGATTCAAGAAGGCTTATAACAGGCTCAACAAACTAGTTAGTTTCATATAGTTGCATGTTCATTAGATCATTGTATACATCTGCATATTGGATTCATATCCGTATTTTGAAGGGCTGAATGAAGGTATTCAAACGGTTGTTATTAAGTTTTGACCTTTTCGTCGAGGACATTTGGACATTTAATTCCTTGCATTCATTCATTTCATATCATCTTATCATTCTTCATTCATTTATCATTTTATCATTTCATATCATTACCATTAATATTTCCTTACCATTTACCATTTATCATTTCATTTTTCATTATCATTTATTCTTTATCATCCATTTATCATTTATCATTTCATTCATCATTTATTCTTTATCATCCATTTACCATTTTTTCATTTCATTTTTCATTATCATTTACCATTTATCATTCCATTATTCATTTACCGTTTCATCATTCATTTCTCATTTTATCATCTCATACCGTTGCATTACCATCCACATTTATCATTTTATTATCATGTTACCATTTTACATATCATTTTACCATATTACCATTCATACCACATTCATTTTCTACCATATCACGATGCATTTCATACATGGAAAATTCAAAAAGAAATTAACATCTCACATATATACATACATCATCACAAAATCATTGCATACACATCATAATCACTGGATCATCCTGCATTATATGGATTAGTCCGCACATGTAATAAAAGCATATCAAAATCCATCTCATAACATACATGCATAAACATCATATCCATATCATATCATAAATGTACGAACATAACATCATCTGAAATACCGCCACTGCATATCATCACTCATCAAAATAATACAAATGTCCAAATGTCCAATGAAACTAATAAAAGGTCAGAACATAAATACATCATACATGATCAAAACACAGTATACATAATGAATCAAGCCCCAAAATGGCTAACTGGTCGATGCCCCTGACGGAGCTGGTCCAGAAGGAGGTGGCCTACTGCTGGTCCCTGCATCAGGATCCCGTCGAGGCCCGGTAACCTCTCTACCGTGTGTTGATGTCCAGGATCGGGTCCTCGTCTGGCTGTGTGATCTGGGATATGGCTCTCGCCGCTCAGGAGGGCATAGCTCCTCGTAACGAACTCTGTAGTACTCTACCTCTCTAGCTGCCTCGAATCCCTCTATAATGGCCTCTCGTAGGGATGTACTCTCTACGGTACCCATCAACCTCTGTGCTACACCCTCAGCCTCCTGTGCCCGCCGTCTAAAGGCATCCCTCTCTGCTACTAACTGTGCCACCTGAGGATCCAGGGCAGGCATGCGAACTGATACTTTGTGCGTACTGTGCACGAGGCACATTACTATGCAAGGTATTGCCTATAAGCTATCCATTATACGTGCACTTTTGACTAACTCGAGAAGAGGTACTGCTGCTTACGAGAAGGTCTGCGACCGCAGCGCGTCTATGCATTGCCCTCTTGGAATGAGGGATGTCCACCTAATCGCAGATGCGTGGCTGTGCCGGATCACGGACCAGCGGGAATCACATTGCTTTCTGCGGGGCGTCTAGTATCTGGCGTCTCTGCTTCATCGGAGTCATCTCCATCATGCCAGATCCTCCTGCTCTCCCTCCTCCCGACTCCACTCTCCTGGCTCTCCTCTCCCCTCCTCCCTAGCTCCACTCTCCTCCTCTCCGCCCGCCCAGCTGCTCCCTCCACCCGCAGCCTACTCCCTCCACCCATGCTTTGCTCTCCACGCCACACCTCCTGTATCCACATCACGGGCGTGGGACTGCTCGATAGCGTGCCTCATGCGTAGCGTGAGCGAGTGGAAAATGATGAGTATGAAGAGAAGTCTTGAGCGTGGTCATTTGTCATCCTGCGTCAAAATATGTCGGCTGTCGGCCCATACCTCGGTAGCGTAAAGACATGTACTCGTGTAGGGCAGGTAGGGAATGCATGGCCCCCATCCTACATCCCCCTTGCGCCGCCCATAATGAGCAACGCCCTGGGGCATCCCCTGCGTAAAACCAAACTGTCTCAGAACCCGTAGTGCTAGAAACCTCTCAATAATAAAGGGCGTCCGCCCTATCAGGTATCGCGGTCTGCACACAAACGGCATCTCTAACTGATCCGTCGCCCATGCCTCGCAGTCTGTGTAGGGCCTCCATATCACTGCATCCACATCATCTAGCACTCGCCACCAGTACTCTACCTTGCCCAGCCTCTGCTGGACAACTGCACCAGAATACGCATATACGTATGGCCTCCCTACCGGTCTCACCCTAGTACACAATGGTCTCGTGACAGCAATGTGCTCCCACGCCCAGATCTACAATAATGTAACTCCACTCGCCAGGCTGGTGGATCCTCTGTATACAATTCGATGAAGGTCATGATACATATCCGCCAAGACGCAACTCCCCTAGGCAAATCTCCGCGGCTGAGTGATCATCCACTCTAGCATCCTCCCCCACCCCACGGAAAATCCCTTAGACTGATGGTCCAGTCCAAGGAAACCTCCAACAAATGCTGCCAATACCGCTACTAGAGCTGGATACCTGCTGAAGTCATCCCAGTCTATCCAGTACCCATAGATACCGGGATCGCCACATACCCACTGTAATGCCTCTGTCCCACTGATCTCCTTATGGTCATAAACCACAAGGGCTCCAACCACCAGAATCCCTAGAATCCGATACACGTCCTCCGGTGTCACACTCATCTCACCCGTCGGCAGGTGGAAGGTGTTATGCTCGGAATGCCATCTCTCGGCCAAGGCCGTCAATAGTCCCCTGTTGGCCCGAATACCTCGCGGCATGGTCAACAGTGGCCCCAATCCACAATCTGCAATCACCTGTAACTTGGCCGGTGTCAACTCTCCTATCTGCTCCCAGCACAAGGGGAACCGCTCTCTGATCTGGAGGCTTTTGAAAGCCTCCTATTTTGTCCAAAAACATCACAACACCCAACATAACATATCAATAATCTATAGCAAGTGCTACATCAATCTATCAGCATGACTAATCAATCTACTCTATCATCATTTACTATTTGTTTTTCTTTTCAGGAAAGCAAATTTATCAACACATATCCTTTTCGGTTTGTATTTCAATCATGGATGCAAATTTAAATCTCTATTTTACTATTTGTTTTCTATCGCAGAAAGAAAATTTATCACAACGTTTACTCTTTGTTTTTCAATCGCGAGAAGCAAAGTTATCAAAATTCAAATCAATCAATTTCTCATCTACTCTTTGTTTTTCAATCGCGGAAAGCAAAGTTATCAATTCTCTATTCAAATTTCTATCCTATCAACATGATGATCTGACAATTTATCTATCTATTGACTAAAGAAGTAATTTTTATCACTATTTTTTCAGCAAATGGCTATTCTGGGGAAAATTTCCTAAATGCGCAACTCTGTTACTCATATGCGCTAAAAACCCATATGCACCAAAGTTTTTCTCAAAAGCGCAACACTGTTTCCTAAATGCGCTAAAACTCTGAATGCGCAACTCTATACCTCAGATGCGCTATTCTATCTATCAAATGCGTGACTCTAACATTTTTAGACCAAACCCTAAATGCACAGTTATGTGCCCTAGATGCGCTAAATCTCTGACCTAGCGTATTTCGACCTATATGCGCAACTTTATCTGTCGGATGCGCTAAACGATCAGTTTGTGACTTGTTGCTAGATGCGCTACAGAAGACCCTAGATGCGCTACACTATTTGTCGAATGCGTTAAAACTATACCTAAATGCGCTAAAATGTTCCAAAAAAAATTGCAGTCCGACTTTAAATCAATTCAATATCGATCAAAAATGCAAAATTTGACAACTTAGAGGTTTCGAATCACTCACCGGTGGTCCATACGCTGCTGGTCTCTGATACTGTCGTGCTCGCTCGAACCTATGTCTGAGCACGGGGATCACCATTTCGCCAAGTCACTCTCAGAGCTCAAAATTCACTATAGCAACAGGGTGAAAATGACACCTCATTTTACCCCTTTTACCTTATAAGGGTCTTTTCAGGATGGGCAGTAGTGGCATTTCCCATTTTTCATCTTCTTTTTCACTGGGGCATCAACCACATTATCTATCAGGAGCTAAATCACTGTTCCTCAATCCTTATCAATTTCTTCTTCCGTGATTTATCTCCCGAGGGGGCATCATCAATATCGAAAATCAAAAACATATCAGGGGCAAATTTTTTTTATTTTTCTTTGAAGCAATGCGTTTCACACATCACTTCAAAGAGGGGCAAAATGTATACGCATAAAAATGGTCATGTATATAATCCTGGCAATTAATTAAATATTTATTATTTAATTAATTTTCTAAAGTCCTCTACATATGATTAAATTTAATTAATTTAATTATATTGTTCATTCATCTTATTTCTCTTCCATAATTAAATAAATTTATTTTATTTAATTATTTTCATATGTCCCTCTTAATTAATTAAATAAATACATTCTATTTATTTAAATTAATTATCACTGTTTGAATTTAAATTAAATCTTTTGATTTAATTAAGTTTAAATATTTCCCTTTCTTCTATTTTAATTCTTCTTCTAATTAATTAAATGTTTCATTTAATTAATTTCATAAAAGTGATTTAATTAAATAAATTTTATTTAATTAAAAATATCTTATGTTTTCTTTCCAATCCAAAATTAGGTATTTTAACCTAATTGTGCAATCTTCTCATATCATAATTAAATATTTTATTTAATTATGAGATATTCTGCTTTTTTCAATAAAACATGATTAAAGCTCTTTTCTTATCACAAACTTTCTTCTGCTTTTAAAAGCTTAATTAAATATTTTTATTTAATTAAGAAAAGCTGAATGTCCTCCACAAATAAATAATTGAATTTTTAAATTCATTTATTTATCAGCTTTTAATCTTTCTTTTTTTCTTATCTTCTCTTCTTTTTCCTCTTTCATAATAAAATAGAAAAATCTGTTTCTAGGGTTCTTCTATCTTCTCCTTCAAATTTCATCTATCTTCAGCCGTTTGATCTGCCAGGAATTATCACAACCGTCAATCGAGACAGCCAATCAGAATCATTCAGAAAGTCCTATAAATACCTGTGTGAATCCAAACATTGGTAATAGGCAATTAAGTAGAGTTTATGCATTTAATTCATTTAGTATTCATTTATCATAGCATCATGTTTATTTCAAGTTTCTTAGCTAAAATCATTATCATAATCTTAATCATGCATTCATATCATAGCAAAATCTCATTCTTTAGGAAGACAGTTTGTTGAGCCTAGCCACTAATCTGAGAACACAAGGCTGGAATCTACAAAAACACTAAAGATAGAGGACGATAGGACGACAACGGAAACAGGATACTGAGTTTTCACTTCTCTATTCCTTTTATATTTCTGTTTTTGTTATAATGTTCTATTGGTGTGTTTGAACTGGTTCTAATTCGTTTATGCACTTAATTTTCACACACACACATGTAGACATTAATTAATATCAAATCTTGTTAGATAGTTACCTATCTCAGTATCTTTTGTAGTTGGTTTTTTTAGTTCAACCAAACAAGACTGTATGTTACGTCGTTTAAGGGTGCATACAAAACCTACTCAGTGTCCAGAAATGAAACCCCTCTCTTTAAAGGCTTGCACCATTTTATATGTAGCTATGAAGCAATCTGGTGAAGTATAAAGCGGTTTGCTCTATTTTATTTAATTCTTTGGGGCATCCATGGAGAATAATTGGGAGAAAATTTTAATTTTCAGTATTTTTTATACTTTGTTTTAGAATAGATGTTAAATATTTGAAAATGTTCCGAAATTTAAATGAATGGAAGAAATTTTATTGAAAATATTTTTTCCATAAAGTTGTTGAATGCTTAATGCTAAATCTACTTAAGTGATGGAAAATAATTTGTGATGTTCATGAAATATTATGGAAAATATTTTGGTTTCATGATGTTTGAACTCATTATTTCAATTTGGAATTTACAATTAAAATATTCAAGGAACAACCATAGTCCCTTTGAGATTAACAAAAATATCACATCAGTACCCGAGAGCGACCTTAGTGCAACCATGACCTGGTTATCAGAGACTTGGGATTGAACGAAAGCCAATATTTTCCCTATTAATGCAGAATCCCCCTTTAGGTTGTCTTTGTTCCATATCTTTCAAGAAGGATAGGCTCTTTGTTGTCTTGTCTATGAAGAATTTATTCACCCTGTTTACTGTGAGTGAAACCGTCATTAACAGGAATTAGTGCTAGAAGGAGGGCCTCTCTTTGATATTTTGGGTTTCATTCCTTGGAATTGGAGAATTATACTTTGAAATGCTAATTCTAAGTCTGATAAGAAGCTTGTAGATGAGAAATTGAATGCAAGCTAGTCTTCATTATGGAAGTTGGAAAACTTTGGAAAAAATTTAATTAGAAATTGCATCCTTTGAGTTTATTTACTTTTGGGAGAGTCACCGAGTGTAGGATTCATGAAACAACTAATCATGGTGAACTTAAGTGTGAAATTTTTTTAACTAGGGTAATTTTGGCCACAAGTAAAGTGATTTCATTAATAGAGTAGGTTCTAACTACTAAAAGAAAGGGATTGTTAACGAGAAAAATGTTTTTCCCTCGTGAAGTTGGAAATATTAGAAAATTAATCGATATACCAAAACAGTTGGAAAACTGTGATTATTATAAAGAAAATTCCAATGCTTTGTAGGAAAATAAGTGAGAATATCAAGATTCAAAGATATTTCATCACAAATGAGGAAACAACATTGATGAATTATCATTTCCTATATACATGGAAAACTCGGATAATGAGAACAAGCGATAAAATCGAGCGGTAAACGTGTGTATTGTGCTTCAAGTTGAAAATTCACAAGCTATAAAAAGACATTTTCCTAATTTATACAAGATACAAAATATCAAGTTTTTTACTTTTTCTCTTTTTGATAGTAATATAAATAGTGATATATCTTGTTCTAACGAAATGCAAAGTGAAAACAGGGCCAAAGATATGAAGATTTTCAGAGGAGGAAGTAGAGAAATAAATGCAGTCATTCATGGAAATGGATCAGGGCTAGAGGAAGGTACAATATGGTTGCATCAAATGAAATGTATGCAATCGATCTCTAATGAGATCATTTTCATACATATGAACCAAACTATGGGTAAGTACACTTTTGAATTTATGATGTTTAAACACAAAAAATTTAAGATAATCCATTATTACAATAGAATACTGAGAATTTTGATAAGCTAATTTAAAGACAAACCTGCTGTAATTCATACCAAAATTGTAGAATAAATAACCATAGAAATCAAAGTAAATTTCTTTATTAGAGTTAATCTTTTGTTATGTTAGAGTTAGGGTAGTTAGGGTTAGTTTTCTTTTTGTAGGGATTTCTTTGTGTTTGTTTTCTTTTCTTTTGTCATTTTTTTTTGTTCTTTTCTTTTGTCTGGCCTCTACATTAGAAAATTATGCTTAAACTTATCTTATGCATGAGAGTGAATTTAAACATTTGCAAAATTGAACTAAGAAAGAGAAATAATAAAGCCATACACAGTAAAACACGCTTTTAAAAATATACCAAAAGATATATATATATGTGTGTGTGTGTGTATCACGTATATACATCAGATATCAGAAATCCTCGTTCAAAAAAAAATTTCAAAAAGAGAGTGAGAAAAGTTGTAGATAATAGTAGTCATTTAGTCGATGTGGGACACATCTTCCTTTAGGGCTAAATACCCTATGTAGGCAAGTTCCTGGTGGGCTTAAAAGTATTGGATATGGAGATCAGTGAGAAAGGGCTGAAGTGGAACCACTTCCCCATGTTCTAGGAACCAAGGAATATCATCCATGGAGAGAATCCCAATGGTCAAATATTCAATAGATAAAATGGTATCTAGATTCTCCAAGAATTCAGGTTTCACTATCAAGTTGGAAGCAGCGCAAACGTCTTCAACAAGTAGCCCAATGTCTAGAAGTGATGCTACAAAGTGAGAAGCTATGTCAGAGTAAAAATGAAAGTAGTTGTTGGATGCAACATATCTTTCCTCAAGGACTAAGCATAAAATTGGCACAATGAAACTAGAAGACCTAATGAAGAAGACCTTTTCAAGCCCTTGTGATGTGATTCTCCCTAAGAAAACATTATGTCTATGAGAACAACCTAAGAAAATTGGAGTATCCATGGATAAGAAGCAAATGCAAAGACATAGAACAAAATTGCAAAAACAAAATAGAAAAAGAGAAAAAGAGAAAAAGAAAAGTGTGAAGAATTCGAGAAGAAATGCAAGAATTTATAGAGAGCCATAAGAAAGTTGCGGTACATAGTTTCCTTGAGTAATTTTTTTTGGAAACTGTAAGTGAGGTGGTAGCTGGACAATTATCTTTAGAGTTAAAGGTTAAACCAAATTAATTCTTTACACATATCTGGTAGAAATTGCTTCAAATTTGAGCAATACAGAGATTGTGAATCAAGCAAGTTGAAGATTTTGAAATTAATAGTGGTCATTTCAAATTGTTTAAAAGAGTCGTATTAATTATGGAGGTACTTATGTGTGTGTAATACAAAGGAAAATGAAGCCAACAAGGCAGTACATGTCATCACCTGAGTAAGTTGAAGAGATAATACATGTTGAATAAGGCGTGTGAATTTAATGTAGAACAATGTGATCATGTTTCAAGGTAATCATGAAATTTTTGATCCATTAATGAAGTGCAACACCATCAAGTCGAAATAGCTAGCATAAATTTTAGTAGTTGCCATAAAATTTAATTGGAAAGGTGCTAACTAATGTTTCTAAATTTAGATTTAAATTTGGAGATTAAGTTGTCTATTGCTAAATTTTAATTTATGCATATTTTTTAACATATAGTGGGCTACAGTTAGTTGGAAACACATACCTACAGGGAATCATTAAATAATTTTTTGGGAAGTAGTGAATTGATAAAGGGATTTGCATTGAATGAAAAATAAAAAAGTAACCTTCACTACCACTATAATTCCCAACCCAATAGAGGTGCTCCATTGCTTGAAAGTTGATAAAAGAGCTATCATTGAAATATCAAAAGTGAAAAATGAGTTATCATTGCTATATATAAAAAAAAGAGATATCAACTCTTTAGGCTATCCAAATAACTCTACTGGGGCTATAGACGCTTGACCAACAGTAGAGCTATGTTTCAGGGAATTATGTAGATAACCTTGTCAAGGCTATGGACACTTGACTGGCAACAAGGCTCTATCCCTAGTTGGCTTTGGAGGATTACTATATTATGTAGTTCAATGTTAATGAACTGATTCTTTTTACTAAGTTCTAAAAACTAGAATTAATCGGAGCACACATGGATGTTTCCAATGGAGTTTTACTTTTTTATGCCAAAATCTAGGTAAAGGTAGAAGTTATTGTTTTAAAATATGTATAAGTTTCAATTTACAACTAGTGATTTAATTTCAAGTTTGATTTAAATTTGGTTTTATTGGTTGCAAGTTGTTGTGTGGTCTCACAAAATGCCCCAAGACTAAAAAGACTTGGGGACCCAAGTGAAAAAATATAACTCTTACGGTAGGAGCTAGTAAATTGGAAAATCATCGAAAGTGAAATAAAAAATATTTGATAATAAAATTACTTCGTAATGTAAGTGTTTCGGGCACCAGGAACCAGGTACCAGAAACATAGAAAAGGAAAAAGATAATGTGAATTTGAATGGAAGGCTCTAGTCCAATATGAAGGAGTCTGGTATGAAGGATTCCAGTATGAAGGATTCTAGTATAATGGAGTTCCGGTATAACTAAGGTCTAGGAAAGTAAGTGGAAAAAGTTGAATACCAAGTGCTGGGTACTGGGTTGTAATGTGAAGTGAAAATGCTGAAATTTTAAAATTATCTAACGATCCTAGTTATCCGGTATATGTATGAGGATTCATGATATGTTTTTGAAATGCATGTTGATTATGAGATTTTTGTACTAACATTTGAATAATGGTTTTATTTATGTGAGATGTTATAAATATTTTTAAAGGGATTTAATATGTGGAATTTGTGATTGTAGGAAATATTGATTGTGATGCGAAGCTCAAGTATGGATGGTCAGGAAAACTTGAATCATGGATGGAATAATTTTTAGTCCAGTTTGATTACTCTAGGAGATTATAAGGTAGAGAGCTTTGAGTCCACTAGAATGTTGGGGATCTCGGTATTTCACATGCGGTAGAAACAAATGCCAATGTTCAAGAGAGCCCATTCCCAAGAGTGATAGAACTAGAGCCAAGCGATGTGTGGGGGAAAAAATTCTACCTTTTTATTTTGAATATATGGGAAGTCCCTACACATTATCATGATTTGAAGTATCATCCTGGTGAAGATTTAGGATCAGCACCCGAAGAGCTTCAACGTGTGATTGGAGTTGACTTCCATTGACTTCAATTACAATTCTCCAATTGGTCACTACATTCCACGTGCCTTGACAAGAATGGTCCCTTAGATTTTCTCTCATGTAGTTGTCTTATCCTATTTAAGCCTTGTGTGCTATAAAAGGCAGAGGATCTTTACTTTTATTTTTAAGTTCAAAATTTGTGGATGTCGGAGGAGCATAAACTTTTAAGTTTTGTTCTTTTTTCCTATTTTCTGAACCATTCCAATGTAAAACTTTGTATTCACGTAGACATTAATTAATATCAAAGCTTGTTATATAGCTACCTATCTTAGTATCTTTTGTAGCTAGTTTTGTTAGTTCAGATGAACAAGATTGTATGTTGCATCATTTAAGGGTGCATACAAAACCTACTCAGTGTCCAAAATCGAAACCCCTCTCTTTAAAAGCTTGCACCATTTTATATGTAGTTGTGAAGTAATCTGGTGAAGTATAAAGCAATTTGCTCTATTTTAATTAATTCTTTGGGGCATCCATGGAGAATAATCAGGAGAAACTTTTAATTGTTAGTATTTTTTATACTTTGTTTTAGAATAGATGTTAAATATTTGAAAATGTTCCAAAATTTAAATGAATGGAAGAAATTATATTGAAAATATTTTGTTTTCCATAAAGTTGTTGAATGCTTAATACTAAATCTACTTAAGTGATGGAAAATAATTTGTGATGTTCATGAAATATTATGGAAAATCTTTTGGTTTCATGATGTTTGAACTCATTATTTCAATTTGGAATTTACACCTAAAATATTCAAGGAACAACCATAGTCCCTTTGATATTAACAACAATATCACATCAGTACCCAAGAGTGACCCTAGTGCAACCATGACCTGGTTATCGGAGACTTGGGATTGAACATGTTAGCTCTCAAAAACATAGGTTTTAACCACAAAATGTTGCCAAGCTTTCAGGACGTTTCAGGGTAACAGAACAAGGTTTGAAACAATCAAACCTTCTACTCTTTAGGTGCTGCAAGACCAAGGCAGGTGTACCTCTCTGAATAATACAGATTTAACTTGCAATCAATCCACTTGCAACACTTGCTCACAATGGCACATGGGAGTAAACATATGACATCTAACTTGAGAATTGTGACAATAATCTGATCTAAGTCCTAGATACTCAATTAAAAGAAATTGAATGAATTAATAATAATGAAGTGCACAGACTAGTGCCTTGTTGGGTATGTGGAGTCAAATGAGATCAAGATAAGCAACACTTTCTGGAGAAGACACAAATTATCCGGCATACATTTTGTTTACAACTTGATAGACATGCAATAATGTGACTACTAAGTTCTACTTCAACAATCCAAAATGAATTTCTCTTATTACTATGATCAATAAAAGGATTTTAATCTTTTGCTTGAAAGAACAAGTTGATTAATCACACAACTACAACAAATGTGTATTGATAAATTGAACATAAACTTGTTATGTCAATTTACACAACCAAAAAAATCAATTATGGAGACAACTTAGCAACATTTTTCATTTTATTTCAACAGATAATTGACACCAGAGAAATGTAGCAACATCAACTGAATCTCATAAATACCTCCATTGTGAAAATCATGCAATAATAGCCTTTGATTTGATAGTTCTATTCTACTGTATCTATTTGCAGTGTATCAGAAATCTAATGTCTCATCTCTATTTACAACAACAACATGCTTATTTATACCAGCATGAGAAAAATATCAAAATAAAATATTATGTCGGCCCTCCACAAGATTCGGGCTCAAAATACATCGGCCTGCAATGGACACCCACACATATTCATGTTGGCCCAACACTCTAAAATTTTGTTTTCACCAGTGAGTAGTCGACGAGACATCCATATTGTCCTGCTGAAGGAAATTCATTCGCTTATCACTCTGCTTGCATCCCTATTTTAATCGCATTCGTCGTAGCTACCCGTTAGTCATATCGAGATCAAATAATGTTCCTTTGTTTACACTCTACTTTTCTATAACTCATAGGTATCGTAGAGAACTCACACATAATGTATTAAGTTTCACTGAGAGCCCATACTATTTTCACAGTCACCAAGACACAGGGAGAGTCATACCGAAAAGCATACATGTTTTGTCCACTATCGCCATGACCACACAACTTTGGAGAGACCTCATATAGATTGGAACTTGTTTTGCTGAAGATCTTCACTTACATTAAGTCACCGAGACACGAGCAAAGTTCACACCGACGAACTCCCCTTGTTCAATTTATTGTCACCGTAGCTCATCTGGGTCGGTAAGAGGTCACATAGATCATTTTAAGTTTCATCGAGAGCCTACATCCAACTTCATGTCACCATGACCGCAAGATTCTCTCACCGAAAGGACACCCAACGTGCTCGCCAAGACCCAAGCCTTTCGCCATGACCTCCTGCTGCAAATACATGCCTTTGCCGATGTCCTATGTCACCAAGATAGATATAAAGTTCTACCGAAAGTATACTCAAAGAGAAACTATGTGTACGGTCGGCGAGACCGAAGGTCACTCGCCAAGACCTTACAACGACAACCATATCTCCCACCGAGCCACTCCATCCACTGTCGGTCGGTAAAACAAAATGAAACTACCAGGACATGATGCCGATACCCCAGACCTTTGCCGATATACCCCATCCACAGTTGCCGGTCGTCGTGACAATAAGAATGTCTTGCCGACCACCTAAAACAGAAGAATTTAGCGGAAAAAACATAGTGGGTTGGGGAGACAAATGGGGACCTATGCCGATACATTCCAAAGTGTAAAAAATGCAAACATGGATGAAATCTATGTGGGAGAAGGGGCAGAATGCGGATAAAGCACCATGAAAATAGTGGAAATGTGGCTTAGGTAGATATCATATAGAGACTCAGGGGATATGAGGATATGAAAAATAATCATCAGATTTTGATAGTTTCAACAGTGGCTCCGTCTGGCGATGAATGATAGTTAGATCATTGCAAGGATCCTGAATCCTTGGGAGAGCAGGCCAGACAGAGAAAGAACCAATGAGAAATAATGGAAATGAATGCAAAGTGAATGCAAGATGGAGGTGAATGGAAAATGGGAGTGAAATGGAGGTGGATGAAAACTTAAAACTACTGTGCATGGAAAATAACTTTTAAGAGGATAGACAAGAGTTGTCCATGCACTGGCAACCCTTAATCCTCTGTGTTGCTTAATAGAAGAAAAGCTTCAAGAATTGCCCATGAATAGGAATTCCTGATCTTCACCAGCCATGTTTTGTAGATAATATGAGTCTTCACCCCTTTTTCCAACAAAAACAAAAGGTCCTAGCCACTAGGCTTCAAATTTTCCATGCTTGCCTTTCTCCTGGCACCTTGCATTCCACATCAACACCAAATCATTTTCTTCAAAATTTCTATTCTTTGCCTTCTTGTCAAATAGATACTTCATCTGTTCCTGTAACTTCATGTTTTGATTGTGGGCCTCCCTCCTTACTTCATCAAGTTCAGCAAGCTGCTCCATCTTGTCTTCCATGGGTTCAAGAACCTCCAAATCTTCTTGTAAACTGGTAACAAATTCTACAATGACATCCTAGCCTGTGCTCCATACACTAATTCAAATGGAGATTTTCCAATTGTCTTTTTCACAGTGATTCTGTCATCCCACACAACTAGTTTTAACTTGGAATCCCAAGCCTTCTTATTCTATCCCAGCATCCTCTTTATAATCTTCAAGAGACTCTTATTGTTGGACTATGCTTGACCATTGGCTTGTGGATGATAAGGAGTTGCATAAGAAATGGTAATGCCATACTTATCACAAAAGCTTTTGAATTCATATGACCTAAAGCACATCCCATTATCAGTGATTATCCTCAATGGTGTACCAAATCTGGTGATAACGTTGTCAATCAAGAAATTTGTTACAACCTTACTTGTAGCCTGCTTGGTTGGGATCGCCTCCACCCATTTTATAAAATAATCAGTGGCAACTAATATCCACCTATATCCTCCACTTGACTTCTCTTGTATCTCTCCAATGAAATCAATTCCCCATTGATGAAAAGGGGCATCAGCTAGCAGAGGTCGAAGTGGCAAAGCACCTTGATACTTCAATCTTCCAAAAAAAATTTGGCAAGCTTCACATTTTCTCACATGTGTGAAAGAATCATTAAAAACCTTTGCCCAAAAATATCCAGCCCTAAGAATTTTGTGTGTAGTTGTCTTTGCTGAATTATGACCTCCACAAACTCCTTCATGCATTTCCTTCAAAACATGCTTAGCCTGTGACTCATCCAAACATAACAACAATATGCCATCCTTGCTTTTCCAAAATAGATCTCCATCCATGAAAACATACTTTGATGCCTGCAACTTCAAAGTTCTCCTCTGGCTATCACTCAATCCATCTGGACACTTCATGTATTTAAGATAATGCATAACATCAGTATACCAAGGAGTGTGCTCAATGCTTGCAACTGCAGCCCCTTCTTCAACATTGCAGATCTAATTTGCCTCAATATTAGTTTCTACCATCAGCTTAGCCAAGCCTTGGCCTCTTACTAACTTAGTAATTTGTATTTCCATGTCAAATTCTTGAATCTTGTTGATCCATCTACATCTTTTCCCTATAACTTCAAATTGTGTTAAAATGTCTTTGACAGTAGCATGAGGGACAAAAGCAACTATTTTTGCTCCCACCAGATATGGCCTGAAAGCTTTTATAGCCTTTACCAATGCAAATGCTTGTTTCTCCATTATGTCATATTTTAATTCAGACCCTTGTAATGATTTACTAAAGAAAGATATAGGTTGTTCATAACTATCATTATTCTTTTGTAACATAACATCAGCAATAGTATGCATTGAGGAAAATGAAAAAATCTAAAAATTCTTTGTAAAATCCGGAGATTTAAGAACAATAGCCTCTTTGATAGCCCTTTTCATAGACATAAAAGCATCCAAAGCTTCATCAGCCCAATCCATTTTCTTTCCTTTCTTTAACATCTTTGATATGGGCTTGATGATCTCAGCAAAATTAGAAACAAATCTTCTAACAAAATTAATTTGTCCAAAGAAAGATTATATAGCCTTGACAGTTTTGGGAATAGGAACCCTATCAATAGCGTCAACTCTCTCAGGGTCTATTCTAATTCCTTCTTTTGAAACAATATGACCCAAGAGCTTACCTTCTACAACTGCAAAATGACACTTATTTGGATTTAAACTAATACCATATTCAAGAGCTTTGATAAATACCTTTTCAAGATGTTGAACATGATCTTCAGCCTTCTTTGAATAAGCAGACAAGTCATCTTGATACACCACCATGATAACGTTAATCAAATCAGCAAATGCAACATGCATGGCTCTTTGAAAAGTTGCTCCAGCATTGGTGAGACCAAATGGCATTCTTATGTATATGTATGTTCCCCAAGGAGTAGTGAATGTTGTCTTGTATTGCTTAGATTCCTTGACTTTGACCTGATTGTATCCAGAAAACCCATCCATCATGGACAACAGCTCACAACCTGTCACCTTATGTAATATTGCTTCCATGTTAGGTAGAGGATAATTATCCTTGAGAGAAGCCATGTTCAGATTTCTAAAGTCCACACATAATCTGATGTCTCCATTCTTCTTTCTTACAAGAACCAAATTAGAAACCCATGTTGAATGTCTGATTGGTTTGATAATTCCTCCATCTCTGAGCTTTGTCAGTTCTTCTTGCATTTTAGGCTCCAATGTTAGATTTATAGGTCTTTGCTTCTATCTGAAAGACTTGGCGTCTGGCTTCAGTGGTATTTCATGCTAAAATAAATCTTCCCTGTATGCTTTCAGATCTTTATATGACCAAGCAAAAACATGTTTGTACTTTCTCAGCAACTCTATCAGCATTCTTCTAATTGCAGGGCTGATCTTCTTTCCAATGTATACCTTTCTTGGTGCTATTTCAGTCCCCAAGTTAATCTCTTCAATATCTTCCTTTCTGACTAGTGTTTGCTTCATTAGAGATCTATCATTTCCATCATACACCCTTTCCAATGCCACTAGATCCTTGGGAAATTTATTTGTTTTGAGCTATAAGATCTCCTTTCCAAACACAGTTTGTTTCCCATCTACCTCCTCAACAAAGGCGTTGAAATCAATCTCCTGGGCTTCATACTGATCTATACAATTGAGGAATTTCAAAAGGTCTGTATCACCATTAAAAAATTGCTAGCTATAAACGTTATCAGGAACAGCAGGCCTCATCTTAAACTCAATTTGTGATGCCCCAACCAATGTGATATCATCTCTTTTTAGCGCCACATTTGCGAAAAAATCAGCCATTATATTCTTTGACCTATCAATCCACTCAATTGAGAAAGCATCAAATAGTTCAATTGTGTCCCATGCAACATTCCTATATTGCTTTAATATTTTGTGCTTTGTTGCATACTTGGATTTAATTTGTGAAACAACCAACTCAGAATCACTAAAAATAGTTAGCAATTTAATCTTGTGTTTCACATCTATGTTCAAACCTGTCAATAAAGTTTCATACTCTGCCACATTGTTTGTACATTCAAATGCCAACAAGAATGAATATTTAAAATTAGTACCTTCAGGGGAAACAAAAATAATCCCAGCGCCATTACCTTCTTGACTGCAGGCTCCATCAAAGTAAATCTTCCATATGTCATTACAATTCTGTGCAGCATGTTTTTCAATTGGATCACTATTTGTTAATTCTGGCTGGGCTGGTTCAATCTTAAAACTCCCAAGATCAATATCACAAAAACAATTAATCTGATCCTGTGGTACACATTCAACAAGCTGATTCATTCTTGGCTCTTTGTATAACTTCACATCTTGACCATTCACTGGAATAGTAGCATAAGACAAATCAAACTGGACATTTCCTCCAATTGCTGCTATCCATTGTCTTGACAAAAACATACCAAACTGTGGAGGAGTGTCAATCACTATGATATCTATATTATAAGCCACTTGTGGATAAGTAGCCAGCTTGACTTCAACATCTTTCATAATACCAACCACAGGAACAGGTCTGTTATCCATTGCATAACACTTACCTCCAGTGATATCAACCCACATACCAAGTTGTTTCATAACTCCAATAGGAATTATGTTTATAGTAGCACCAGAATCTATCATGCAGTTCCTTAAGAATTTGTTATTAACAAGCAACGTAGTAAAAAAGGGATGGACTTGAGGAGGAGTTGATAATATATCACTCAAGCAGACTTCAGAATTATTCATCTTCTCCTGCCTATTGATTGCTTTAACATTTTATTTATTTTTAGCATTCACATGTTCTCCATTCATTATCAATTGAACAACAATATCCCTATACTCTTTAATTTTCATCATCTCAAGAAGTGGAATAGACATTTTTACTTGGGACAATGCCTGAGTGAAATCAAAAGAAGAGTTCTCTATCTTAATAGCGTTCCTCAATTCTGGCGCTTCTCCTTTGCTTTCTTCTTTTTCTTTTTTATTAAGCTTGCCAGGCGTCTGTATTTCTTTATTTAATTCCACAACTTTCTGCTCTTGGACAGGATTCTTTTCAATTTTATCAGGCTGCTTGCTTTCTGGCTTCTTTACACTTTCCTGTGTTTCCTTTTGATCTTTTATAAAAATTCCCCCAGGAACTCCATCTAGCTCATTTGCTTTTTTGTTTCTCAACTAGTATTGACTTTTGGCTTTCTCAACTGCAGCAATAATGATCCTTTCTATTTCATCCTCAGTAAGTCTCCTCACATTGCATTGAGCAGGCGCTGCAACAAGATGTGGCTTTGTGTAATCTTCATCAGAATCATAAAAAATATATTGCTCAGCCATATGGACATTATACTTCTAATTGGAGACATCATATTCATAACCCTCATCCTCTGAAGATGAATTTCTTTCCTCAACATGGTGAAAAACATTTGAAGTCAAATACACCTTGTGATCTTCTCCATCATTCTCCATCAACATTCCCTCTTCATGCATCCTTTGAGCTACAACACAATAGTCTGGAGAATGTGGCTGATTACAAAATTCACAAAAGTAATTATTACTCACCATGTAAGTCCCTTTCTTGCTCAATGGATTTGGAGTTTCTTTATTTTTGGGCCTAGTTGCCATAGGTTTCCCATCTTTCCAATCTGTATTGTAAGGCATATCATGCAGCCTCGGCCTTTCATTTCTGTTCTCACTTCTATATGTATTCTCTTGTCTGTATTGATAATTATTTTGCTGAGGAGGCCTCAGGTTGTCTCTTTTATTAGTTATACCAACAACCTTCCTATTATTTTCAATTGTCAATGCAATTTTCTGTGCTTCAGCCAAATCTCTTGGAGATCTACATCTCAGTTCATACCCTATCTTAGGATCAAATGCATTTAAATAGATACTCAATGCAACAAAATCTGGCAACCTTGATCCAGGAGGAACTTTAGTATGCAACTTGTTGAATTTTCTGTTGAAATCATAAATTGAATCATTTTGATTTTTTTGAATTCTCATTAATTCATGAAGAGCTGCATCTGGAGCATTTTGATTCGCATATTTCTCTAAGAGTTTGTCCTAAAATGCTTGGAGAGAATTAATTGAGAATGTTGGCAAGCTGTTGAACCAATCCCTGGCATCTTCAAGAAGTGACATCATGAACAACTTCATGTGTAAATCTTCATAAGGCATATCTATGTCTTGAATGAAAATATTAAAACTCCTTAAATGTTCTTCAGCTGTGATTGCATTACTTCCTGTAAATTTGGGCACCATATTCCTCCAACTGCCATCCATAGGGTAAGGATACAACTGAAAACTAGTTAAATCAAACTGTCTAATCATGGTTGCTTGTTGGTGAGGGGGAGGGATAGGCAGATGCTGATACTGAGGCATCTGATTATTATACTGTGCATTATGAGGTGGAATATAATGTTGACCTGGAGGTGGATACATACCTGGATGCTGTGTGGGAATGTGAGGTGGACGATTTAGTTGTTTTTAATGATTCCCAACCTGATTTTGAGGAGCATTTTGTTTATTGGAGGTCCCTGCACCATGATCACCCTGCTTGTGAGGTGGGACATACTTTGGGCCACCAGCTGTCTGATCAGCAATTTGGGATTTCTATAATTTAGCCTCCAATTCTTTTATCTTCTTCTCTTGTTGTTCCAACTGTGCTTTTACTTCATCAGAAACTGAGAGCTCATGGTTTCTTTCCGCTTCTTGTTCAACTTCAAACTCAGCCCATTTCATAGCTTCGAACTCAGCCTATTTTTGAGAATCATAAAAAGGATTTCTTTGATCTTCAGGAGTTCGAAGTTCTGCACTTGAATCATCTCTCCATGTATCATAGCAGTTATCTGTTTCATAGTGTGATCTTGGTGCTTTACCTTTGTTTGTCATGCACATGTCTTCATTTATTCTTTTTCCCTTATCAGCTCTATCATCCTTATGTGCCCATTTACTGCTACCAACAGGAGCTCTAGTATGACCTCCCCTGAACTGAGATCTTCTTCCATTCACGATGAACAACTGAAAAAAATTATGTCAGAGTCGCCACTCACTTTTGTCAAAAGTGAGAAAATATTTAATGCTTCTTATTCCTAGAGGGGTCTGTGCAAGATTTCTGACTCTATGTTTGAGGCTTTGATTCTGATTGTTCCCCAGCAGTGTCGCCAATTTGTTAGCTCTCAAAAATGTAGGTTTTAACCACAAAAGGTTTCCAACCTTTCACGACGTTTCAGGGTAATAGAATAAGGTTTGAAACAATCAAACCTTCTACTCTTTAGGTGCTGCAAGACCAAGGCCGGTGTACCTCTCTGAATAATGCAAACTTAACTTGCAATCAATCCACTTGCAACACTTGCTCACAATGGCACATGGGAGTGAACAGATGACATCTAACTTGAGAATTGTGACAATAATCTGATCTAAGTCCTAGATACTCAATTAAAAGAAATTGAATGAATTAATAATAATGAAGTGCACAGACTAGTGCCTTGTTGGGTATGCGGAGTCAAATGAGATCAAGATAAGCAACACTTTCTGGAGAAGACACAAATTGTCTGGCATACATTTTGTTTACAACTTGATATACATTCAATAATGTGACTACTAAGTTCTACTTCAACAATCCAAAATGAATTTCTCTTATTACTGTGATCAATAAAAGGATTTTAATATTTTGCTTGAAAGAACCAGTTGATTAATCACACAACTATAGCAAATGTGTATTGATAAATTGAACATAAACTTGTTATGTCAATTTACACAACCAAAAAAATCAATTATGGAGACAACTTAGCAACATTTTTCATTTTATTTCAACAGATAATTGACACCAGAGAAATGTAGCAACATCAACTGAATCTCATAAATACCCCCATTGTGAAAATCATGCAATAATAGCCTCTGATCTGATAGTTTTATTCTACTGTATCTATTTACAGTGTATCAAAAATCTAATGTCTCGTCTCTATTTACAACTACAATATGCTTATTTATACCAGCATGAGAAAAATATCAAAATAAAATATTATGTCGGCCCTCCACAAGATTCGGGATCAAAATACATCAACCTACAATAGACACCCACACATATTCATGTTGGCCCAACACTCTGAAATTCTATTTTCACCAGTGAGCAGTTGGCGAGACATCCACATCGTCCTGCCGAAGGCAATTCATTCGCTTATCGCTCCACTTGCATCCCTGTTTTAATCACATTTTCCGTAGCTACCCGTTAGTCATATCGAGATCAAATAATGTTCCTTTGTTTGCACTCTGCTTTGCTATAACTCATAGGTATTGCGAAGACCTCACACAAAATGTATTAAGTTTCACCAAGAGCCCATACTATTTTCACAGTCACCAAGACACAGGGAGAGTCATACCAAAAAGAATACACGTTTTGTCCACTATCGCCATGACCACACGACTTCAGAGAGACCTCATATAGATTGGAACCTATTTTTCCAAAGATCTTCACTTACATTAAGTCGCCGAGACACAAGAAAAGTTCACACCGATGAACTCCCCTTGTTCAATTTACTGTCACCGTAGCTCATCCGGGTCGGTAAGAGGTCACATAGATCATTTTAAGTTTCATCGAGAGCCTACATCCAACTTCATGTCACCATGACCGCAAGATTCTCTCATCGAAAGGACACCCAATGTGCTCGCCAAGACCCAAGCCTTTCGCCATGACCTCCTGCCGCAAATACATGCCTTTGCTGATGTCCTATGTCACCGAGATAGATATAAAGTTTTGCTGAAAGTATATTCAAAGAGAAACTATGTGTAAGGTCGGCAATACCGGAGGTCACTCGCCAAGACCTTACAACGAGAGCCATATCTCCCACCAAGCCGCTCCATCCACTGCCGGTTGGTAAAACAAAATGAAACCACCAGGACATGATGCCGATACCCCAGACCTTTGCCAATATACCCCATCTACAGTTGCCAGTCGTCGTGACAATAAGAATGTCCTGCCGACCACCTGAAACAGAAGAATTTAGTGGAAAAAACATAGTGGGTCAGGGAGACAAATGGGGACCTATGCAGATACATTCCAAAGTGTAAAAAATGCAAACGTGGATGAAATCTATGGGGCAGAAGGGGCAGAATGCGGATAAAGCACCATGAAAATAGTGGAAATGTGGCTTCGGTAGATATCACATAGAGACTCAGGGGATATGAGGATATGAAAAATAATCATCAGATTTTGATAGTTTCAACAGAGAAAAAGCCAATATTTTCCCTGTTAATGCATAATTCCCCTTTAGGTTGTCTTTTTTCCATATCTTTCAAGAAGGATAGGCTCTTTGTGGTCTTTTCTATGAAGAATTTATTTTCCCTATTTACTGCAAGTGAAACCGTCGTCAACAATAACATATAGTCTTACTTTGGAATTGGCAATGCTTCTGATCCATTAGATCAATATGGAGCTACATCATCAACTCTTCCACCAAATATTAATGAAGAAGGCATTCACAATACCTCACCGCCATTGGAAGGTCAAGGTGAGATTTTCATTGAGTTAAATCAAAGTTTACCAAATGAGGATGGAAATACTGTAGAAGACGGTCCAAGGGATACCCTGGTTAGCCAAAATGAGATAATTGACTTGGCTGAAGATGGTGTTGGTAGCAAGGAAAGAAAAGGAAAATTAAAAATGGCGTGTGGGTAGGAAATGACAAGGAATTTTCAACTTTCTTGGTTGTCAAAGTACCCATTCATTATACCAGTGGGGAAAGCAAACGATGTTGAAAGTGCAATAAAATGCATGTGTACGATTTCTAGTTGGAAATGTAGAAGAGACAAGAAGTTGCAGCTAAAGCTTGACACTATAGAAAAGCATATCGGTAAATTTTATGAAAAAAAAATCATAGATGTAAAGGAACAATCAGTCATACGATGGAAATCAAAGGAAGAATCTCTTTATGTTAAGTATATTGCAGAATATGAAGAGCATAAGAAAAGAATTTTGAAGCTTGTTACATTATAAGGTACACTTGAGGCTCAATTTGGAAAAGCAATGGAAGGAGAAAATCTATCAAAAACTATTCAGATGAGTGTTGTTTTTCATATTTTGTCTAGAGGGTGTCTTATGACATACTACCTAGAATATTGCAATTTATTATCTTTTTTGGGTATTCCTCACTTTCCTTTCTCACATTGGTCAGTAAACATTGGATGGGAATGGGTAAAATGTATTATTGTAGTGGAAAAGAAATATTTAAAGGAGAAAGTAAAAGATTCAAACTTCATTGCATTATCTTTAGATGAAGTTACTATGGTAGACAATACTTCTTGGGTCTGTATGCATTTGTATACTATAAAACAACATGTTCGCCAAGCTCATCTTCTCTATGTTCATACAATGAAGGACAGTTCAACATTGCAAAATCTATTTGAACTATTCAAGAAATATTTGAATGAAATTGTAAGTATGGATGAGTTCACAATTGCTAAAAAGTTGGCGTGTGTAGGAGCTAATGGAGTTGCAGTGATGCAAGGTCAAAGGAGTGGTGTTTGCACAAAGTTACAAACTACCTGTGCACCATATATTTTTGGCATTCATTGCATGGCCCACATAATGAATTTAGCATTCAAAATTGTAAGCAAGTTTCCTATAGTATCAAAAGTTGAAAATCTAGTTTGCGAGCTCCATGCATACTTCTGCCGAAGTCCCAAACGTTTTGCAAAATTTCAAAATTTTGCTGGGGGAATAACAAAAGGAAACAAGTTTCTCAAGGATTTCAATACCAGATGGATCTCCTTGCATGGAATAGTGCATCAAGTTCTTTTAGAATATCAACCCTTGATTGGAGTAATGTATGATCATTGTAGCACAGTACACAAATCTCTTGACCTCTTATATAGGTTAAACGATATAGAGACACTCTTGAATTTAGCTAGTCTTCTCCTCATGTTGAATGAAATGAATAATTTTGTGAAGAAATCCCAAAACAGAACTATGTATATTAATGAATATGCCAAACTACGTAAAAATACATGCTTGGACCTCAATCATCTATATCTAGATCTAACACAAGAGAGCCCAAATTATTTCACATGGTAGAAAATTACTGATATGAATAATATTGATAATTATTTATAGTTTAATGCAAGTAGGTACTTATGTATCTGTGTATGGGGATATGAGATACCAATGTACCATTGTAAGACAAGTAGACACTCTAGCAGAGAAGTACTTGTTAAAGAGGAAGATTTTAACGACATTGTTAAATCTTTTAGTGATAATTTGAAGGAAATTGCAAAATCTCTTTCATCAGAGATTCATGAAAGATTCCCTCGATGTGAAATACTTGAAGCCATGGGTATTATATATCCTCAATTTTGGGTATACCAAGATATCCCAAAATATTTTCATGATCAAGTAAATATCTTGATCGAACAATTTTTGAAAAGTGTAACATAAAATGAGCAGACAGAGAAGGAATTTTAAATAAAGATAAGCTTTGAAAATAATGTAAAAATTATGCAATAGCTATGAGGGACTAGTATAATTCCATGGGCATGGATAAGGCCTTTGAATCGACATCAATAAGAAAGGTTTGGAAAAAATTAGGTTAGAGTGAAATATTACGTGATACAATATCAGAATATTTCAAAATTGTTGATTTAAGTCAAAAAATGATATTGGGGTTGATGGAGGATGAGAGAGTTTTTAGTTCATTGGAGTTTTTGAAATCAAGGTTAAGAAACAAACTAGACAAGAATTTGGAAAATTTCTTAAGGATGAAAGGAACTGCGTATATTGTCAAAAAAAAATCTTTTGAAAGGGAACTCACAATCTAGTGGTCCACATGTGAAAGAAGAGGGATCGGGTTGTGCAACACGCCAATTCCAAACATTGGCACTGGTGGAATTAGTGGCACTAGTAGTGGGAGTGGGAAAAATGATAGTGACACAATGAATGTTGAATTTGAGACGTATGTTGAAGAAAATGAAGAGCAAACTCAGACTCAAGATGACTCTTTTACTTTATCTCAAGTTGAACATCAGTTTGAGTACCTTGACTCCAATTGGAAAATGGAACTGAATTAGAAAATTTTAGGTATTTATGCTCCACTTCATGAATTAGTTTCCATTGTTCCAAACTGTAGTTGATGATATTTTATATTGTATTCCATGAAATTGTGAATCATTGCACTTCATGATATTTTATTTTATATTGCACTTCATGAATCATATTCCAAACTGTATTTGATGATATTTCATATTGTATTTCATGGTATTGAATTTGATATGTGATTCTGCATCATTTTTAAAGAGCAACAATTATCACACTTCTTATAGATTCCTATTGCATTTCCATTCACAATCTTTGATAAATAACTAAAAGGAATATTAATCCATTCCTTGAACATAAACTAACAGTTCAACATCCATAACTTATAAATAATTTTTGATTATTTAGAGTCAAATGATAGTGAATACAATACTACAAAGCAAGATAGGTCAATATTATATTCAAAATTAAAGATATTATAGTGTCTTTTCCTGTTACCTACATTCTAATAATCTAATTCGAAGTTGACTGATTTTTACCCATTCTTGGTTTCTTAAGTCATATATTATTCCTTTGCATATATTTACTCACCATCCCCTTGAGCCTAGTGTTCTCGATTGCTACCCATAGAATCCTTATAAATCTTGCCTTGTCTTATGCAGTTCATAAAATTCTTTAATTCTTGTTCTTTCCCTAAGTTTGGTTTTTAATATTCGCTCAATATCGTTCATGTTATAAACCTAGGAAGGTGGCCTATTTTAAGTCATGTAATAAGTGCATGTGCTTATTAAAATCCTTTTTTATGCTTGGCGGGTCCCATTGACTACTTTCTATTGGTTCCCCTCCATCCCGTGGGATAAATTAATGAAATTAAGGAGTTGATAGGATAGTGAGCAGGTGACACCTGAACACCCTTTTGGCAGGTCCTACCATTGCTCGAAGGCACCGATGACAAAATGTGTTCAAATTAATGGTTAATATTTTTTGATGGTTGGATCTAAGGATTTGATCCTAGACAAACCCCTTGGTCTAGGTTTTTTGTTTATCCAACATTACCATTGCTTTAATCTTCCCAAGTTAGACGAAAATATTTCCTAAGTCAAGAATGACTTAAGTATTAAGTCATTAATCTTAAGGGTTTTTGTCCCGTCGACCTAGTGGGGTCCCCTTCTTTAAAACTAACTTTTATGCATGTGAAGATTTGTTGACTATTAGATCAGAGGATTCAATCCTAGTCATTCCATGCCAGCCCCACGGGAATAAAATAATACTTTCTAAAATATTCTGGGGTTAGCGGGCTAAAGACACATGTTTCAATGCAAGTGTGGGCCCCATCCTCCACTCACATACTCGATGCTATAAGTTTTTAAATCAATGATCCACACGCAACATTGAGATTTAATCTCAATCATTCCCCACTCACCCCATAGGAATAAAATAATGTTTTATGAAAATCAGAGGGGATAGCGGGCGAATGAGACGTGGATTTATTATGTTGCTTGGAAAAGAAGGTGGAGCCCATTAAACGAATGAGTCAGCATTCCAGCAGGCATAATTTCATTAGCCGAAGGATAGGTGAACGATGACGATGGAAACTCAAACCTTTTTGACTCAATTTGAGTTGTCCAAAGTTCCATCTCACAAGGAGATTAACTGCTGGTATTCAAAATTGAAGATGTGAACATGATATTCATTCTCCTTTGTGTGAGTGAGTAGTAATGGCAAAAAGGACATCTAGAGATGCCCAATCTTGACATAAATGCACATAAAAGATTAGTTTTTTGCATAATTAAAGGTTGTAAATGAGTTTGAAGCATCTAGGAGATTGAGAAGAGCATTCCAAAGTTCAACGTGGTCAAAATTAGGGTTTCCTACAACTAAAAAAGTTGTAAGTAAAACAAACTTCATTCTCTGTGATTTATCCAAACTATCTTGAATTAGGGTAAAAATTCACTTTGTCTTTTAGTTGAATTGTTCTATGTGCTTTTTATTTGCTTTATAGTGGTTTGAAATTGCATATAAGTTGAGAATTTCTATCAAACCCGTTGAAATTATAGCTTTGAGTCATGCACTTGGTTTTGAATAGAAAAGCTGTGTTTTGAACCTCTGTGTTGAAACCCTAGATTATTTTGAACCCACTTTGTTACCAATGGCACCAAAACCACAAGTTCCCAATTCTGAAACCACATCCAAGACTATCTCCCAAGACATTATTGATCAATTGAAACTCTCAACTAACAAGAAGGTCGAGGGAACAACCCTATTCTATGGCCCTAGAATTACAGATGGATTACTAGACAAGCAACATTTTATCAAGGATGTTGAGTTTCCCTATATTGGATGGAAATTGTTCAAAAACTAGTTTGGGAACAGAAATTGTGGAGTGCTTGTTTGTAATCTCTGGAGGTTGGATATGGGGAAGTTGGTCGTCCCAAACATGTACATGGATGTAGACTTGTTGAAAGACATAGCTACAAGGTATGACCATATTTCTAGAGTGGTTAGGGCATACGATGCTGCTGAAATGGTTAGGATAATCAAGGAAGAGATTGCAAAAGTTTTCAATTTGCATGGGTGTAGTTAAGACATGATTCCCATTGATCTTGATGTTTTCATAAAAGAATATGAGAATAATAAGGTTATGTTTAGGACAACAATGCTACCCATACACTGCAATTATTGGGGTTGGGAAGTCTAGAAAATAGATAAAGATTAGTAAAGATGAAAAGGAACCCTTTCCCATGAAGTACTTTACCAATTACTTCAAGAAGATAGTGTACTCCTTGTTCCAAATCATTGGTTATGATCCACCAACCACCATGCCAAGGGGTTACATGTATATGGAAACACATTTGCAACATGAAACTTACAATGTAGTTTATGACTATGCCACATACCTGGTAAAAAAACATTCACAAAGGTTTGATTGCATTAAAGGAAAGGAAGAATTGGGTCAAATTATGGTGGTATTCCCTTTTGATGCACATGTTTTTATATAAGGGATAAAATAATTTTGGTGAAGATATGACATTAGAGAAAGTAGAGAGTGATCTTGAATCTCCAATCCAGTGTTGGACTCAAATTCTTGATAAGGATGATTTGAAATTTGACTATGTGGTGTTCCACAATGTTTTTGCTTCAAAACTAAGGTTCCTGATATGTGATCCACCAAGGATCCCCAAAGAGATACATGATTTTCAAGGCCCTTGGAGAGGATGACTGATTTGAAGATAGCTCATAATTGGGGGGACATCATTCCATACCCCACTGCAACCATTTTCAAGGTATATGTCACAAATGTGAATCCATATGCATTGCCAAGAGATATGACATTAAGGATTGGATTAATTGAGATTATGAGACAATTGGTAGGAGCACAAATGGTTCATTTACCAGGGAAATTGAAGAAAGGCTCGTTCTTCCCTAAATGGATAGTATTTGCAGACTTTGTAATGGTCAAGGGAGGATGGAAGGATGGGACAAATTCTTGCACCATAAAAATTGAAAATAGTATGCCCAAGGAACCATGACCCTGAGGGATTCATTGTTGCCTTGAAGGAAAAGAATAGGAGTGGCTCCTTTGTTCACAACTTTTATTATCCTGAAGATGTCATCAGGAATATATTTTATTTACAACTTCAAGATGAAAGGAAGGCCATGTATCTGGCCTTCAAAAATATGGTGGAAAAGGTTCAAATTTCAAACCCTAACTATGATCCTCTACCCAACATTAAGGGAGAGTTAAATAGAGTCATGTATGTTCTTGAAAATTTTGAGAGCATAGTTGGTGTTTTGAGGGAAAAACACACAATCATAGATAAGGAGAAATAAATGGTAGTAGAAGAAGAACCAAAAAGAGAAGATGAGGAAAGAAGCTCCTACCATCCATCCCAAAAAGTTAGAGTTTACTCCAGGAAGAAGGAGGTAATAAAGAACAAGAAAACACTGCCAACCCCTACTGCATCAGAGGGTTCAAGGGAAAATTCTCCTATGAGGTCAGTGCCATCACCTTACCGATAGACTCCACCTATTGTTATTGATATCGATTCACATCTGAGAGGTCCTTCTCCATCAAAGTAGTCACCATCCAAGAGGCAAAGGATTGAGGTGAGAGGGGTAGTTGATTAGCCTGAAATAGATGAAGATGACATCTTGGTTACACCTGAAGAGATGCAACAAGCAATGCCTTCTCCCCCAAGGGAGGTTACATAAAGCTCAGAAGAAAACAAACTTAGACTGGGAAAGGTTGATATAAGTGGTTCGAATAATGCAGATGACTTGAGGTAGGAATCCTACAAGGTATTTATGGAAGATGAATCTTTTATTGAGACTAAAGCATTCAAATATTTTGTGTGGAGAGCTAAGGCTTAAGAATATGCAGAGAATGTGGTAAAAGAGAGGAGCCTGCATCCAGAACTTTTTGAGGGGGTTATTCAAGAAAATGTTAGGAAGGAAATGAGGAAGGAATTCCAAGGTATAATAGTTGATGAAGGTAGAGCACTTGTGTAGAAAAGTGGTGTATTATTGCTACCTGAATGGGATATTGTTGATGCAGTTGTACTGGATACAATAAGGAGGTTTGAAAGGCCCTTGTTTCAAAATGAGGAAGAGGCCAAATTTGCACTTCAAGGGTCAACATTTAGTGAGGAATGGGATGCCTTGGCCATTTGGTCATTATCCCTGGGTTCTAGGAATCCAAGAGTTGTTGAACCAGCTAACTTCAGTGGGCAATTGATTATAAGGAGAGTTTTTGATACTCCAACATTGGAAGCAGCCAACATGACCATAAAAATTACTAAATTCACTAAGGAAATAGTGGAGAGTCTCACTACTAATAGAGACTTATATAGGGGTAAATATAATGAACTTGTTGATGAGTAAAATAAGAGTTAGCAAAGGGTAGTTGAATTGGACAAAAAGCTAGCATTGTATAAGCAACAAATGAAAACATTGAGGAATCAAGGCCCCTCTAGCTTAAGTCATGTTGAACCCACTTCTCCAATGGCACATCCTCAATCCCCTCCTCCCCCACCAGAACAATCCTTGGCAATAATTCCATACAAATTGGGCCAAAAACCATTTCTAGTTGAGGAGCCAAGCACATCAGGTGTAGCTCCATCAAATGAGCCCACCAAGGAGAAATTATTTTTGCAAATTGAAGTGTATAAGAAATTGTTTGGAAAGGTTCAAGATATAATGTATGAGAATACTTCAAAGATTTTTTATACTATTTGGAACATATGAATGGGTAGATTCTAAGTAAATTAAATAGCATTCATTCCAATTATTCTTTAATGTTGCAAACAATAAATTTGACTCAAAGAGATAAGGATTTAGCTACCCCAATCCTATACAAATGGATTCCTAGGGTTGATAACTTGAAGCTCATTGCATTTGGGTCAGCACATCAGAAGGATAAGTATCCAAAGATTGAACCAACTTATAGATTCATTGATGGGATTAAAGATCGGAAGTTTCAAAGGTATGCTGCTCCTTTGGAGGTGAAAGTAAAAGAGTTGAAGGAAAAATTTGATAAGGTAGGTTTGGTATTGCTACCTAATATCCAACACACATATGATGAGGTAAATCCTTTGCAAGAATGGAAAGATCAAGTAGATACAACTATTGCTTCTCAAGCATCTCTAATATGTGAGAGTGTTGATATTGATGTATTGAAGAACACTCTTGAGAATTTTTCTTTCATCATCAACTTCCTAGAATATTTTGATAAAGAAGCCAATTCAGTGATAGAAAAATATGCTCCTACAAAAAAAAAGATGGATGAAATTATTGGATTTAACTGGCCTTCTGACATAGAATATGAATCATGGAAGAATACATTCATTGATGAATTGGAGCTATAGACAGTGATTGGTAAAATACTCACATGTTCAAGTATAGTACAGGTATGGCCTCAGAAGATGTAATGTATAAAAGATATGTTTCTCCCCATTCAAAATATAACAGGTAAGTGTTGACTATTGATGACTTGGACTGGTGCCAAATGCTGATCTAGATTTTCATCCACCTTTTCCCTCCTTTTGGATGCCTTCTATCATTTTGTTGAAAAGAATAAAGATGTTGCAACGGTTTGAAGACCACTCTCTTCAAAAAAATTCCATTTGGAAGGCGTGGGAATCTCCATCGACTGAAAGGCAACCTTTTTTTCAATAGAGAATATTCTTTCATTTTGTTGTAACCATTCCTCATGGAATGACCAGTATAGGTTGTCAAATGAAAATGTGACATGTGTGCTTTTCATCTTGAAGCTTTTTTTGCTCCCTTCTTCTTATAAAATGGAATTCAAGGCCATTTGCGCAGGTCTCTTTTTGAATTCCAAATCTAAAAATACAGATTAAGAACATAGAGAAAATATATTTTGAGTCTGTATCTTAGGTTTTGAGTTGAGAAAATAGATTTTGTAAACTGTATGGTTTTCAAGCATGTCTGAATGAATGATGCAAATATTTTCATCCCATTGTCTCTCCATCTGTAGCATTCCATATGAGCTATTAATGAAAATTTGATCAATGATCCTTTCATTAATTTTCATTGTTGTTTTGTAGTGAAATATGTTTTACTTTTGGATTTGGTTTAATGAATCAATTAAAATACTTTGATTAAATCATGAATTCATATAAAGAATTAATTAAAATGCTCTGATGGAATCATAAGTTTGCATGGCTAAATTAACATATTATTAATAATTTCATATTTTAATTGTGTTAAAACTTGAGCATGTACTCAATGATTCATCACTCGACTCAATGCTTAATAACATATTAACAATAGTGTTAGTAGCATATACAACAATGAACATCAACAATCATTTAATGTGTATCTAGTAGTTAAAACCACTACCAGAATTTTTCTTCAAATGATAAAATAAATAATAAAAATAATTGAACATCAACACATTACTGAAGTCTAAAATTGAGCTTTCTTATTGATTTTCACATGAAGAAATACATAGAGGAATTGGCAATGCAAAATCTTTCTCAAAGACAACTCTGCACAGAGTTGAGCTAGAACTTGGAAACTCATATTATCAAAAAACAAATCATTGTATCACCTTTTCTAGCTACTTCCACTGTTCAAGTGTTGGAATTTTCATTTGTTCTAATTGATGGTGTTTGACTTGAATATTTGTTAACATTTCATGATTGAAATTGGAACCTGTCTTGAATTATTCAATCAATTTTGCATTCAAGGTTATCAATGGTTTGATGGAATCCAAATAGTTCACCACATCTGGGTTCTAAGGAAACTGGTCCAAATCAATCTTCCTTGCACCCTCCATCTTCTTTCTGAAATCATTATTTCCAATGAATCATTCATTTGTGTCAAAAGCCTTTTGAAAACCAAGCTTTGTGAAGTTCCTTACCTTTTCATCCACCTTATTCATCTTGTCTACAGTGAAATGGAAATATTCCTTTGCTTCATGCATTCTCAAACACTTTTCAATGATAGATGACAGCGTCATTGAGGTAGCAAGCTGATTAATAATTCCTATTGATTTCAAATCATTTTCACTAGCTTTGTAGACTATTTGTTGAACTTGATTTGTAGATTTCTCTAATTCTAGCACATTTTTGTTGTCCACTAAATATTTTTTGAGATTCTTACAATGTAGTTTGATAGCATCAATCAATTGAAACATGTCACACAAATGATAAATCCTCTAAATTATTTCAACCTAGATCTTTTGTCTCATATGCTCATTGTTTCTCTACAAAGTGTAGATAACTTACTTTGACAAGAGTTAATTTATTTTTTTGCTTCCATCAGCTCTGCCTCCAATCTTTCATTTCTTTTTCTCTTTCTCCAATTTTTGTTCCCACTATGCATTTATATTTGCAATGCTTAGTTTTAATTTTTCTGAAGTTTATTTTTCCTCATCATATTTCTTGTTGCTCTCATCTAGCCTTTGCTTCAATTCATTCACTTCACTCTCATTTTGTTTATCCTCTTTGCTTGTTGACGTAGAGGCATATTTTTTATTCTTTTTTCTAATTCATTGGTCTTGTTATCTATTGCTTTCCTTTTTGCTTTCTCATTTGCTAGGTCTTCTTGTAACTTTTCTATTTGAATCTACAACCTTTTTTTTCTCTATCTTGCTTTAGAAATGATGTGTACACCAATTCATTGTTCTTCTTTGATACATTAATTTTGTCAGTATTTTTTAGTCTAAAAAATTTCAATTAAAAATTGCTCACCTAGAATTCAGATTGATCCATCTGACTTGCTGCTTTGTTTTGAACTATGGCAACAAGAATTGTGTACTCCATGGTTTCTTTATTTGTGTCAAATGTGGGTAATACCATGGTTGTTGTAGGCTTTGAAGTTACAATAGACACACTCTCCATCAGTTACTTCTTTTCTTTTTTATACAAGTCTAATTTCCTTTTAAACTCTTCAATGTAATCAAAACTTTTGGATGCAGGAACAATGGAATGCTTGAATGGTGAAGGAATATGAGTACTTGCAATTACTAATTATGTCACAGCCACACTAACTGACACTGGGGGAGTGCCTGGAAATAACTCCTTTGTGGTGGATCCACTGGTAGTGTGACTTGGACTTGTCAAAATCCTTTGCCTCTTTTGTATGCCTTGATCACCTGGTGTTTGTGTGGTATCTTGTATTGTTGTCCTCTTGTGTGTAATTTTTTGTTGTAGCACACATTCACCACTACTAATACTACTACCCATACCATCACCACCAATGGAAGTGCTAGTTGCACTAAGCTCTCCACCATGGGTATGTCCTAGTTGTGATTGTATCTGACCATGAGGATGAGGATTTGAAGCTCTAACAAATTGACTTATATTCCTTTTGTCTAATTTTTCACCTCGAATCCCAAGGCCAGATTTATCAACTAGTTTTCTATGCTCTACATCTATTTCCGTCCAAGGGCCTTATCTTTGGGACCCCAAAGGACCACCTTCATAGCCCATTTTTTTAGCTATGGTTGCTCCTGAAGTATATGTTTCTTTTTGTGGCCTCATTTAAACCAAGTTTGAAATTGGCATGGCTTTGTTCTTCCCTATCATCATTACATTCATCATAGTTTCTTTATCTTCATGTTCATCGAGATGCTTTATATTCCACAATATGCTAAAATCATGATCTTCTTCATTATCTCCATACTCTATAAGAGCTCTTGGATCACCTAGCTCCTTCCTCATGGACCAAAAGGCAATAATTTTTTATCATGACCAATTTTTATCTATAACTTCCTTATCTAGAGAATCTGGTATTTTTACTCTACTAGATGGTTTATCACTTTTTTCATAAAAATTGTTGTACCTCTTGATTATTTTTTGATGCAATGCCATAATTTCTACTAACAATTGTTCAAAAGAAATACCTTTCTCAACAACACTTTTCTCCATTGCTATTTAGACCTCATCCCAAGAATCCTTGTTTCTCAAGTTTTCAAGCAAGGGTTTACTTTGATGTTGAATTCCACTTGCAACATTCTTATTGGCCACCATCATTTCTATAATGGTGTCACATGGATCATATTTCTAGTGAAAGACAACACCAAAATTAAAAAATATCAAAAGATCATGTGCCACCTTAAATGCTTTTCTCTCTCATGTGAACCCTCCACATGAAAAAGGTAAAGAAGGAAATAAGGTATTCTTCCCCTGATTGAAAAAGTGTAGTTCATCAATACTCTTCATTTTCCTTACATATTCCAATGCAAAAACCCTTTCTATCACACGTATTGTAAGTTTATATGGCTCTACTCCTGATCCATAAAATCTTAGCACAACATATTCTTCCATTAAGTACTAATCAGCCAATTGTATTTCTTTTCCTAGTTGAATGCAATTTCTACATGACATAGGAAGTCTAGGCATTGGAGTCTTTGTAATTACTTGATGCAATGGAGCCAAAAAGTAGTCTACAAAATGACTATAGTTCCTTTGATAATCATGCATCCTTATCTCAATGGTCCAATCATATACTAGAGCCATTTGATTTTCCTGAGCATTACTATAGGGCTGAATCTGAAGCTTGTTGGTCTGAAAGATTCCTCTAAATTTGAGTAGAAAAAAATAGCACAAGTAGGTTGTGAACCTAAATGTCTTGGTGGGACCTCCTTTAATCATTAAAAAAAAATTATGCATGGATTCTACAATGTGCTCAATATATTTATATTTTACATGTGGTCCATAATGGATATTATATACCATTTCAAGGAGGCTTGCACCCACTTCCAAATTTCTATCTTGTTCGAGGAAAAATGCTAGCATGGAAATAGTATCTTGAACCCATGGTCTAAAATATCAAAATCATAAGGAGGATTATGATCACCTTTCAATTTGTTTCTAACTTGTATGTTATCATGAACTATTTTATTTATGAAATAATTCTTCTCCCTTTCATCTACTACTTCATAATCACTAGCAAGCTTTTCTAGGTCAATGTGGACATTTCCAAATTCTTTGGTTGTAAACCCAAACACTTTTCCAAGTTCTTCTATATTAATGGATAAAAAATATTCTTTGATATCTTTATTAGCAATTGCTCTTTTGTTATCATCATAATATGATAAATTTCGGGAAAGGTAAAACCTCATGTAACATCATGCGCCTTAATCCAGTTACCCATGATACACTAATACTATCAACTTGCACATGATTTACATCCTTATTCTAAGATAAAAATATAAGTTCTAAGGTACGCCTACCATATATTTTAGGATCATAAATATCATGGTATTCATCAGTGAAACCTGGGGTTTTAAGCAATTCTACATAATGTATTTTTTTATCCGACATTGCTCTAGTGATACTAGTGGTAGACATGCTTATACAATGTGAAATTGTGAATTTCCTATTAGTTAGGTCCTTAATTTTTCTTAATTCTTAAGTCTCTTGACCCTAAACCCAAACTTCAAAGTTTGACAAAATAAGATTTTAAGAAATGTCAAGTGATGAAACGTAGCCACATGAATTCTTTCACTTACCCAGATTTAGACTCTTGAAAAGATTAATGCTGATAGTCATGGAAAAAAGAATGGGTTTGTTGGAAGTGGAATAGTAGAACCCATAATAGGGTGGTGCACTGCAATCAACAATCTGAAGACTGAAATCTCCCCGTGTGCTAACCCTCTCACTTAAAAATAAAATCACTTAGCAGTAGAAAGTTCTTTTTTTTTTAACATTGAAGTGAATGAAACATCAACGTGTTGCTTCTAAACTACATAATTAGCACATGGCTGACAACATTTAGAAATGCACAATTATTACATGGTTGACAACATTTAAAGCAATCCATTTAGTCTTGCATTGACAAAAAATTCTAAACTATTGATCTTTGTAAATCTAATGGTTATAAGGTGATTTCGGAGGTTTAAGTTTGTAAGCCTAGCACTTTGTGCATTTCATTCTGGAATGAAACTACAACCATACATCAAATGTTAATCAAACTATTGAAACTTGAGTAATTTATGATATAAACAATAAACATGTGTTTTAAAGGGCCCGAAAACTTAACGTTGCAAAGGACTTAATCAAATGAATAATGATACCAAGAACTGGGGGAGATAAATGAAAAATTAAAGTGAATGAAACATTTAAACATCAACATGTTGCTTTCAGACTACACAATTAGTACATGGTTGTCCTACATTGATAGCAAATTCTAAACTGTTGATTTTTGCAAATCTAATAGTTATAGGGTGATTCCAAAGGTTTAAGTTCACAAGCCTAGCACTCTATGCATTTCATTCTAGAATGCAACTACAACCATACATCAAATGTTCATCGAACAGTTGAGTACTTTATGATATAAACAATAAACATGTGTTTTAAATTTGTTTTAAACTTTAGTGCGCTAGAATTGACAACAAGGCCAAGGGTATGGTAACTTAACGTTGCAAAGGACTTAAAAAAATGAATAATGATACTAGGAACCAGGGGAGAAGGTCAATAAAAAATTAGAAATCAATAACATTTCGGGAAACCCTAACAAGAGCGACAACTTTCAGTGTATAATGCTTTTTGTCAATTTGATGGCAACTTTATTTTATCATTTGTATTGCTTTATGTTTTAAATCTACATGCAATTATTTCATAAATAGATAAAACTTAATTTCTTAAAGGAAGAAAAACTGATTTGAATAGATTCATAGACATTGAACTCAAAAAATAATTCTTTATTGTAAATGAATAATGAAGAATAACACAACCATTTATTTTATTACAACTGAATTACAATGTCACATTATTACATATCTTTTTAAATACGAGTGGAGCATGCAAGCGCCAAACTCTTATTTTGGATTAAAAAAATATGTTACTTTACATAATACAAATACAAATGTGAGAACCAAGCTTCTGTTGGACCATTGGTGACAACGTAATACAAATGTCGCTCTGAAAATAAATGCATGGTGATGGGACATGCTGGGTCAACCATGCGCTCTGAAAATAAATGCATGAAACTTGCCTGGTAGGCCATGGGAACTCAAAATAAATGCATGAGACTTGCCTGGGAAAGCATGCACTCTCAAATACAAATGTGGCTTTGAAAATACAAATGCATGGGGCTTTCCTCGCAAACCATGCTAGGGAAAGGGGAGCGAAGTTACAAAATGTACTTATCCCCTTTGACAACCAGAGTCATGCAAAAGATGAGGGGTAGTAAAATTTCCCCCATCTTTTACATGCAGCCTCCATGCACTAGAATAGCACTTATCCCCATTAGAGATCCTCATCCTAGTTCAAAACCTACCTCAGAAGTTAGGTGAACCAGATCAACTTCTTTCCAATTCCACCCATTTTGAACTTGAAGGAAATTTTTCTTTTACTCTGTAACTACATAATTGGAGGTAGGAGAATTTAGAGTATCCCCAATAATACCACATCATCTTCTTCCTGAATCCTTATTAACCCTACAAAATGAAAAACCTTACGACAATTCAGAATATTGCACTCAATAGTAAATCCTTTAACCTTCACCAAATGATTTCAGTTGTGCTCACTGTCCTTATTTATGGGCCAATAGTTAATAGTGCCACTACCAGCTTGATCCCTGTGTACACTTCACATGTGTCATGTGTGAGTTTGGTTATAATCATAATCGTGATTCATGAAAACCAAAAAACCAACTTAATCAATTTGTGTAACTTAATCCTTACATTTACAATTAAAATGTTTAATCTGATTGACGTCTGGCTACATGCAAATTGTACCTTAAGCTAACAAGCTATCAATTGTCAAAATCACTAGTGCCACTCAAACGATATGAAATCATCACAAATTTTGTTTCACTATATCATTGGATTATTGACATCATCATCTACAATTCTATAGTACATCATGTAGTTTTCAATATAAAGGTATCCAATCAATTGCTATGTATTTTCATATGGAATTAATCTACGCTGTTGCGTACAATACCGCAACCACACTTTCTTCAAAAATATTGAGAATTTCAATTGAATAAATGAAATGTAGAGTAATTTGACGCATTGAAAAGAGAATTAAATTCCTTGTTTTACCTTAATCATTATCAATATCCACTAATAAGTCACAATAAATTTCGCTCACCTATGCTCTGAAGTATATGTTGATAATTACTATTAGTTTTAAAAGCCACATTTTTAAATTGATCAAAGAAAAAAGGATTTACAAGAATGAAGCCACAAAAAAGTATTTTAATTTAAGTAGCTATTGCTAAAGACTGGAGTACATAGTACATAGCCATCCTGGTCAAAAAGCCACTAATTGTGACAAAAAACAAGTCACAAAATACATATTTCAAGAACTGTTATGTTGTACAATAAAATATAGACACGTGACATGTCACACAATTCACTACTATTTTTTTTTCTAACATTAACTAAGGCCATCAATTGGGTGTTTGAGTAGAAGGTGAATTGAATTCAACAAACTAACAGCAAAGAAGAAAAGTGAATCACCCAAAACCTTCCTCCAAAACTCTATAATCTTCAATGATTTAATTTTTGTATCACATAGTAGACCCCATCTCATATTAACCAAGGCAAGAGCCTGTGGTGTAGAAGCATGCAATTCCACTTTCTAGAAGATTCCACCAATAGGCGCTAACCCACTTTCAAAATTGTAATGCTCCAATGCCAACTCCAATGAAGAAATAGAGAAAATGAAAGGTTGCAAATAACATATTGTCAGCGTCTTCACCAAATATTTATCGAGAAAAATTTCCATGTAATTGGACAAGAAAGCTAAAGCTACCTTGGAATATAGAGCACAAGGGGTATTTTGAATTCATTCCCTACCCAAAATTATTCTTATAGCATCCACAACCTTCACATAAGGAATTGTAAAAACCATACCCAACTTTCATTTGTCATATGCATCATCCCTTCTTTTCTCCCAAAAACATTTGGGTAGCATGACACACCATGAAGACTCCATAATATCAAAGTTAAATTAAGAATAGAGAAGAAAGAAATCAAATCCAAATATATTATAAATGATATGAAGAACATCAAGTTGGTGAAGTATATATAGAAGTTAGAATGAAGCAAATGAGTATGGCATCAAATACTCACACTTAACATTTTTAAATTCACCACTATCATTGATGTGACAATTAACATTTAATTCACCACTTGAATCCTTAATCGTTGATGTGACAATATTATTCCATGTTACCCATAGACTAGATGGATGGCCTAGATTAAGATGTCTTACTTACCATTAAAATACGTGCTTAAAAGGTATGTCCGCAATAGATGAAAAGATGGCTACATCACTCAACATTAATTTCCAGGTTAATTCGATTGGGGGAATGTGTGGCAACTAGAAGGATCAGAAAAAATATTTTTGCATAAAGAATACATGACATGTTTGACATTGGTTTTCATTTCTTGGTACGGTCAACATAAGGCCGCAGGAGGTTTTGCTACAAATAGGGGTTGTTGTGCTCATTTTTCTCAAATTGGCTTAGCGCTCTCGACAAACACTAAGGGGCAATGGATACTCCTCTATTTCTGAATTCCATGAAGCAACAAAATGATTTCCATGGTGAAATCATTGAGAAACAACTGAAAGGAATAATGGTGTCCAAGCACCCATTGGTGCTCCAGGCGGTGAAGGGTGTTTTGGGCCCAAATTTTTTGTTGGATACCCACAAGCTCAAGGGGAATTCAAAAGAATATGCTATGTTTCTGGAAATGCTCATGTACATGGGTGTCTCAAAAGCACGAGGGAAGAAGTTATGCCAAATGATTTTTCCACACTCTCTGTTGGAAAATATCGACATGACACTAGAAAATATCGATGAAAATTTCATGACCCCTCTATTGTTGCACTACTACAATGGTCATGGGAATGAATGTTCAGTACCAAAGTTTTCCCTGGTGGGCTCACTTGACCATGAAACTCTCAAAAACCAGAGGGGGGAGATTAATAGGTGTATCGAATTTCTTATGCATGTGACTGACATTCTTAAAGACCAGTTGAAGGGTTGGGTGAAGGAATTTTTAGTGGCGAAAGCTCTCAATGGGGAAAGGTGGTCTTCAGACGAGGAGGATTGGGAGCTAGGAATTGGTGAAGAATGGGTAGCGAATCACACGAGGAGCTAGGAGGAACGAGCAAACCATCCTTCCCATAGTGCCTATGGTGATGATTGTCTGGTGATTCTAAATGCAATCAAAGCCAAGAAGACCAACAAGGCTAGCTGCAACAATGCATAATTTGGCATTTGTGGAAGGTCATTTTGGTTTGTGATGGTTTGTAGTCCGTATAAGTGTCCAATGTCAATCATTCAATATTTGGGTCTGTAATGTTTTGTGGAGACATTTGAAGGAATGTAAAAACTCTTTTTGATTAATATAGGGTATTGCCCCATATAGTAGCTATTTAACTATCAAGAAAAAAAAACATGTGTTGAAAAGGCTCCTTTAGTAGAACAGACTTTAACACTAGTTCCTTAATATTTCCTTAATATTTCACACCTTGCTATAGTTCCTTCGACGGTTCTGATTGTTCCTTAATATTATTTTGGTTGTCATGAAATTAAGTGATTTAATAAGTAATAAAATCTCAACCATTGATTTCTAAAAATCTAACAGTTCTAGTGTTATTCTATAGGTTTCAATTCGCAAGTCTAGTGCTTCAAAGGTTCTCTTCATGAATGCAACTACATTCATCTTGTAAGGAAAGAAGAGGTGTGGAAACACTTTCCTAATGCTAATTATTAGAAGAGAATACAAACATATGGTTCAATTTTGAATTACAGTTCATTAAAGATGCACATTAGTAGAATAACATATCAGAACGAATTTAACACAACCACAAAATGGACTCTAGTTTTAACATGGGAAAACCCTTTTAGGAGAAAAAACCACCACACCAAGCAAAAACACTTTGTATTACAGTGAACAAAGTCCACATATAGAGTTACAGTTTGTTGCTCTCAGATGTCTTGATGAGGGCTACATTGCCTAAAACCAACATAAATAAAAAACAACAGCTACCAACACAGAAGATGTGAGACAAAAAATTGACTCACTTTCAATTATTTTCAGAAAATGAAATTACAAATTCAAAGCTTACATGCTAAAGCCTCATGGGCTTGATTCATTACAACAAACTCAACTCAGAAAAGAAAAATCTACTATTTGGAGCCACAATCTGCACCATCAGGGCCACCTTCTACAACCCCCACTTAACCCTTTTTTATTTTCCCCAATAATCGCCCTAGAATGTTCTAGAAAGTAAAAAAATTCTCTTTTTGTTTTGGCGCCAAAAGTCCCGCCATTTGATTTCTGGCCTAGGAAGAAATTTTTCAAGAAATCACTTTTTAGAGGACCAACTTCGCAAGGCCATAAATTTTGATCCGGGCATCTGATTTGCTATTATTGCACACCATTGGAAAGCTCTCGACGAGCTCTACAACAAATGAACCCACCGTAGGTTAGCTCAACCACCTTTTGAGTTGTTTTGGGGCCTCTAAAGTTTTATATCTGAATTTGAAGCTACATTGGAGAAATTTCCTAGGACAAAAACTTTAATTTCTCCCAAATTGTGTAGGGTATTGACGTGATTCTTTCATGACTGGAAATTTTTTTCAGCTTTGCTCCTTGGGTAAATTTTCACGTCCATACGAGCCCGTTTAGGTCGACTTACTAAAAATAGTAAGTTCTCATTTTTCGCTAGTTTTGACGCCTAATAGTCTTAGATCCCCTAAGTGCCATCATGGGACTCAAAAAAACTAAAGAAAATAACGAAAAACATTTCTTTTAGGTGATGCAAGATTTCCCTACACCGATGGATGCTCCTGCATCAAACACCCAGGGTAATTTGAAAAGTGACCCTATCACTTCTCATGAGTTAGAGGGAAACCAAGATTGTTAACCTCAGCCTCAGATAACCATGATGAATCTTCAGCAGGCCTTCCTCTCCATTTCACCAAGTTCTTTTCATATTGCATGTGCTTCTACCCACACAACTATCCAAGATTTCTTCTATCTCTTCCTTCTCTAAAGCAGGTGCTATAATTTTCAATTGTTCATTTATTAGACTCTCCTCTATATCACCTTCATGATACTCTGTCAAATCAACAACGTTGAACATAGGAGAAATGTTTATTCCACTAGGCAACTCTACCTCATAAGCATTTCCTGAATCATGCTTCTTCAGGATCCTGCATGGTCCAAACTTCTTCATCTTTAACTTTTTGTATGTACCAACTAGAAACCTTTCCTTTCGCAAATGAACAATGACTTCATCTCCTACCTGGAACTCCTTATACCTCCTTTTCTGATCTTCTTGAGCCTTATATTGTGAGTTCATCTTATTGGTATGTTTCTTCACCTCTTCATGTAAATTTTTTAGGTGCTCAGCAAAATCTTCAGCCTCAGCACTACTCTTCTCCCCCTTATCCATATTTCTCAGTTCAAAAGTAGTTCTTGGACTACTCCCATATACAATCTGGAATGGTGATTTACCAGTGCTCCTATTGACAAAATTTTTGTAACCAAATTATGCCTGTGGTATAATCAAATCCCATCCCTTGGCCTTATCTCCAAATAAGCATTTTAGCATGTTTCCCAAAATCCTATTCACCACCTTTGTTTGTCCATCAGTCTATGGATGGTGTGCAGAACTAAAATTCAAATCTATCCTCAACTTCTTCCATAATGTCCTCCGGAAATGACCAACAAATTTGGTATATCTATCTAAAACTATACTCTTTGGTAGACCATGTAGTCTCACCACCTCTCTGAAAGAGAACTCTACAACATCAACATCACTGGTCTTATGACACAAAATGAAATGTGCCATATTTGAAAATCTATCCACCACCACAAATATGAAATCATGCCCTCTCTATGTCCTTGTCAATCCAAGAACAAAATCCATGCTAATATCCTCCCATGGCCTCTTAGGTACATGTAATGACTAATAAAATATAGTATTCTAACTTGTTCCTTTCACCATCTGACATACTCAACAACTTTGTTCAAATTTCTTCACATCTTGTTGTAATTGTGGCCAATAATAATTCTCACTGACAAGAGCAATGGTCTTATATCGACCAAAATTTCCAGCCAACCCTCCACTATGCATCTCCTTGATTAGATTCTCTCTCATAGAACTCCTTGGAATGCATAATTGGCTTCCTCTAAACAACATCCCATCTTGGATTAAGAAATCCAACCATCTCATCCTATCTAATGTAATAGAATCCAAATAAGCCTTCCAAGCTTCAACAAAGTCTAGATCTTCAAGATACAAATTCTTAAGTTCATTGAACCCAACGACCTCTATATTCATATCTATCAACAAATTTTGCCTTCTACTTAAGGCATCTGCAACTTTGTTTGACCTTCCACTCTTGTGTTTCAAAAAAAAAGTATAACTCTGCAAAAGTTCAACCCATTTTAAGTGCCTTTGATTCAACTTTCCTTGACTATTGAGATACTACAAAGTCTGGTGATTAGTATATAAAACAAATTCTTTTGGCAACAAATAGTGTCTCCATTTCTTCAAATCCTGAACTATAGCATAAAACTCTTGATCATAGACAAAATATTTCTTCTTGGCATCATTCAACCTCTCACTAAAATAGGAAATAGGCTTACCTTCTTGAATCACAACAACTCCTATGGCAGTGCCACTAGCATCACAATCTACCTGAAAGATTGAAATTTGGAAGTGTCAAAATAGGTTGCTCTGTAACTTTCTTCTTCAAAATATCAAAAATTTTGGCTACTCCTGTGGTCCACTTAAACTCTTTTCTATCCCCTCTCATCACTTCAGTTACAGGTGCACAAATACTACTAAAATTCTTCATAAACTTTATGTAAGACCTTGCTAGACCATGAAATGATCTTACCTCTATAACACTCCTCAAAGTAGGCCATTCGGTGATAACTCTCACCTTCTATAGATCCATTTTAAGACCCTCTGTTGAGACAACAAATACCAGATACACCAACTCCCTTTTCACAAAACTACATTTCTTCAAAATAATCAACAACTTCTCCTCCCTTAGCTTCTCAAAAAATCCTCGGATATGCATCAAGTTCTCCTCCAATGTTCTACTGAAAATTAATATATCATCCAAATAAAAAATAATAAATTTTCCTAAAAATTCCTTCAATACCTCATTCATGAGTTGCATAAATGTGCTTAGTGCATTGGTTAGCCCAAAAGGCATGACTAACCACTTGTACAAGCCCTTCTTGGTTTTAAAGGCTATCCTCCATTCATCTCCTTCTCTAATCCGGATATGGTGATATCAAATCTTCATATCTATCTTCGTGAAGTACTCAACTCCACTCAAACAATCCATAATGTCATCCAATCTTGGCAAGGGAAATCTATACTCGATGGTGATCTTGTTGATGCCTCTAGAGTCTATACACATCCGCCATTCCCCATCCTTCTTTGGTGCTAGTACTACAAGTACTGCACATGGACTCAAACTCTCCCTAATCAATCATTTTCACAACAACTCTTGCAATTGTCTGTTCAACTCTTCACTCTTTGATGGAGTCATATAATGAGCTACCTTATTTGGTAAAATAGCTCAAGGAATCAAGTCCATATGATGACTAATCTTTCTTACTAGAGGAAAACCTTCAAGGTACATTATCAAAAACAATAGCTTGAAACTCATTTAAAAAAATTGAAACCTCTACAAGTACCTCAGTAGTATCTTCTTTATCAACTCTTAGGATCAATGAAAAACACATATGCTCATGATTTATACCTTTTAGGAATTTTCTTCCATCAACCAAACAAATTCTTGCATTACTACATACCTTTTCTCCTACCTCTTTCAAGGGCTTCAACTTATAATGAACCCCACCCTTTTTCAAAGAATAGGTGTTGGCATGTCCATCATGTACTGCTCGCCAATCAAACTACCATGGTCTTCCTAATAGCATATGACAAACATCCATAGGCATAATATCACACAATACCCCATCATGGTAATTTCCAATCTTTAACTTTACCAGACATTTGTCATTTACCAAGGCTTTATGGTCCTTCTTCAACCAAGAAATCCGATATGGGTTCAGATGCCTTCTTCTCTCCAACCGCAACTTACTAACCATTTCTTCTGAAACAAACTTATTAGTACTACCTCCATCAATAATAATATTGAAAAATTTACCTTCACACTTACATCAAGTGTGAAACAAATTCTTCCTTTGATTTGGTTCCTTCTCTTCATTCATCAAGGCTCTTCTGGTAGCAAGAACCTCTCCTCTTTCTGCATCCTCAGAATGTGAAGACTCAACATCTTCATCTACATGTGCAACTCATGCATTACCCTCAAGTATTCTATTTGTCCTTCCTTGATGTTGAGGACACTCATAGTCTCTATGTCCTTCTCCACACTAGAAATAGGTTCCACGAAAGCCTCCTCTTCTCAGTCCTTGTCTAGATCTTCCCCTTCCTCTTTGGTCTCTATTATTTTGATCATGAGGATGGTAGGTGTTATCTCCTTTTTGGTTATGGATGCTACAAGAGACTTCACCCTTCTTTTGATCTTCATTTTGACCTCCATATGACCGTCGACCAGTCTTTCCTCCACGGCCTCCACCTCGTTTCTTTTTCTAAAACCTCTTGTTTATTCATTCCTCAACCTTTAGATGAAATTGATAAGCATCTTCAAAGGTGGTCATTCTTACCAGTGCCAATTCTTCCTATATGCTTGGCTTCAACCTATTAATATAATGACCAACTTTCTCCTTATTCACCTCAGAATTTCATGTCTGAATCAAGACCTTGTGAAATTCCATTGTGTATTATTTCACCATCCTTGTCCCTTGCCTCAAGCTCTGCATCTTCTTGACTAGCTCCAATTCATAATTAGTTGGAATAAATTGTTTCTTCAATTTGGAAACCATTATGTCCCATCTCAAAATTTTATCTTTCCCTTGTCTTCCTCTTTCTAACTAGACCTCTTTCCATCATATACTGGCATGACCTTTCAATTTTTTCTTTGCAAACCTCACTCTGTGAGGATCTTCAATATCCTCAAAATCAAAAAAATTCTCCATGTCATTGATCCAATCAATCAATTTTATCAGGATTTAGATTTCCACTAAAAGTTGAAACCTCCATTTTAGGTCTCTTCCCAATGCTTAAGATCACTCATAGCAATCTTGTTTCTCCAGGATCCATTGGATCTTGCTCTTACTATTCCATTTCTTCCTCTTTTTCATCTTCACTATCATCTTTGTCTCATTGCACATCTCTTCTTTGAACCTCTTGTTGAAAGGTTTCTAATTTCCTTCTAAGGGCTCTGATTTCATCTCTTGGTGGATCTCTTCCTCCAAAATCTCGACATCTACCTCTGCCATACTGGGAAATTCCTGGAGGCATCTTGAACTCAACACACACTCATAGGTCTTACTGCAACTACCTCACATTTCACACTCTATTATAGGCTTAGGAACTCCTGCTCTAATACCACTTGATGAGGGCTACACTGCCCAAAATACACAAAAATCACAACAACAGATACCAACACAGAGGATGCAAAATAGAAAATTGACTCACTTTCAATTATTTTTTAGAAAATAAAATTATAGATTCAAAGCTTACATGCTATAGCCTCATGGGCTTGATTCATTACAAGAAAAATATACTATTCAGAGCCACAATCTACACCATTAGGGCCACCTTCTACAACCCCCACTTAACCCTTTTAATTTTCCCCAAGAACTGCCCTAGAATGATCTAGAAAGTACAAATTTCCCATTTTTGTTTTGGCACCAAAAGTCCCACTGTTTGATTTCTGACCTAGGAAGAAATTTTTAAGAAATTCACTTTTTAGAGGATCAACTTCGCGGGGCCATAACTTTTTATCTGGGCATCTTAAATACTATTATTTCATATCGTTGGAAAGCTCTCGACAAGCTCTACAACACACAAACCGACCGTAGGTTGGTTAGGCCACATTTTAAGTTGTTTCAAGTCCTCTAAAATTTTATATCTGAATTTGAAGTTGCATTGGAGAAATTCAGGACATAAACTTTAATTTCTCCCAAACCGTGAAGGGTACTGGGTGATTCTTTCGTGACTAGAAATTTATTTCAGCTATGCTCATTGGGGTAAATTTTCACATCCATACAAGCCTGTTTTGGCTGACTTACTAAAAATAGTAAGTGCTCATTTTTTCGCTATTTTTGATGCCTGATAGTTTTAGATCCCCTAAGTTCCATCATGGGACTCAAAATATATATTTATTTTTTTTTATTTTTTTTGGGTGATGCAAGATTGCCCTACACCACTGGATGCTCCTGCATCAGACACCTAGGGTAATTTGAAAAATGACCCTGTCACTTCTCAGGAGTTAGAGGGAAACCAAAACGGTTAACCTCGGCCTCAGATAACCATGATGAATCTTCAGCAGGCCTTCCTCTCCATTTCACCAAGTACTCTGCATATTGCATGTTTCTTGTGCCTCTACCCACACGACTATCTAAGATTTCTTCTATCTCTTCCTTCTCTGAAGTAGGCGCTAGAATTTTAAACAATTTATTTATCAAACTCTCCTCTATATCACCTTCATGATACTCTATCAAATCAAAAATGTTGAACACAGGAGGAATGTTTATTCCACTAGGAAACTCTACCTCATAAGCATTTCTCGAATCATGCTTCTTTAGGATCTTGCATGGTCCAAACTTCTTCATCTTTAACTTGTTGTATGTATCAACTGGAAACCTTTACTTTCTCAAATGAACTATGCCTTCATCTCCTACTTGGAACTCCTTATACCTCCTTTTCTGATCTTCTTGAGCCTTATATTGTGAGTTCTCTTATTGATATGTTTCTTCACCTCTTCATGCAAATTATTTAGGTGCTCAGCAAAATCTTCAACCTCAACACTACTCTTCTCCCCCTTATCCATCTTTCTTAGTTCAGAAGTAGTTCTTGGACTACTCCCATATATAATTGGAATGGTGATTTACCAGTGCTCCTATTGACAATATTGTTGTAAGAAATTTTTTCTTGTGGTATAATCAAATCCCATCCCTGGGGCTTATCTCCAACTAATCATCTTAGCATGTTTCCCAAACTCCTATTTACCACCTTTGTTTGTCCATCAGTCTAAAGATGGTGTGCAGAACTGAACTTCAAATCTGTCTTCAACTTCTTCCATAATGTCCTCCAGAAATAACCAACAAATTTGGTATCTATTTCTAAAACAATACTCTTTGGTAGACCACGCAGTCTCACCACCTCTATGAAAAACAACTCTACAACATGAACATCACTGGTCTTATGAAAAGGAATGAAATGTGCCATCTTTGAAAATCTATCCACCACCACAAATATGGAATCATGCCCTCTCTATGTCCTTGGAAATCCAAAAACAAAATCCATTCTAATATCCTCCCATGGCCTCTCAGGTACGGGTAATGGCTGATACAATCCAGTATTCTGACTCATTCCTTTCGCCATCTGACATACTCTGCAACTTTGTACAAATTTATTCACATCTTGTTGTAATTGTGGCTAATAATAATTCTCACTGACAAGAGCAATGGTCTTATCTCAACCAAAATGTCTAGAGAACCATCCACTATGCTTCTCCTTGATTATATTATCTCTCATAGAAGTCCTTGGAATGCATAATTGGCTTCCTCTAAACAAAATCCCATCTTGGATTAAGAAATCCAACCATCTCATCCTATCCAATGTAATAGGTTCCAAACAAGCCTTCCAAGCTTTAGCAAAGTCTAGATCTTCAGGATACAAACTCTTGAGTTCATTGAACCCAACAACCTCTATATTCATCTCTATCAACAAATTTTTCTTTCTACTTAAGACACCTACAATTCTGTTTGACCTTCCACTCCTGTGCTTCAAAACAAAAGTATAACTCTGCAAAAACTCAACCCATTTTAAGTGCCTTTGAATCAACTTTCCTTGACTATTGAGATACTGCAAAGCCTGGTGATCATTATATAAAACAAATTTTGTTGGAAACAAATAGCGTCTCCATTTATTCAAAGCCAAAACTATAGCATAAAACTCCTAATCATAGAAAAAATATTTCTTCTTGGCATCATTCAACTTCTCACTAAAATAGGCAGCAGACTTACCTTCTTCACTCAAAACAACTCCTATGGCAATGCCACTAGCATCACAATCTACATGAAAGACCTTATTGAAATCTAGAAGTGCCAAAACAGGTTGCTCTGTAACTATCTTCCTCAACATATCAAAAATTTTGGCTGCTCATGTGGTCCACTTAAACTCTTTTATTTCCCCTCTCATCACTTCAATTAGAAGTGAACAAATACTATTGTAATTCTTAATATTTTTTTTGTAAAAACTTGCTAGACCATGAAATGATCTTACCTCTGTAACACTCCTCGGGGTAGGCCATTATATGATAGCTCTCACCTTCCCTGGATCCATTTTAAGACCCTCTGCTGAGACAACAAATCCTAGACACACCAACTCCCTTTTCACAAAACTACATTTCTTCAAATTAATCAACAACTCCTCCTCCCTTAACTTCTCAAAAACTCTTCAGATATGCATCAAGTGCTCCTCAAATGTCTGGCTGAAAATCAAAATATCATCCAAATAAACAATAACAAATTTTCCTAAAAATTCCTTCAATACCTCATTCATAAGCCGCATAAATGTGCTTGGTGCATTGGTTAGCCCAAAAGGCATGACTAACCACTCATACAATCTCTCCTTGGTTTTAAAGGTTGTCTTCCATTCATCTCCTTCTCTAATATGGATCTGGTGATATCCACTCTTTAGATCTATCTTCGAGAAGTACTCAGCTCCACTCAAATAATTCATAATGTCATCCATTCTTGGCAAGGGAAATCTATACTTGATGGTGATCTTTTTGATGCCTCTAGAGTTTGTACACATCCTCCATTCCCCATCCTTCTTTGGTGCTAGTACTATAGGTACTGCACATGGACTCAAACTCTCCCTAATCAATCCTTTTGGCAACAACTCTTGCACTTGTCTGTTCAACTCTTCACTCTCTGTTGGAGTCATACAATGAGCTTCCTTATTTTGTAAACTAGCTCCAGGAAACAAGTCAATTTGATGACTAATCTTTCTTACTAGAGGCACACCTTCAAGTACATTATAAAAAAAAAATACCTTGAAACTCATTCAACAAATCTAAAATCTCTACAGGTACCTCAGTAGTATCTTCTTTATCAACTCTAGGGATCAATGCAAAACATATATGCTCATGCTTTATACCTTCTAGGAATTTTCTTCCATCAACCAAACAAACTCTTGCATTACTGCATACCTTTTCTCCTACCTCTTTCATGGGATTTAGCTTATGATGAACCCCATCCTTTTTCAAAGAATAGGTGTTGGAATTTCTATCATGTACTACTCGTCGATCAAACTGTCACGATCTTCCTAACAACATATGACAAACATCCATAGGCATAATATCACACAATACCTCATCATGGTAATTTCCAATCTTGAACTTTACCAGACATTGTTCATTTACCTAGGCTTTATGGTCCTTCTGTAACTAAGCAATCTTGTATTGGTTTGGATGCCTTCTTCTCTCCAACTGCAACTTACTAACCATTTCTTTTGAAACAAGATTATCAATACTACCTCCATCAATAATAATATTGAAAACATTACCTTCACACTTACATCAAGTGAAAAACAAATTCTTCCTTTGAGTTGGTTCCTTCTCTTCATTCAACAAGACTCTTCTGTTAACAAGAAACTCTCCTCTTTCTGCATCCTCGGAATGTGAAGACTTAGCATTTTCATCTACATGTGTAACTCGTGCATTACCCTCAAGTCTTCTATTTGTCCTTCCTTGATGTTGAGGACACTCATAGGTTCTATTTCCTTCTTCTCCACACTAGAAACAGGTTCCACAAAAGCCTCATCTTCTCGATCCTCATCTAGATCTTCCCCTTCCACTTTGGTCTCCATTATTCTGATCACAAGGAGGGTAGGTGTTATCTCCTATCTAGTTATGGTTGCTACTAGATCCTTCACCCTTCTTTTGATCTTCATTTCAACCTCCATATGACCATCCACAGGTATTTCCTCCATGACCTCCATGTCATTTCTTGTTCTCAAACCTCTTGTTCACTCATTCTTCAACCTTTAAAGAAAACTGATAAGCGTCTTCAATGGTGGCCATTCTTACCAATGCCAATTCTTCCTGTATGCTTGGCTTCAACCTGTTAATATAATGAGAAACTTTCTCCTTATTCACCTCAAAATGTCATGTCTGAATCAAGTCCTTGTTAAATTCCTCCATGTATTCTTTCACCGTCCTTGTCCCTTGCCCCAAGCTCTGCATCTTCTTGAGTTGCTCCAATTCATAATCAACTGGAATAAATTGTTTATTCAATTTGGACACCATTCTTCCCATCTCAAAATTTTATCTTTCCCTTGTCTTCCTCTTTCTAACTGGACCTCTTTCCACCATATACTAGCATGACCTTTCAATTTTATCTTTGCAAACCTCACTCTATGAGGATCTTCAATCTCCTAACACTCAAACAATTCCTCCATTTCATTGATCCAATCAATCAATTCTTTAGGATTCAGATTTCCACTAAAAGTTAAAACCTCCATTTTAGGTCTCTTCTCAATGCTTGAGATCGCTCGTAGAAATATTTTTTATTCAAGATCCATTGGATCCTCCTCTTCCTCTTCCATTTCTTGTTTTGTTTCATCTTCACTGTCATCTCTGTCTCGTTACACATCTCTTCTTTGAACCTCTTATTGCAAGGTTTCTAATTGTCTTATAAGGGCTATGGTTTCATCTCTTGGTGGATCTCTTCCTCCATGACCTCGGCCTCTACCTCTGCCATATTGGGCAATTCCTGGAGGCATCTTGAACTCAACCCACACTCACAGGTCTTGCTACAACTGCCTCACATTCAATGCTTTGTTACAGGCTCAGGAACTCCTACTTTGATACCACTTCATGAGGGCTACACCGCCCAAAACCCACAAAAATCACAACAGATGCCAACACAAAAGATGTGAGATAGAGAATTGACTCACTTTCAATTATTTTTAGAAAATGAAATTATAGATTCAAAGCTTTCATGCTACAACCTCATGGGCTTGATTCATTACAATAAGATCAACTCATAAAAGAAAATCTACTATTCAGAGCCACAATATGCACCATCAGGGCCACCTTCTACAACCCCCACTTAACCCTTTTTATTTTCCCCAAGAACCACCCTAGAATGTTCTAGAAAGTACAATTTTTTCCTTTTTGTTTTGGCACCAAAAGTCTCGCAATTTGATTTCTGACCTAGGAAGAAATTTTTAAGAAATTCACTTTTTAGAGGACCAACTTCGCAGGGCCATAACTTTTGATTTGGGCGTCTGATTTGCTACTACTGCATATCTTTGGAAAGCTCTTGACGACCTCTACAACATGTGAACCCACTGTAGGTTGGTTAGGCCACCTTTTGAGCTTTTTTAGGGCTTCTAAAGTTTTATATTTGAATTTGAAGCTGCATTGGAGAAATTTCCTGTGACAAACTTTAATTTCTCCCAAACCGTGCAGGGTACTAAGGTGATTCTTTCACAACCAGAAATTTTTTTCATCACTACTCATTGGGGTAAATTTTCACGTCTATACGAGCCTATTTGGGTCGACTTACTAAAAATAGTAAGTGCTCATTTTTCTCTATTTTTGATGCCTAATAGTATTAGATCCCCTAAGTGCCATCATGGGACTTAAAAAACTAAGGAAAATAAAGAAAACATTTTTTTGGGTCATGTAAGATTTCCCTACACATCTTGATCCTCCTGCATCAGACACCCAGGGTAATTTGAAAAGTGACCTTGTCACTTCTTAGGAGTTAGAGGGAAACCAAGATGGTTAACCTCAACCTCAGATAACCATGATGAATCTTCAGCAGGCCTTCCTCTCCATTTCACCAAGTACTCTGCATATTGCATGTTTCTTGTGCTTCTACCCACATGGCTATCCAGGATTTCTTCTATCTCTTCCTTCTCTGAAGTAGGTGCTAGAATTTTCAACTGTTTATTTATCAGAATCTCCTCTATATCACCTTCATGATACTCTGTCAAATCAACAATGTTGAACACAGGAGAAACCTATATTCCACTAGGCAACTCTACCTCATAAGATTTCTTGAATCATTCTTTTTGAGGATCTTCCATGGTCCAAACTTCTTCATCTTTAACTTGTATGTATCAACTGGGAACCTTTCCTTTCGCAAATGAACCATGACTTCATCTCCTACCTAGAACTCCTTATACCTCCATTTCTAATATGCTTGACCCTTATATTGTGAGTTCATCTTATTGATATGTTTCTTCACCTCTTCATGCAAATTCTTTAGGTGCTCAACAAAATCTTCAGCCTCAGCACTACTCTTATCCCCATTATCCATCTTTCTCAATTCAAGAGTTCTTGGACTACTCCTATATACAATCTAGAATGGTTATTTACCAGTGCTCCTATTGACAGAATTGTTGTAAGAAAATTCAACCTGTGGTATAATCAAATCCCATCCCTTGGGATTATCTCCAACTAAGCATCTTAGCAAGTTTACCAAAATCCTATACACAACAAATTTGGTATCTCTGTCTAAAATTATACTCTTTCGTAGACCATGTAGTCTCGCCACCTCTCTGAAAAGGAACTTTGCAATATGGACATCACTGGTCTTATGACATAGAATGAAATGTTCCATCTTTGAAAATCTATCCACCACCACAAATATGGAATCATTCCCTCTCTATGTCCTTAGCAATCCAGGAACAAAATTCATGATAATATCCTCTCATCACCTCTCAGGTATAGGTAATGGCTAATACAATCTAGTATTCTGACTTGTTCCTTTCACCATCTCACATACTCTGTAACTTTATACAAATTTATTCATGTCTTGTTGTAACTATGGCCAATAATAATTCTCACTGACAAGAGCAATGGTCTTATCTTGACCAAAATGTCTGGCCAACCCTCTGTTATTCTTCTCCTTGATTAGATTCTTTCTCATAGAACTCTTTGGAATGCACAATTGGCTTCCTATAAACAACATCCCATCTTGGATTAAGAAATCCAACCATCTTGTCCTATCCAATGTAACAAGTTACAAACAAGCCTTCCAAGCTTTTGCAAAGTCTAGATATTTAGGGTACAAACTCTTGAGTTCATTGAACCCAAAAACCTCTATATTCATCTTTATCAACGAATTTTTCCTTCTACTTAAGGCATCTGCAACTCTGTTTGAACTTCCACTCATGTTTTTCAAAACAAAAGTATAACTCTGCAAAAACTCAACCCATTTTAAGTTCCTTTGAATCAACTTTCCTTGACTATTGAGATACTGCAAAGCTTGGTGATCATTATATTAAAAAAATTCTTTTGGCCACAAATAGTGTCTCCATTTCTTCAAAGCCTGAACTATAGCATAAAATTAATGATCATAGAAAAAATATTTCTTATTGGCATCATTCAACTTCTCACTAAAATAGGCAACAGGATTACCTTCTTTACTCAAAACAACTCCTATGGTAGTGTCACTAGCATCACAATCTACTTGAAAGACCTTATTGAAATCTGGAAGTTCCAAAATAGGTTTCTCTATAACTTTCTTCTTCAACATATCAAAACTTTTGGCTGCTCTTGTGGTCCACTTAAACTCTTTTCTATCCCCTCTCATCACTTTAGTTAGAGGTGCACAAATATTACTGAAACTCTTAATAAATTTTCTGTAAAAACTTGCTAGACCATGAAATGATCTTACCTCTGTAACACTCCTCAGGGTAGGCCATTCAATGATAGTTCTTACCTTCTCTGGATCCATTTTAAGACCCTCTGTTGAGACAACAAATCCCAGATACACCAACTCCCTTTCACAAAACTACATTTCTTAAAATTAATCAACAACTTCTCCTCCCTTAGCTTCTCAAAAACTCTTTGAATATGCATCAATTGCTCCTCCAATGTCCTACTAAAAATCAAAATATCATTCAAATAAACAATAACAAATTTTCCTAAAAATTCCTTCAATACCTCATTCATAAGCTGCATAAATGTGCTCGGTGCATTGGTTATCCCAAAGGGCATGAATAACCACTAGTACAAGCCCTCCTTGGTTTTAAAGGTTGTCTTCCATTCATCTCCTTCTCTAATCTGGATCTGGTGATATCCACTCTTTAGATCTATCTTCGTGAAGTACTCAGCTCCACTCAAACAATCCATAATGGTATCCATTCATGGCAAGGGAAATCTATATTTGATGGTGATCTTGTTGATGGCTCTATAATTTGTACACATCCACCATTCCCCATCCTTCTTTGGTGTTAGTACTGCAGATACTGCACATGGACTCAAACTCTCCCTAATCAATCATTTTGGAAACAACTCTTGCACTTGTTTGTTCAACTCTTCACTCTTTGTTGGAGTCATATGATGAGCTACCTTATTTGGTAAACTAGCTCTAGGAATCAAATCCATCTGATGACTAATATTTCTTACTGGAGGCAAACATTCAAGTACATTACAAGAAACAATAGATAGAAACTCATTCAACAAATCTGAAACCTCTACAGGTACATCAGTAGTATCTTCTTTATCAACTCTAGGGATCAATGCAAAACGCATATGCTCTTGCTTCATACCTTCTAGGAATTTTCTTCCATCAACCAAAAACATTGTTGCATTACTACATACCTTTTATCATGGCTCTTTCAAGGGCTTCAACTTATGATGAACCCCATCCTTTGTCAAAGAATATGTGTTGGCATGTCCATCATGTACTGCTCACCAATCAAACTGCCACGGTCTTCCTAACAACATATGACAAACATCCATAGGCATAATATGACACAATACCTCATCATGGTAATTTCCAATCTTGAACTTTACCAAAAAAATTTCATTTACCAACGCTTTATGGTCCTTTTGCAACCAGGCAATCGGGTATGGGTTCGGATGCCTTCTTCTCTCCAACCACAACTTACTAACCATTTCTTCTAAAACAAGGTTATCAATACTACCTCCATCAATAATAACATTGCAAACTTTACCTTCACACTTACATCTGGTGCGAAATAAATTCTTCCTTTGAGTTGGTTCCTTCTCTTCATTCAGCATGGATCTTCTAGTAACAAGAACCTCACCTCTTTCTGCATCCTCAGAATGTGAAAACTCAACATCTTCATCTACATTTGCATCTTGTGCATTACCCTTAGGTATTCTATTTTTCCTTCCTTGATGTTGAGGATACTCATGGGCTCTATGTCCTTCTTTTCCACATTGGAAATAGGTTCCAAGAAAGCATCCTCTTCTCAGTCCTCATCTATATCTTCCCCTTCCTCTTTGGGCTCCATTATTCTAATCACAAGGATGGTAGGTGTTATGTCCTTTCTAGTTCTGGTTGCTACTAGAGCCTTCACCCTTCTTTTGATCTTCATTTTGACCTCCATATGACCATCCACCAGTATTTCCTCCATGGCCTCCACCTCATTGCTTGTTCTCAAACCTCTTGTTCAATCGTTCTTCAACATTTAGAGAAAACTGATAAGCATCTTCAATGGTGGTCATTCTTACCAGTGCTAATTTTTCTTGTATGCTTGGCTTTAACCCATTAATATAACAAGAAAATTTCAACTTTCATCTTATTCCCCCTAGAATTTCTTGTCTGAATCATGACCTTGTGAAATTCCTATGTGTATTCTTTCACCATCCTTGTCTCTTGCTTCAAGCTCTGCATCTTCTTGAGCAGCTCCAATTCATAATCGAGTGGAATAAATTGTTTCTTGAATTTGGACACCATTTTGTACCATCTCAAAATTTTATCTTTCCCTTGTCTTCCTCTTTCTAATTGGACCTCTTTCCACAATATACTGGCGTGACCTTTCAATTTTTTCTTTGCAAACCTCACTCTGTGAGGATCTTCAATCTCCTCAAACTCAAAAAATTCCTCCATGTCATGATCCAATCAATCAATTCTTCAGGATTCAGATTCCCACTAAAAGTTGAAACCTCCATTTTAGGTCTCTTCCCAATGCTTGAGATTTCTCACACCAATCTTGTTTCTCTAGGATCCATTGGATCTTGCTCTTCCTCTTCCATTTCTTCTTTTGTTTCATCTTCATTGTCATCTCTATCTCAGTGCACATCTCTTCTTTGAATCTCTTGTTGCAAGGTTTCTAATTGCCTTCCAAGGGCTTTGATTTCATCTCTTGGTGGATATCTTCCTCCATGACCTTGACCTCTACCTCTGCCATACTGAGCAATTCTTAGAGGCATCTTGAACTCAACCCACACTCAAAAGTCCTGTTGCAATTGTCTCACATTCGACGCTCTTTTACAGGCTCAAGAACTCCTACTCTGATACCACTTGATGAGGGCTACACCACCCAAAACCCACAAAAATCACAACAATAGATACCAACATAGAAGATGCTAGATAGAAAATTGACTCACTTTCAATTATTTTTAGAAAATGAGATTACATATTCAAAGATTACATGCTACAACCTCATGGGCTTGATTCATTACAAGAAAATTAACTTAGAAAATAAAAATCTACTATTCGAAGCCACAATCTACACCATCAGGGCCACTTTCTACAACCCCCACTTAACCCTTTTTATTTTTGGGGCCAACTTTTGAGCTGTTTTGGGGCCTCTAATGTTTTATATTTGAATTTGAAGCTGGATTAGAGAAATTTCTTGAGATAGAAAATTTAATTTCTCCCAAACCATGCAGGGTATTGAGGTGATTCTTTCATGACCAGAAAATTTTTTTAGCTCTATTCCTTTGGGTAAATTTTCACGTCCATATGAGCCCATTTAGGCCAGCTTACTAAAAATAGTAAGTACTCATTTTTTGCTATTTTTGATGGCTGATAGTCTTAGATCCACCAAGTTCCATCATGGGACTCAAAACAACTAAAGAAAATAAATAAAATGTTTTTTTGGGTGATGCAAGATTGTCCTACACCGTTGGATGATCCTGCATCATGTCTATTCACACTCTCAATATAGGAAGCATTACAAATCTTGATCAATCCCATTCTCTCTCATTAGACTCACAACTCAGCTCAAAACACTATTACAATGTATTGCACATTGTAGCATTTTCCTTCTAAGATAATTCCAACTTATTTGCATCACTAGACCCATGCAAGAAACATACCAATTTAGTTCCCATTCATAATAGCAGACAAACCGTCACTCAGTAGTTACCATATCAGGCCATCGATGAGGCAACCACAAACCTCTCGCTGATTTTTTCAAGTCCCACCGATGAATGTAATACCTGCCAAACCAAAACAGTCATCAGAGTATCAGTGAGACAAGAGACCGTGTCTCACCGATCACTCATCGTCACACCGAAACAGGCTCCTTAAAGTATATTGTCAACCAAGTCCATTGCCACATTGGGGAGACATCATATTTCTTCCCACCAATACAAGAAAGTCCTGTTAATGTCCACTTTAACATTCAAAAGGCTCACCATGTATCGACATATCAATGAGACAACAAACTGACTCCCACCAATATGAGGATGTCATATCAATGAAGTACTAAACGGTTGATGTGGTCCCCACTGTCAAGTCAACACCAACTACCACTCTCCACCTATCAGCTCGGGTCCCACCATGGTCACCAGTCCATCATCGAGACATGGTGAAGAGTCCCACTGATGTCCCCTAGTCATACTGATGCAATCATATCATTATACTGATGGGACTCAAGACAGTCACATCGATGACACAAAGTCCCACCGATACTATATTATCGGTCTATTGTTCGAATTGTTGTTAGGGTCTCACCGACAGTAAGGTGTCACATCGATGAAGAACCATCAGATCATCATTAGGACAGAGAACAAGGTCCCACCAATAAAGCACAGTCCTCCTACTGATCAAAGGAGAAATGTACACAATGCTTCCAATAACCAACCAGTAAGTTGTGACACATTTCCAACATGCTCCCACTTGATGAAGACTTACTAGCTTCTCCAATACTTGAGATTACTGAAAGTCATAAGCCCCAAGGCCCATCGAACTGGAACACCACCTGTACTTGTCTGTGCTCACTAGTTTTGTTAACACATCTGCAATATTTTCCAAAGTATCCACTTTTTCAAGATTGAGCTTTCCACCATCCACCATATCTCATACAAAATGATACTGCACATGAATATGTTTCATCCTAGCATGGAAAGTTGGATTTTTTTCCAAACAAATAGCACTCTGACTTTCACAGCAAATGGTAATTTTCCCTACATTGAACCGAATATTAGAACACAAACATCAAAGCCAAGTGGCTTCTTTACAGGCATGTGTTGCTTCCATATACTCTACTTTCGTAGTAGATAAAGTGACTACAGCTTGTCACTTGCTCATCCAACTAACTGCACCACCATTCAATGTGAAGATGTATCCACTGGTGGATCTCCTATTGTTAATGTCCCCTGCCCAATAAGAATCCAGATAACCTCAAATATTGATGGATCTCTATGACCCAACTGAGTTACCATGATAACAAAAAGCATAATGAGAGGTACCTTTTAAATATCTAAAACACTTTTCATAGCCTCCCAATGTGGTCTTCCTGGATTTTCCATAAAAGGAGCTAAGAACTCCCACTGCTTGGGAAATGTTTGGCCTTGTACAAACCATTGCATACATTAAACTTCCAACTGCACTTGCATAAGGAACTTTGGTCATGTCCTCCATCTCAGTAGGATATTTTGGACAATCTTCAATAGATAGTTTCATTCCCGGAAACACTGGAACAACTAGCTGCTTTCAATTAGTCATACCAAATCTCTCTAGGACAGTATTGATATACTTACTCTGGCTGAGCCAAAGCTTTCTACTTCCTCTATCCCTTTTTATTTCCATCCCTAGAATATACCTTGTTGCACCTAGATCTTTCATTTCAAACTTTGTTGACAGTTGATATTTTAAATCAGAAATCATAGCCTTACTATTTCCTATGAACAACATGTCATCAACATATAGGAAAATAATAAGAACTCAATCATTTTCTATTTAAGTACACAAAATGATTAGGTTTCAATCTTACAAATCCCAATGATAACACAAACATTTTAAACTTTTGGTACCACACTCTAGGTAATTTTTTTAAACCATACAAAGATTTATTTAACTTGTAAACTAGATTTTCTTTACCTTTTTCCACAAAGTGCTCAGGATGGGACATATAAATTTCTTCTTCAAGATCTCCATGAAGAAATTTTTTCTTCACATACATCTGTTCAATCTCTAAGTCATATGTTGCTGCAATTGACAAAAGAAATCTAATAGATATCAGCTTAGCTACAAGAGAAAATATTTCACCATAATCAATTTCCTCTACCTAGGAATAGCCTTTCACAACCAACCTAGCTTTATAATTTTCAACACTACCATCCACAGCAATTTTCTTCTTGAATACCCATTTACAGCCAAAAGGATTTTGACCTTCAGGCAAGGGCACCAAATCCCAAGTTGCATTCTTTTTTAATGAGGCCATTTCCTCATTCATGAGTTCCAACCAAGAATTTAAATAAGACATTTCAATTTCCTATTTCTTAATCCTAGGCTCATCAATGCTTATAATCAAAGCATAGGCACTATTTACATCCAACATGGAAAAACCATACCTTTCAGGTTGCCAACTTTCACATGTAGACCTCCTCAAAGGATGAGGCTAAGGTTGTGGTTCTTATTCTTCAGAACTCTCATAGCTAATAGAACTCTCCTCAGTTTCAAGTCCACTTCATGGTTCCTTTTTATCTAAAGTTTGAGGAATTTCAACTACTTTTTCTTTTATTTCTTCTTTCATCTCTGACTGCAGATACACTAAAGAAGGTTTCAACTCATGAAATATTACACTTTTTTTGTATACAACCTTTTTAGTCATAGGATTCCAAAGCTTGTATCCTTCACTCCAATGTTGTAGCCAATGAAGATACATTTTATAGCTCTATTTTCCAACTTAGATCTTTTCTCATTTGGCACATAACCATATGCTTCACAACCAAAGACTCTTACATGTCTTAAAGAGGGCTTCTTACCATACCAAGATTCCATAGTTGTTTTATCAACAAGTTCCAAATAGGGAGATCGATTTATTAAATAACATGTTGTGGCCACAACCTCATCCCATAACTTCTTCTCCAAACCAGCATTGCTCAACATACTTCTCACCCTTTCCATTAGCGTCATGTTCAACCTTTCAAAAAATCCATTTTTTTGTGGAGTGTAAGGTGTTGTTTTATGTCTTTTTATTCCATGTTATTTGCAATACCTCTCGAAATCTACAGAAAAAAAACTCACCACCATTATCTGTCCTCAAGCATTTAATTTGTCTTCAATTCTCATTTTCAACCAAGCTTTTAAACTCACTGAACACTTCTAATTACTTTTTAGAAAAAACACAAATTCCCTTCTCGAATAATCATAAATAAAAGAAACATAATATCTTCATTTCGATAATGAAGGAACATTTACTGGACCAAAAACATCAAAGTGAATATAATCTAGAACACCAAAAGATTGAAGAGGACTAGAATAAAATGAAAGACAATGTTGTTTTCCATATATACAATGTTCACAAAAATTAAACTCAAGGTTACAATCATCAAGCCCTTCAACCAAGTTTTTTATTTTTCAAAGCTTTTAAGCCTTTCTCACCAATGTGGCTGAGCCTTTGATGCTAAAGCATGGTCTTTTTTGCTAGGATTTTCACCTCCAAATATTTTATACCCAGAGGAATTTCATTCTCCTTCTCTACACGAGCAGCCTTTTCTAACTTTACAAAGACACTGTTATATTGAATAGCATGTGTGTCCAGCTTGTACAAGGTACCAATTTGAGCACCCCTAGCTAGCACCATCGAGCCTCTATTCATCTTACAACCACCATTCGAGAATGAAACTTTCACACCAACATCATTCATCTTACTAACAGAAAGAAAATTTTGAGCTAGACCCGGTATGTGCATTACGCCATCAATTCCTTTGATTCTTCTATTAGGAAATTGAATTATGACTCTTCCACAGCCAACAATGTCAAGAGATGAGTCACTTGCCAGGTACACCTTTCCAGTAGCATACTTTTTGTACTTCATAAACCAATCTCTGTGAGATTTCATGTGAAAAGATGCACCTGATTCAATTAGCCAAACATCATTTGATGCCTAAGTTGCCAAGGCTGAAATGAAGGCATCTGCATCACTCTGAGAAGAATCATCATCCGAAGAATTATTTTTCTTCTTCTTTTTCTCCTCTTTGAAATCCTTATGGACATGACAAGGTTGCTTACAATTTTAGCATTTCACCTTGGGCTTCTTTTCAGGAGACTTTGATCTCCCTTCATATTTGTATTTATACTTCTTTTCTTTTTTCTTACCTCTCTCCTTTGATCTACCCTGAATAGCAAGGGCCTCCTTGGCCATCTCAAAAGATTTCCTCCACATCTCTTCTAATAATAGCAAAGAAACCACATCTTTTGTCTTGAAAGTGGTTGTTGTACTTCCAATAGCCATCACTAGATGATCCCATGTGTTAGGTAAGGAACATAACAGAAGCATACAGTGATCCTCCTCCTCTATCTTCACACCCATAGAGGCCAATTGAGCAACGAGCATATAAAACGTATCCAGATGATCAACCACAGATGTCCCTTCCTCCATTTTCAAAGAGTATAGCTTCTTCCTCAAGAATAACTTAGTCACCAAAGACTTTCCCTGATAAATGTCACCAAGTTTCTTCCATAAGGAAGACGCAGACTTCTCTTCATGAATGTTCAAAATAGAGTCTGTGAGATAGAGTCTTATCAACCCTTTGGATTTTTTTATCTATGAGGTCCCATTCTTCTTGCTTCATGCCTAAAGGTTTAGTCCTAGACACAACAATCTAGAGATCTCTATCTACCAACAAGTCTTCCATTTTGAGTTTCCACAACTCAAAATTGCCACAATTGAATTTTTCAAATTCTATCCTCCCTAATGTGCTTGCCATCTTAATCTGCAATCAAGATTACCAGACTCTTCTACAAGACTCCTACTTTAGAATTGGCACAAAAAACCTATCCAACCCACAAGGATAACACAACTAACCTAGCTTTGATACCACTTGTAAGGAAAGCAGAGGTGTGGAAACACTTTCCTAATGTTGATTCTAAGAAGAGAATGTAGACATATGGTTCAATTTTGAATTATAGTTCATTAAAGATGCACATTACCAAAATAACATATCAAAACAAATTTAACACAACCACAGAATGGACACCATTTTTAACGTGGGAAAACCCTTTTGGGAGAAAAACCCACCACACCAAGCAAAAACACTTTGTATTACAATGAACAAAGTCCACATATAGAGTTACAATTTGTTGCTCTCACATGTCTATTTACACTCTCAATACAAGTAGCATTACAACTCCTAATCAATCTCGTTCTCTCTCATCAAACTCACAACTTAGCTCAAAACACTATTACAATGCATTACACATTATAGAATTTTCCTTTTAAGAGAATTCCAACCGATTTGCATCACCAGACCCATGCAGGAAACATACCAATTCAGTTTCCATTCGTAACAGTAGACAAATTGTCACTCAATAGTTACCATATCGGGCCATCGATGAGACAACCACAAACCTCTCACCAATTTGTTGGAGTCCCACTGACGAGTGTAATACCCACCAAACCAAAACATTCATTGGGGTATCATCGAGACAAGAGACCGTATCTCACTTATCACTCATTGTCACACCAAAACAAGCTCCTTAAAGTATATTGTTGACCAATTCCATCGCCACATTGGAGAGACATCGTATTGCTTCCCACTAATACAAGAAAGTCCTACCGATGTGCACTTTACCATTCAAAAGGTTCACCATGTATCAGCATATCAGCAAGACAAAAAATTGACTCCCACTGATATGAGGATGTCATACTAATGAAGTACTAAATGGTCGATGTGGTCCCCACTGTCAAGTTAGCACCAACTACTGCTCTCCACATGTCAGCTCAGGTCCCACCATGGTCATTTGATATGTTCCCCACTGTCAAGTCAGCACTAGCTGCCACTCTCCACCTGTTAGTTTGAGTCCCACAATGGTCATTGGTCCATCACCAAGACACGGTGAAGATTCCCATAGATTTCCCCTAGTCATACTAATGTAGTCATACCGTTCTATCAATGGGACTCAAGAAAAAGTTACACCGATCACACAAAGTCCCACTGATACTATATTATCAATCTATCATTCAAAATTTCATTAGCGTCTCACCAATAGTAAGGTGTCACGCTGATGAAGAACCATCATATCATTGTTGGGATAGAGAACAAGGTCCTATCGATAAAGCACAGTCCTGCCGATCAAAGGAGAAATGTACACAATGCTGCCAATAACTAGCCAGTAAGTTGAGACACATTTCCAACACGTCCATCAAAAATTCATCGAACGGTCATGGGTTATATTATTTTGCACTGACATTTGGCTTCAGACATAATAAATATGTTGACACTTGTCCCCATTTTAGACACTTTATGAAGGAATTTCAATGTGCAAAAAAATTGTCCCAGAATTTGATATTTCCACCAACTAAATTGCGTGACTGAATTATTTTTTATTAGTTTGAGATTATGTTTAATTCACCAATTTTTTTTATTCATTTCAAAATAGGCTTAATTCACCAATGAAAATATTTTTTGGTTTGAAGAAAAGTTTTAATCACCAACAAAAATATTTTTTGTTTTCAAAATAGGTTTATTTTCCAATGGAAATATTTTATTGGTTTCAAAAAAGGTTTTAATCGCCAACGAAAAAATTTAATTGGATTAAAAAAAATTGAAATTCGTCAAGATTTTCCATAGAATTCTAGCGATTAGAAAAGATTCGCCAATTGAGATTTTTTTAAAGAAAATAAAATCACCAATAAAATTAATATTTTACCGGGAAGTATACAAGATTCATTAGGATTTTACACCTTTGCCGAGGGGGGGTTTCTTAAATTTATCCCTAAAACCTAGTTGTTGTTGTGCAAGCACTTGTTGGATGTACTATTTGGCTAGCAAGGCTTGTTGTTGGGCTTGTTGTTGTTGTTGTTGAGCTTGTTGTTGTGTGACTAAGGCTTGTTGTTGAGCTTTTTGTTGTTGTTGTGCAACTAAGGCTTGTTGTTGAGCTTTTTGTTGTTGTTGGGACACTAGGACTTGTTGTTGGGCTTACTATTGTTGTTGGGCCACTAGTGCTTGTTTTTGGGCTTGTTGTTGTTGTTGGGTCACTAGGGATTATTGTTGAGATTGCTATTGTTGTTGTGCTATTAGGGCTTGTTGTTGTACTTGCTATTGTTGTAAGGCTTGTTTATAAGCCTGTTGTGCTTGTTGCAAAGCTAGAGAATGTTCTTGCAATGTAGGATCATTTTTTTTTGGGAAATATGTGATAGTTTTGGGTGTTTATGGTTTGAGTGGGTTGTGGGTTGCTGATGAGAGGTTGGGGGTTGCCTTGGTTTAACATTCCTTGCAAATTGGTGGATTGGGATGGAGGAATGTAAGTTTGAGGTTCCATTTGATTTTGCATGTTTTGGGGGACCCATGAAAAATATGGTGATCGTGCCATTTGGTATTGTGATGTTAATGGCATACATTTGTCCTTGGATAAATAGATTAGAAGGGTTCCCTTGACCAATGTGTTGAGGTTTCCCTTGTGTATTTGAGATGGGACCAAGGTATTACCTTGGTTGAGGGGGTTTGTGACCAAGGTGTTTCTTTGATTTGGGTTGGTGATGGATGGGATGGATGTGTTTTGCACAACCAATGGGTTGGATGAACCAATGGGGTGGTTGGATGAAGATGTACCTTGTTGTGTTAAGGGTTGATTTTGTGTAAGGGTGTTGGCATTCCCTTGTTGGTCTATTTGAGACACTTGGTTCACATTTCCTTGTGTAACATTGGGAACACTTGTGGTACTCATGAAGATAGATGAAGATGGTTGCACTTGAAATGTTGAGGTTGTCATGGTATCATGGAATGTAAGAGGTTTGTGCGGATGTAGCAGTAATTCTAGAATGGTGGTGGAATATTGAGGTGGTGCACCAAATGTTGGTGTACAAGTGGTGTTTTGGGGAGGATTGGCATTTAGAGTACCCACAAGTGTATTGCTTTCCAAAGGAAGGGTGTGACCAAAGTCCTTAGCAAGAATAGTTGCAAGACTAGAAGTTTTTGTTTAACTTAGCCCTAGTGATGGATTTAATTGAATTGTAGATGAAGTCAAGCCTTGTGCTAAGGTTTGTGCAGAAAAAGATGGGGGACTTGAAGCCACTTTCTCTAAGGCTTGAAGTTTTTGTTTATACTCAGGGAGTTCTTCCTTAGTAAGCTAAAATGGGTTTTTTGTGACATCTTCTACCTCATATGGTCCCAAAGGAAAAGAGAGAACTCATTCATTTTAACCTTGAAAAGTATAATGAGTTCGTTTTAAGCACCAAATGGAAGTGTTTGATTGAATGTTCAATTTTAACTTATATAGAAAAATGAGGATGTGTGGGTCCAATTTTAACCAACTTTGAAAGTTAATTTTAAACCCAATGGAAGATTATTTGGTCCTAAAGCATAAATTAAAGCAACATATAATGGGTTATAATTGCCTCATAAGTGTAAAACACTTATACAATGTATGGTCAAATGATAGCATGCTCCTTCACTTCAAATGTGTTCAAATTTGCAAAACTAGTTAGCCTCAAAAATAAAAGCCAAATGTTAGTGGCATGTTAGAGAGCACATCAAATGAAAAATTTAAAGCATGTGTCAAAATCAGCTCCCTGATTTGTTTACCAATAAAAAAGGGTCACTAAAATCAATTGAGTCATTGAATTTTCAAACACGTTGCCATATCAGAAGTTTGTCACTCTGGTGAAATCACGTGCATCACTCTACTGTAAAACAGTGACATCAATTGTGTTGTTAAAATGCACACATCACTATAATGAAAATCATGGTGTTAATAAAAACAATTTAGCATCGCTATATTAAATATGTGGTGAAAAAATTAATTATGTGTCACTGAATTTAACGAAAGTACATCACTATTAGTGACGCATATCAGGTGCATCATTGAAATCAATCAACAGTGTCATTGTATCTGTAAACATGAGAACATGGGAATCTAAAGAGAAATTCATCAGATTCGGTTAGTAGATCCCTCCTTCTAATGCAAAAATGTGATCAAATTCATAGTGTGAACTAAATAAACCATATCCAAATGAATTAAAATCCTATTTAACTACCTAAGTAATGATCCCAATAAGATATTCAAAATTCATCAAAACTAGGAAGCCATTAGACTAGCATGATATAAACATGAAATCATAACAAAACCCTAGTCTAAGACCTCAAATTTTATACTATTAGGGGAGTGGTGTCACATTGATGTGGAATGGTGACCCTTTCCTAATCCCTTGGATAATATGAGCTTGTTTCAATCAATTTTATTGACAAAACTAATGAAAACGATGAGATGTGTGTGAAACATGATGTAAAACTAGATTAATATGATAAAAATGAGTGTTAAATGCTAAGATGATAGAAAAATAGATGCAATCTATGCTAAATGTAAACAAAATTCAAAGATATAATTCATTGATTCAAATTATGCTAAAATGGATGCAAGCTAATTTACCATGCAAGCCATTAATGGATGCTTAAGATAACTATGTGTGGAAATTAATCTAATATGCAAAATAAAAGTGCTCAATATGGATGCAAGTGAGTGTGAATTTTAACAACATAACTTTAATCTGAAACGGTGGATCCATTTCTCTCCAAATAGTGATCTATTTATAGGAGATCAAATGAAAAAAAAGGGCTCAGACTAAAAAGATCAATCAATGGTCAACAATGAAAGGAGGATGAAACATGGATTGAGGATTCCAATCCATGGTTAGAGTTGAAATTTGACAAGGACCAACTAACTTAATCAATGGTCCAAATCAGCTTTCAACAAACACACTTCCTAAGAATTAGGAAGAGGTTAAGAGATATTTTAGAGGAATGAGTGCACAAAAGAGGACATTCCATAAGAATATTCTATTTTGCAGGAATGTGCAAAAGTTGGAATATTCCAAGAATATTCCCTTGGAAGTGGGAGGATGAGGATAATTAGAAATTTGGTTCATTAAAACTAAATTTGAATGTGCAAGATGGAGAATAATATGATATTAATTAAATTATTGATTTAATGAAAAGGGGGACGCAATATGATATTTAATTAAATAGTTTAGGATTATTTAATTAAATAAGATGACATAGGGGTTAAATTAAATAATTTGATTTATTCAATTTAATAGGGTGAAATGTTAGTGTGAGAGGGGGCGAATTAACCCAATTAGGTCAATTAGATTAATAGATGACAATGACACATTTAATTAAATAATTGGCTTATTTAATTAAACAAGCAAAAAGAGGATGGATTTTAGGATGAAATTATGTTAATATATTGGATTCAAGTGTGTATATCATTCATGACATTTTTAAGTTTCTATAGTAGCCATGATAACACTTTATGAATACTAGGGTTTTACAAGAAAACTAGAGAAATACCTATGAATACTACCATTATAGTTTCCAAGCAATTCGATAAAAACCTTCTTCCCTTCCTTAGCTCTTGCAAACACTTAATATCATTCAAATGAGATCAAATTTGATCAATTAGGGTTTAAATACTCTTCACACCTACCTTAGTTTCTCCGCATTAAATACATTTTTATTTTTGACACAAGCAACTTTTTTATTGTTTGTGATATCATAATAATCCATGATCATTCAACAATCTTCTACAGAGAGTGTATTTTCTTTGTAACCTTGATAAAATGAAATAGTATCACTAGCTAGACATATCCAAGTCACCATTAACTATTATGCTGAAGACTTCAACATCTTATTTATTATACGGGTTTGAAATCTTTGCAATTGCAACTCCCTCTGAGACAATACTTTCTTCTAGTTACCAAAGAATCCATCTGCATAGGGAAGAGGTACAGATTCATTATTTACATTACTTTCTTCCTTCTTCTACCATATCTTTTTCAATTCCTTTTTTTTCTAATTAGTATCAGTCTTCTTTTGAGGAGAATATGGTCTTACATTCTTTCCCTTGTAGAACCTTTCAATGTGTCTTGTTTTATTGCAATTGTAGCAAGTGATACTAGTTTGTAGAGCATAATTATTTCTTTTCACATTATATCTACAATCAAAAACACTATGACCAAAATTATTACATGTGTAGTAGTAACCGTGGAAGGATTGAGAACTCATAACATTATTCTTATTCATAAAATTGTTCCTCACCACTTTACTTTTGCATTCATTAGCCTTATGACCAATCTTATTGCAAGCATAGCACTAACCATAAAATGATTGAGAGTTTATACCATTGTACCTTGGAGGCCTAAATGAATTCTGACTCATCTTGCTTCTACATTCAATGGCCTTATGTCCAAAATTATTGCAAGAATAGAAGTAAGCTTGAAAAGATTGATTGAACCTAGTAGGGGCATGTTATCTAGTTGGTGGAGGACCTCTAAATCTTTTTTGTATCTAGACATGAATGAATCAACCTTATTTCTTGTTGTCTTGATTTTTCTTTGCATCTCTGGAGGATGTGTTCTTAGGTTCTTTAGTGTAAGCTTTTTCCACCTTTGTTTCAAACTTTCCTTTTTCTTTGAAGTTATCATACAAGTTTACAAATGCACTAGTTATAGGAATTTCCTCTTGTCAAAACCAAGACCAGATTTTTCTTTTGATGAATTTTGAGAATTGATCAATTTATCAAGAATTATAGAACCTCCTTTAAGTTTTAGGCCCTTGTCAATTTCCCCTTTTTCTTTTTGTATCTCTTTTCTCGGAGTGGCAATCTCTTCCTCAAGCTCTGAACATTCAATTGTTTTATCATTGAGATTGGTATTCAAATAATCATCAATTTTGTTTCCTTCTTCAACTTTAACTTTCAAATTAGAGATCACATCTTTTTCCACCTTGAGTTTAGTCTCACATCCTTTACCTTCTTCTATTTGAGCTTTTAGTTTACCAATTTCTTCTTTTGATTCTCTAGCTTGTTCCTTCAATTTGAAAATTGTCTCCTTTGATTTTTCAAGCATGCACTCATGTTTCAAATTTGATGTTCTTGATTCATCCATATCTTCAAGAGAAGACTAGAGTTATTCAAAATCTACTTCACAATCTTCTAGACTGGTGTCCCAACCTTTAGATTCTATTAACTCTAGATCTAATTCTAGAGAAAACATATCATTGATCATTGCTTCAAATCCCATGCATTCAAGTGTAGGATCTACCTCAATTGTTAGGCTTCTCAGAGGCACGCGGCTCTTACACCAATTTATGAATACATTGAAATATTGAGAGGGGGGATGAATCATCATACACTAAAAATTAAACAACTTCATTTACAGATTAAACATCAAATCACATTAACTAAAAGAACAACATAAATAAAAACATGCACCACACAAAAACACCAAGATTTTTACATGGAAAACCTAATGAGGGAAAAACCACAGTGAGAGTTAACTCACAATATATGAAGCTCACTGCTTAAAAAAATTACAATATTGTTTAAGACTCATTACTTATGGAATCACAGACTAAGTTGCACAACCTTAGGGAAATATACAATGACCTACTAAAGAGGCTCACTACCTAATAGTAGGATATATGAAAATTATAATGAGAACATGAACATGAATTGCTATAAAAGAAACATCAAACATACATTGATGTTGCAGTCCATTTTTCACACAATTACTCCATCATACTAACTTCACACACTTCATATTCAATTTATTGCACACACACTATCTCATATCAATTCACACATGATTTTTTTATTCTATCAATACCCTCCACAACAAATCAAAATGCCAAATAGATTAGCTCCAAAAAGACCCATAAAATTAAATTAGTGATACTACATAGGTTGACTTCACACATATGCATCATGAAGAAAAATGAGTTGTGGATCAAATCAAGGCATAAATGGGCCCAAAAAATCACAATACATTCTCCAAAGTAAAATTAATTAACCAGGATCAACCGTGAATGAAGGAAACCAAGTTTTTGTCCCAAACAACATCAACACCACCAAAACTACCAACTATTCATCTTTGCACCACCAAGGAGAAACCAAAAACATAATGTGGAACAAGATGTGAACAATGTAGGCTATTAAAAACATGCTTACAACCTTATCTTGAAGTATTAGATCATCATATGCTAGCACAAATGAAGAAACCCACTGAACATACAAGAACAAAGCATCTCAAACTGACTATGACACATCAACACTTAGGATATTGCATTACAACTAACCAAAACATCTGAAACACATATGGATTAATCCATACACCTCTCTAAACATATCCCAAGATTGTATAGACATATCTATCACTTTGGAGGAATGCAGAGCAATATGGAGAACATTTGAGATATTTAACTTTATTATTCTATAATTCAGAAAATTGTTACATCCAACTCTTATTGTAGGAATGTTTATGACATAAAATTATGAAAATAACCTCTTTTCTAGCTTCCAAACTTTGTTAGAATAGTAAAAAACCACAATTCATAGGATCAAACAATGAGCAAAGACACCTTCAATGTAAGTGATATGTAAAAAATATGTGAAATATTCCTCAATAAGAAAAAGCTAAAGAATGAACCTCAAGAATCTTCAATGAAAAAAAAAGTCCTCAAGGGTTGAGAGTTTGAGAGATAAAAGTGAAAGTCTCTATATTTATAATACAATGAGGATTGAGTACTATATAGGAGCAACCCTAATAATTTTTCACTTCAGTTAACATAGAAAAGCACTTAGTTAACTTAATAAAGAACTCCTAAGTTTAGCTTAAATGCATGAGAATAAATTAGACTAACAATTAATCAAATATTAATTAATTATTAGCTAATGCACGATTACTCTAACACCCCCCTTAAGATGAACTTAAGGAGTAGCTAAAAACCCTAAAAAATAATGCATGATGAGTCTCGACAAATAAGGCCTAGTCAGGTACCCATGTACAAAGAAAAAGATCTCTCAAAACTAGAGAAAAGGAAAAAACCATAGTGGGAGAAAAATCCTCTCCAAAAGAGAGAAAGGTGAATGAAGGACTAAAAATCCTCCAAATCAAGGTGTGAAGGACTAAGAAGCATCTAACCAAAACAATGTCCTAAAAAAGAGGAACATTTAGAACATCATTGAAGCACGAAGAAGTTGTAGAGTACTGTTGAATGATGATAGATATAGTGCTGAAATGAAGAACCTCCTCTGAAATAAATGATGATCAGGAGATCAAGATAACAAGAATCTACATGAGTGTCCCAATGACACTACTCAAATAAGATGGAAAACAAAGGAAAGCATATGGAAATCAAAGATACAAATATCAAGATCAAGGAGACTATAATTTGTATGATTACCCCTAATGACACTACCTGAATTAGATAAAAAAAAAAAGGAAAACATTTGGAACTCAAATATATAAATGACACATGAAACTCTATGAGTGACCCCAATTACACTACTTAACATGCAAGATGCAAGTTGAAAATATAGTACCCAATAGTCTCTGATCAAATGAAATTGAAGGTTGCCTCCAGAAAATAGGAATGAAAGAATGTCCACATGGTAAATGGTCTAACTAACTGAAATGCTTGTAACCAGTCAGTGATGTACACTGCATCTAAAATTACATAGGAACAAGAACTAGATGCATAGATCACTCAAATGTGAAACCAAGGAAGCATTAACACCAACAATAGAAACTCACCCATAATGCTAAAAAGGGAGAGCCAAGACAGGCACACTAAAACTATGTGAAACCAAAAAGCGCATGTAGGAGAAAAAACTTGCAAATAAAAGGGTGTGAAAACTAAGACACACATGCATGAGACAATAATCACTAGGATTCTTTGTTGTTGTGGAAGGGGCACTCACTTGAAAAAGTTTTGTATAGACCTGTTCTGTTGCACCAAAAGATAGACCTATTAATTTCTTATACAACTGCTAGAATTAATGAATCCAAGGGAGGCGGTTAAGCCATGTAATGAACTCTAGAATTGTGCTACACAACACAAGGAGACCAAGGGTGCACACCTTGCAACAATCCCCCTGGCACAAGCAAGGGGTTCAAACCTGTGACCCAGGCTCGGATACCAATTCTTGCATGGATGATTGTCATTGCACCAAAACATTGGCTTGTTAATTCCTGATACAACCACCAGAGTTAATGAATCCATGGGAGGTAGTTAAGCCATGTCATGAACCCAAGCGTTGCGCTGAACACAATGTAGTACTAAGAGGGGGTTGAATCAACATATATTTAAACTTAATCATTCCCAAAAAGTCACATCTCATAAACTGGAAGAAGAGAAGAAAATAAATCATGCACCACACAAGGACACCAATATTTTTACGTGGAAAATCCAATGAGGGAAAACCACGGTGAGAGTTAACTCATACTATATAAATCTCACTACTTATAAATATTACAATGTTGTTTTAGGCTCACTACCAATGGACTTGCAAACTAAGGTGTACAAACTTAGGAAAAGATAGAAAAGACTTGATGAGACTCATTATCTCAGAGAAGGATACATAAAAATTATAATGAGAAATGTGAATATGAACTTCTATGAAGAAACATCCAACAATATGTTGATGTTGCAGTCCCTTTTTCATACAATTAGCCCTTCACACTGACTTCACACTCTTCATCTTCAAAATTCTGCTCAATCTCAATTATATACACTTAGTCAAACTCACAATTGAAATTTTCCTTATATATATCTTCTATAACAACATTGAACCTTAATTAGTTCAACACCAAGATAAAATTTTAGAAGAAACATTTGATATCACACTAGTCAGCTCCAAACATATATAATATTACAAGAAAAACAATTACAAATTAACACACTGCATTAGGGGGACCCAAACACAACATAACACATCCTCCAAAATAAAATTAGTTAATCAAGATCAATTGCTAATGAAGGAAACAAGTTTGTCAACCCAAATAGTGGCAACACCACCAAAACTGCCATCTATTTAACTTTACACTACCAAAGAGCAACCAAAACCATCATGCAGATCAATATGAAAGAATTATAGTCCATGCATAATATCTCTTCAACCATTTCCTTAAATTTTTTATCATTATAAGCTAGTGCAACTGAAGAAACCTACTAAAAATATAGGAACAAAGCATTCTGAATAAACTGTAGCAAACTGTTATTTTAAAATTGATCTTGCAAACCACCAAAACACTTGAAACTCACAAGGAAGAGTCCATATACCTTTTTGAACATGTCCCTAATTCTACACAATAACATCTATCTCACTAGAGGAATTTAGATCATCCCAATAATCCCACATCAACTCTTTATACTACTAGATCTCAAATCGAAATACTGTCACTTATAACTTTCATTGTAGAAGGTGTGATGACTTGAATCCTTGGATATAAAACCTTCACAACTCAACCATATTATCTTCTGAACCACAAGACAAAATCTTGGATTACGAAGGGATGTAGACCAACATACTATGACTCAACCTCACAATATCCACTATAAATGCCTTAGCAAGATTTTTGCAAATTATCTTAATGTGTGATACATTAAACAAAAATTATGTCAATGTAGGCATATTGTAAACATATCAAAAAAATTGTACCTTTCTCCACAGTATACTTAAACACCAAAATAAATACCATTTCAAAATTATACAACACTATTGACATATACTTTGCATACTAGCAATCTCTGGAGTATGTACATCCTTTAGTTGCATACACTTTTGGCATCCATGACAACACATATTGCCAACAATCCCCCCATTTTTCATTCATGGAAACACTCATTTATCTATAAGTCTTCTCTCCCCCTTTGACCAAGGGCAAAGGGCATAATATATTCTATTTTTATCAGCCCAAGAATAGTAAAAACTCCTCCTTAATATATCATTTATTTAATCAATACTCCCCCTGAGATGGAGATGTCTCAAAATTGATGGTATATATAGAAGTTTCCAACAAAAACCAAAAAATATGTTGCAATTGTCTGTAAAATTTATACAAAGACCAAAATTTTCTTAATTATACTTTTCGACCTTTCTTAAAATTCAAGATATTCTTGTGGATTTCTTTAAGTTTGGGCAAGGTTTCAACCCAATCTACTTTCGTTGAAGAGAGAATATTATTTTTGCATCTAAAATGTATACACAAATCCTTAGCCTCCTCTACATTTCTTGGAGCCTTCATTTTTTTTTAACCTTTTCAGCTTCAGTGAGTAACCTAGATAATGAAGCAAGTCTCACATTAACTGCTTCCCTTTGTTGGATGTTGTGGATATGGTTGGTGATATGTGATTTTCATTGATGTCAACATTATTAGCATTTGGTGTATTAAAGGTTGTATATGTCGAGGATATTGAGAAAATTGTAAAAGGAAGTGTTCTAGGTTCCCAATGGAACTGTGTAGGTCAATAAGGAATTTTTTTGTTTACATTGAAGACTAGCTGGTGTGGATTAAAGGGTTTATTGTTGAGTGTTTCTAGATCATCTACTGGAAGTTTTAGAGGTCCACATGAAGTTTTGATTGTGTTGTGGTCTGACAATGTTTATGTGGTCTCTATCAATGTTCCTGAATGAAGTTTGTGTAATTATGTTCATATCAATTGTTGTGGATGCTTCTTTGTTTTTACTTGGTGTTCTTAGATGTCTCTAGATCATTCTCTATCTTTGTGGTATGTCCACATTATTCAGAGAGCTTGTGGTTGAAGATCGTTTATTGCGCATGTTTGGTTTTTCATGTCCTCGACCGACATGTTGGTAATAGCGTGTTGTGGGTCTTCGTGGTGAATTTAATTAAAGTATTTTTGTGTTGTGGCCAACCTTAGTGATTCGCATTGGAAATTTATTTATAAATTTGGGCCAACATTGCAAATATGTTTTATTTTCCTGGGTGACTAGGTTGTGATGAAATCCCATTTAGCGGATATATAAGAGCGATTGTTTAAGAAAAGTTAGTGTGGGCATAAGAGTAAATGTATGCTAGAGAAAGTGTAGATGTGTGAATAGTGTTCTAATCATTCGATGGCAGAGTGAAGTGTGAAGAATATTGAGAGAAGAGTGAAGAAGGTTTTATGTGCTTAATTGGAACTGTAATCAGGCTTGTGTAGAAGTTATTCTTTCAGTTCATACTCTATGGATATAATCCATATTTATGTATTGTTGGACAGTGAGTCCTCTTTTTTATTTGAGTAGTGAGCTCTAGGTAGTGTGCCTGAATGCATGTGCATTCCCCTTATTATTTCTCATTTTACTTTTAACAGGGTATAATCTTGTGGAATGACATCCACTATGGTTTTTCCCCTACAGGGTTTCCACGTAAAAAATATTGGTGTTATATGTCTCTCTGATGTGTGAATTATGTGGTTAAATGATTATTCATCATATCTTAGATTAAGTTAAGTTAAGTAAGAAAATTTTAAGTTTTTTTCACAACTGATTCACCCCCCCTCTCAGTTTTGTGTCCTTGTTCTGCCAACAATTGGTATCAAAGTAGGTTCCTCTAAATAATTCTAAAAGCTTGAGGTGATCCGGGATGGCAACATTCAAAAAGGACAGTCTAAGATTTGATGGCACTAACTACTCACTGTGGAAAGTTAGGATGCAATGTCATCTAAGATGTATTGGTGCAGCTTTCTAGAAGATTACAAAAGATCCATATGTTATTCCTCAGAATGGTCCCTCAACTACTAATGAGATCAAAGATGTTGAAAATAATATTAGGGCTATTGAAGCTTTGGTGAGTGCTCTGACAGATTTATAGATGGCTAATGTGATAGGGTTGCAAAAAACTCATGAGATTTGGATGAAGATGGAAAATTTGTATGAAGGAGATGCCCAGGTGAAGATGGCTAAGCTGCAAAGCTTGAAAGGCAAGTATGAGAATTTAAAGATGGGCGAAGATGAAAATATAACTTCTTTTATGCAGAAAGTAGATGAGATAGTGATGGGTATTATATGTGTTGGTGGTTTTGTGGATGAAGATGAAATTGTGGATAAGATACTTAGATCCTTGCCTCCATCCTACAAATTGAAAGCTCATGCTATTGAAGAAATCAGATCGGTAACAAAGATATCAAGAGACACGCTGGTTGGGAAGCTTGCTGCTTTTGAAATAAGTGAATTTGGTGAATCTGCACCAAAGACTGAATCAACATTCAAGGCTATAGTATCTGGAAGTAACAGGAAAATATATGGTCTAGGAGAGTTTTCCAGAAAAGTATCCAAGTATGATGAAGAACTAAAACAGCTTGAAGATAAAGAAAGAGAGGTAGAGGAATTGGAAGCATTGATTGCAAAACAAGAAGGCAAAGGAAAAGGTAAGTATGAAGATGTATTTCCTATTAAATGTTTCTCTTGCAGTAAAATAGGTCATTTTGCATCAAGGTGTCCTAAAATAGTTCCTAGATCTAAGCCTAAGAAGTCTAGATTCCAAAAGAGATGTTACTTTGCTAAATAAGTAGTGACTGGTGATGAGTCTGATAAAGATAATGGAAATGAAGATGAATGGGTTTTCATTGCTACCATTGAAGATAATCTTGTGGCTACTGAATCTTCTAAAGATGAAAAGGCTCTTGCAGCCCGAGTTGAAGAAAAATATGAGTGGGTCATTGATAGTGGATGCTCACATCATATGACCAGTGATAAAATAAAATTTGTGAATCTAGAGAAGTATGACGGTAGGGTTGTAAGATTTGGAGATAACAATGTTGGTGTGATTTGTGGCAGAGGATCTATTTGCCTTGGTGGTAAGGATAACACTGATTATGTTATGTATGTTGAATGCTTGAAGCACAACTTGTTGAGTGTAGGATAGATGGTGCACAAGGGCTGTGATCTTCAATTGTTCAAAAATGGAAGATGCAAGATACAGGGAAGTTCCACGAATATGATTGCTACTAGTAAACAAACAAAAGGTAATATCTTTCACCTGACTACTGCTAGTGGGAGTTGTTTAATTGCTCAAGTAGATGAAAGCTAGTTATGGCATAGGAGATTGTTTCATGTAAATTTTGACAACATTATCAAGATAAGTTATACTCAAGCAATAAGAGATCTACCTAAGTTAGTAAAGCCTCCTAACACAATCTGCAAGGAATGTCAAATGGGTAAAAAAACTAGAGTCTCTTTCCAAAGCAAACAGTTTCATTCAAATAATTTATTGGAGCTGCTACATACTGACCTTTGTTGTCCCTCCAGAGTCAAAAGTATTCATGGAGAAAGGTACTTTATGTTAATTATTGATGACTACTCTAGAATGATATGGGTATCCTTCTTAAGAGAAAAATGTGAAGTGTTTGAAAATTTCAAAAGTTTTAAGGCTATGGCAGAGAATGAGAAAGGACTAAAAATCAAGTGTCTGAGATCTGACAGAGGTGGTGATGTCACCTCCAGAGAGTTCAACTCTTTTTGTGAAGAGCATGGAATTAAGAGACAAATATCTTCTCCTCGAACCCCTCAACAAAATGGAGTTGTAGAGAGAAAGAATAGAACAATTTTGGATGTTTCCAGAACAATGATGATGGAAGGAAATGTATCTTAGATGTACTAGAGTGAAGCGGTAAGAACTATTGTGTATACTTTCAACCAGGTAAATGTTAATGGTAACACTAGTAAGATCCCTTTTGAGTTATGGTTCGGTTACAAGCCTACTGTTAAATATTTCAAGATCTTTGGAAGTAGGTGTTATATCAAGAGAGATGATGATATAGGTAAGTTTGATGAAAGAAGCGATGAAGGGATTTTCCTAGGTTACTCCACTAAAAGCAAGGCATACCAGTGCTATAAAAAAATACAAAGAAAGATGGTTGAAAGTGAAAATGTCAAGGTTGATGAGGAATATGTCAAATCATCCAAATATTGTGGTTATGATTTTGATGAAGACAATACTAGCAAAGGGAATAATTCTCAGACACAAAATCTACTTTAGATTATTCCATATGTTTTGGTTAAGTAACCTCAATTTGTTCTGGTAAATCAAGTTAGTTAGGAAGCATAGACAAGTGCAAGTGTAGAAGAGAAATCAGAAGAATCAAAAGGTCAAGAATGTCTCAAAACTCCAAGGTATGTAAGGCTAAATCATTCTAAAAATCAAATCATAGGAGATAAGAATAAAGGAGTGCAGACTAGAAGAAATATTACAGAAGAATATTGTTTGATCTCCAAGATTGAACCTAAAAATGTCAACCTAAAAATGTCACTGAAGCCTATCAAGATGAACACTGGTTGGAAGCTATGAAGGAAGAGCTGACACAGATAGAAAATAATGACACATGGATATTGTTTCACAAGCCTCAAGACAAAAATGTGATTGGTACTAAATGGGTGTTTAGGAACAAGTTGAATGAACAAGGTGAAGTGGTCTAGAATAAAGCAAGACTAGTATGTAAAGGGTATTCTCAAATGGAAGGTATTGATTTTGAAGAAACCTTTGCTTTTGTTTCTAGAATTGAAGTTGTTAGATTATTTCTTGCTTATGTTGCATACAAGGATTACAAAGTCTATTAGATGGGTGTGAAGTCAACATTTCTGAATGGAGAATTAGAAGAAGTATGCATTGAACGGTCGGATGGATTTCAGCTAACTAACAAGGAAGATATGGTTTCCAATTAAAAAAAGCTCTATATGGACTTAAGTAAGCCCCTAGATCCTAGTACGCTAGATTGGACAAATATTTACTGAAGCTTGGATTCACTAAGGTACTACTGATAGAAACTTGTACTTCAAATTAGATCATGATAAGGAGTTAATTATAGAAGTTTTTGTTGATGACATCATTTTTAGAGGAGATGACACTCTATGTATGAAGTTTGTTGATGAGATGAAGGATGAGTTTGAGATGAGTATGATTGGATAGATGAACTTCTTTCTAGGATTGCAAGTTACTCAACTAGACAAGGGAATTTTCATATCTCAGTCTAAATATGTGAGAGAATTGCTGAAGAAGTTTGGAATGGATGATTCAAAACATGTTGGTACTCCCATGGTAACCAGATGTAAGTTGACACAGAATGATGTTTCTCCTAAGGTGAATCAAACTAGATATAGGTCAATGATTGGTGGATTTCTCTATTTAACCCAGACTAGCCCAAACATTAAGAATGTTGTATGTATGGTTGCTAGATTCCAGGCTGATCCAAAAGAATCACA